>MU225447.1:6499189-6543941 GCA_018584345.1 Thuja plicata
AGCTCAAAGTGCAGAAGGTTTAAAAAACCTTGTTTCTATTGTTCTATTTTATGCTGAACCAGTGTTGGGGATAAATAGAGTGAACCCTTGAAAGGTATTCTAATATCAGCAAGAAAAAGAACCAACACCAGACATGGTATGCAAATTGAAGAAAGCACTCTATGGACTTAAACATGACCCAAGAGCTTGGTATGAGAGATTAGATGGTTATCTCACCAAGATTGGATTTAAGAAAGGAGCAGCAGACTGTAACCTATTCATAAGAGAGACACTTGATGGATTATTACTTGTTTCCATATTTGTTGGTGACATTATCTTTGGAGGTAATGAAAAGCTTAGTGCAGAATTTGCAAAAGAAATGCAGAATGATTTTGAAATGAGCATGATTGGTCCTATAAATTACTTTTTGGGATTAAATGTAAAGTAGAAAGATAAAGGGATATTTATAAATCAGTCCAAATATGTGAAGGAAATACTGAAGAATTTCAAGATGGAAGACTGTAAGCCATTATGCACTCCTATGATAACAAGAAGCAAGATTTCTAAAGAAGATGATCCCACAACAGTTGACAAGAAATTGTATAAGTCTATGATTGGAAAACTGATATATCTTACTCAGTCTAGACCAGACATATCTAATGCAGTTGGCATTGTTGGAAGATTTACAATTGAACCAAAATAGAATCACCTAATGGCAATAAAAATAATATTCAGATATCTAAAGGGAACTATAGTCTATGGTTTATGGTATCCTTAATCATAGAATGTACAACTTCATGTGTATACAGAAGCAGATTGGGAAGGTTGTCTTGATGACATGAAGAGTACTTCTGGAGGAGCAATATTTCTTGGAGATAGGTTGGTTTCTTGGGTAAGAAAGAAGTAGAATTGTATCTCTCAGTCGACAACAGAAGTCGAATATGTTGCAGCAGCATTGAATTGTTCAACAATGGTTTGGATCAAACATATGGTTAAATATTTTGGTATATAGGTTGATTATCCTATTGTTATTCACTGTGATAACACCAGTACTATCAACATGTCCAAGAACCCTATGATGCACACAAAGACAAAGCACATTGAGATCAAATATCATTTTCTTAGAGAAAAAGTTACAGATAATGAAGTAAAATTAGACTATGTGAGCACCAAAGAGCAGTTGGCAAATATTTTCACAAAGCCTTTATCAAAAGATACTTTTGAGTATCTCAGGGAGAATTTGGGAGGAATTCCCTCTCTTGAGTCTGATTAGATAAAGTAGCAAGAACATCAGTCTGTAGTGACTGATGAATGGTTGACTACTCTACTTCTGGAGTAGTACCTGTGCCTAATTGTTTATGGCACCCTTTGCCATTGATGTCAAAGGGGGAGTATATAGTAAGGGGGAGCATATACTCTGGGGGAGTATAAAAATAGATAGAGGAACTGCAGTAGTGTAGAGGAATCTTTGATGAGGATATTGAGAAGATTGTAAAAAGAAAGAAGACACCATATGTTGAAGATGTTTTTAATATCATATGTTGCCATCAATGTCAAAGGGGGAGATTGTTGCAGATTTACTTCTGGAAACTTGTTGATTGTATGTTTGTCATTGATGACAACATATAATATACAACAGTGTTCTATATGTACTTATTAGAATGATGCTATCAAGCCTTGCACAATTATGTTCATGTTGTAGACATGTTTATTATTCTTTGTTCATACACGTAGACTCGGATATGAAGTTTCAATTATGTTGTGTAATTCTGTTAGTGGCAGTTACAATATCTGGAGTTTGTCTGTATAGAGCCGATGTATTGCATTGGTTCTTGAGTTGCGCCTATCTTTGGGATATGCGTGTGTATATTCAAGTTTAGTTATGAGCTGAAGATACTTGTCTAAAGGTACCAAACATGTTTTAACAAGATTGCAAAGTTAGATTTAATTTGGTGAGGTTGACTTAGTGAAGTGTCGCGTCTAGTCAGTTTATATTGCATGGTTGTAATTATTATTGCGTGATTAGTAAAGCCGACAAGGATGTTATGAATAATTGTCTAACAGGTCCCATGATCTTATACTTTGAGGAAGATACTTATGGAAAGTCATTTGTGAAATGATAAGCGTGAATGATAAGAAAAGATACAGGAAAAGTGCAGAGCATAATATGAGACATATTTCATTCATCAAGGATCTATGTGAAGAAGTAGTGAAAGATTACAATACATTGGAACTGATCAAGACAGCAGATCTACTCTACAGTTCATCATCAGATATAGTGCATATCTGTTCTATAGAAGGTTATAGCCTTCACCATTGAAGTAGTGAGCTTTTGGATAGTGAGTCCTCACCCTTAATCGGGTTATTTGTAAAAGACTCCTAACAGGGTCAGACCCTTAACCAGGTCACTATACTTATTGCACTGTAAAGAACATCTCCTAATAGGGTTGCAAGATCTTCTAACATGGATTATTCTAAACAAGTATAGTTCATTGTGGGTGCTAATTCCCACCAGGATTTTTACCATTTGGTTTCCCCGTAATCAAATTGTGGTGTTGTCTATTGTGTTATCTGAATGTGCATTTACTTTATTTTAATCTAGAGTTAATAAAGGAAAAGATTTAAATTAGCCAATAACTGATTCACCCCCCCTCTCAGTTATCCTTTGGGACTATTCTAATAGAAAGGTCTTGAAACCTTGTACAAAAAATCAGAAGATAGGCATAGCTAATCAATCAACAACCAAAAGACAAAACAAGGAAGAGGCTAGGGCCCAAGGCCACACAATACAAAAATAGAAAAATATAGCGCTAGCAAAAAAGACAACATACGAGGAGAATAAAAAAGAGAAAAACTAGCTAGTTTCCATAAGTTCTTTGGTGTGCTCAGCAAGAAGCTCCATGTTTCCCATAGAGATCCTGAGGTCGTCAAGATCTATGTCTTTCTTCTTAATACTTTCCCAAGTGCAGATGCTAGAGCTTGTGCCCCCTTTGGGCTCCTTGTTCTCCTCCCCCCTATTAACATTGATCCTGTCCATTAAGCTCTTGCACTATTCAACAGAGAATTTCAGGATATTGAAGCTTTGTTCACTTATCTTTTTGAGCATCAGATCCATTTTATCCACTTTCCCTTCCAGAGTAGAAATGTGAGCCTCACTATTGCTAATCTTTGCATCTTTTCTCATACTGTTGATCTTTTCCTCCATAATCAGCACTTTAGTCCCTAGCTCCCCAAAAGCTTCCCCCTTGTTGATAGCTTCAGTCTAATTCTTTAGACTAGTTGCCATTGATTCCTCACCAAAGGTCACAACTTTAACCATATTCACAATCTTCCCTTATTCTTGAAGCTCAGCCTTCATATTCATAGTATCATGTGCAATGGTAGCCATAAACTTACCAAAGGAAAGAATGTTGTCTTTCTAATCCGTGCCAATATTAAAGTTGTCCTTTTTATCCACAATAGTAGAAAATTTGTCCTTCCCCTGAGTACTATCATCTTTTTCCTCAACCTTTCTCTGAGTGTTATCTTCATTATTGAGATCCTTATCCTGCTTCTCCTTGTTCTCCAGACTCTCATAAGAAGGTTCCTCATCATCAGAGGAAATAAGGATACCCTTATTCTTCTTAGTCCTCTTAGTAATAGGGGTTTTATCCTTGAAACAAGCTTTCCTTTTTTTGTTCTTCTTAGGGTTGTTGTCTTCGTCGTCAGTTCTGAAACCCTCCAAATTAGAGTCCATCTCGGCATACTCCATTTTTTTCTTAGGAATCCTCTTAGAAGAGATACCCTTCATGCTTCCAACCCCTCTGCTACTAATGGTATTCATCTCATCCTTAGTGTCATCTTCAAATTTTTCTCCCGAGTCTTCATCGTCAGTTTCCACATAATTAAGAATCTTGCCCTTAAACACAGTTTTCTCATTTTTAACACATCATAAATCAAAACCATCAGGCCCTAATGAGATGCGTGATCCCCAAAAGAGTCTTTCTGGAAATCTCTCATAGTAACATTCGAAGAGCTCATGAGATAAAAAGGGATGCTCATATCCTCATTATGCCTAAAATGGTTCAAGGTAACAAAATGATGTCCATAGGCTCTAGAAAATATCCCATCAAGGGTAAGATAACTAATAGCAGCATATAAAACAAAACATCAAGGGCGGCTGATATTAGTAGGACTGAAAAAACCTCCTACCTTCTTGGCCAATCTGTCTACCTCTTCATCATTCTTTGGGAATCTCTCATAAGCTTTGTCAGAGTAGCTGCGGTCACAGTAGAACTTCATCCCGTCTACAGGTAAGCTTGTGGCTTCTGCGATAAGCTCCTCATTGATGAAAATCCATTTATTGTTGAATTAAATCTTCCCTTTCTTCCAATTTTGCATGAAAAAACTAGTAATAGCAGGGTTACACCCGTGCAACTTCTCCATGTAAGTTGCAAAATTCCCCTTCTGAAGAATTTCCCAGAATTTCGCATTTTGCTTCCACTCACTGCAGTCTGATGGCTCATGTCTTTTCTTGCTTACACCCATTTTGCTTTTTTATGTGCTTAGTTTCACCTAATTTCTCCTTTCTTATAATGTGATCCATAATTTTTGAAAACACCCATAATCTATGTGAAATAGCATGTCGACAACAAGTAGCATTGAAGAGGATGAACGCATCATAATTAGACCTTACAAAACTTATATTAGTTGCATTCATTTAATTAATTGTTTTTCACTTCTATGAATTCCATAGATCATCTCCTTGTGCATAAGGGATTTGATAACATACGACAAGCTGATTTCATTCTTCCATGTAAATATATGATTATTTTTACATGTGTAATTAGCCACCCAGTCAGCACTTTCATTACCTTCATGGTACACAGGCATAATCATGCATTTATTCATGGTCTTGATTATAGATTTAGAATTATCAATTATATTTCTAATTGACCAAGAAGGGTTAGATATATTATTAAGGGCCTTGACAATATTCAGGGAATCCCCTTCAAGCCAAACATTATTGCATTTGTGTTCTTTAGCCAAAAGAAGACCATTGAGAGCATCCAGAGCCTCCTCCATATGGTTATTTTTAACACCAATAGAGATAGCCTCATCACTTTACAGTGTCCTCTTTCATCCTGAATGACCACCCCACATCCCGCAATGCCAAGATTACCTTTTGATGCCCCATCAAAGTTGATCTTAGTCCATCCCATCGGAGGGCATTCCCATATCACCCCCTCTCTATTTTTGTTATGATCTTCTTCAGTCAATTGAATTCCCCATATTTTAAGAGTAGCACAATCCTCTTCCCCTTTTGAATCACCTTTAATATTCATGATTTTAAGATTCTCAATTATCATACTCTGAATTTTTCTGTATAATATTTTTGAAGGAGTAGCATTTTCTCTAAAAATTCTTTCATTTCTTTCCTTCCATATCGCCCAAGTAATGTGGGGGAGGGCAATATTCCATATCTTTCTAATAAAATCATTCATGTTATTGATTTCCCAAGAATTGAAAATATTTTGAATGTCAGAAGGTAAGACCTAGTCCATATTAAATGCTTTCATCCAATATGACCAAATCTCATTAGCATAGTTGCAATGAATAAACAAATGGTTAACTGATTCTTACTCCTTCCTACACAGTACACACATGTTAGTAATATACATCCCTTTACTCTTGAGGTTGTCAAGAGTTAGGATTTTGTTTTGAATCATAGTCCAGAAAAAGATATTGATCTTAGGAGTAAGCCCTTTGATCCAAGTCTTACTCCAAAAAGGTTTTTCACAATTATCATAATTGAGGTTATAGGTCGTTCCCATAGTAATACAGCCATTAGGAGTATATTTCCAGATTAAGGAATCTTCCTCAGAATTAAGAATCATATCATTAAGGGTATTATTCAGAGATAGAAGAGCATCATCAACAGTAGTTAATTCCCTCCACTCCCCATTTCTTCTATAGTCCATGACCTTGGTACTAATTCTGTTTTTACATATTTCAGCAAGGGGGCCCCATAAAGGATTCCTATTCCATCCAAAACCAGTTATTGTTAGGAGGATTTCTATTTTGGTTGTTATTAGAGGTATTGTTGTTATTGTTTATAAAGCTTAAGTTCTCCACTTTTGACCAATACCTCTTCCATGGTAACCCCATTCTTAATTAGGTCTTGGGAAGACCTAGGACATTGTAGCCTTAACCGGTAATTCATCTCATTGTTCAAGCTATTAAGAAAGATGTCCACCTTTTATTTTTTAGGTACACTTTGAGGGTATCTAGCTAATACCTCTCTCCATCATTGTAAGAAAAGTAGGAATACTTCTCCCTCTCATTGCTTGGTATTACATAAATTTATCATCGTAACCTCATGTTTGATATTGTAGGAATAATGGGTCACGAATTTGGAGGCCAGTTCTTCGAAAGTTCGGATGCCGAAGGGTAACTTGGAAAACCACTCCATGGCCATGCCTCCTAAACTCCTAGGAAAAAACCTCATTAAATACATTGTATCATGCATAAAATCAAGGCTTAATGCACACAATTCCCTTAAATGATCTTGGGGATCAGATGCTCCTTCATACTTGTCATATTTAGGAAAAATAATATTATTTGGGAATGGAAACATAATTAGGGTTTTATCGAATGGAAAAGGACACAAAGCTTCAATGGAAAAGGGTTTAGGGGCCCTGCTTTGTTTCATTGTGTCCAATTGCATTTGGAAGAGTTTGAATTGTTTGTTCATGATATCAATAGGATTTTCCTCAACTTCTTTTAGTTTAAGTTGATTGACATCATAATCATGAGGGAGTTTAAGACTCGTTTGAGCAAGGTCTAAAAATTACTTCTCCCTATCTCTCTCCAACACTTTCTCCATAAGTTTCATGAAGAATGGAATTTTCATGGCTTCGTTAACTTTCTCTTTGGTTGCTTCTTCATCATGAGGGTAAATGTTGCCCCTATTATTTTTGTTATTTAACCCTTGGTGGTTAGGGTCTATTGGTCCTCCATTATTGTTATTTTTTAACCCTTGGTTATTAGGGTCAATTCCTCCCCCATTAATGTTATTGTTATCAACCACACCACCTCCATTTTTATTCATGTCTTTATTAGCATGGTTGATCTGATCGGGGTCCATGTTTCCGAAGGGAAAATATATAATGGGTTCTTCTCTTGTAGGTTCTTGCATTTGTCTTGAAGAAGTAAATGTGTCACTTGGGAAAGGTAGCTCCTGCCTTAGATATGAACCGTCTGATTGCAGGGTGTTCTTAATGTAGTGAGATCATGTAAAATATGGCATGGACATGAATTGTGTTTAAGAATGTTGGCTTTCCTCCCTTAAGTTGATCAATCCCATACAATTTTTGTAACAATGTCCAAAATTAGGTATTGTAACCAACCTGAATTTACAAACAGTTGGAAAACCCAAAAGGGTACTCAAATATAAAATCTAAATTTTTCCAAGTATTTGGGAAGTATCCACTGTTTTCCCTTCTTTGAATCTAGGCGTCACTTTCCTATGTGTAGGCGTGGCTTAAAAATTTATAGGCGTTTACTGGAAATTGGTTAGGCGGCACTCTCCAGTGGAGTAGGTGGCGTTTGTCTGTTGATAGGAATTATTTAAAACTTTCCAGTGACTCAGGCGGTATTAAAATGGTGCCAGGCATCGTTTAATGTATCATAGGCTTTGTTTAACTGTGCATAGGCGGCACTTTGAAAATCCAGTTTGTTTTTCTCAATTTTTTTGATTTTTTAAAAGTTTAAAGTTTTTGATTAGGTCTACAGAATATTCTTGCTTGAAAATTGAAAACAAACGTAGAACACACGTCAAGTTTGCATCACGTCCCTAAAACAACACTAAATGTGTATGTTCTCGGTCGTTTTAAATAGATATATAACAAGAATATCTTCCATGCAATTCTACCTAAAGTCAAATTTGGATTTTAAACACTTGGCTCTAAAAGGTATCCTTGCTACTTATATAGGATTTGTTGATCACCTCTATTCTAACTCATGTAAACTCCTTTTACCCCCTTGCGGGCTTCCTACACACACAAAAGTATGATTTTGTGCAATCCCAAAGGACTACTCGAGAAAGTGAAGAAACTTGCACACAATCTAGTCACCTTAACATTAAGGAAGAATGCATTTATTTAAGTGGGTTGGATAGTATCACGACAAAATCGATTGTCTCCCACTTTGGTTCATTCCCTCTCACCATCCTCGTAAGGAAATTCTCAGGAGGCAATCCCTCTAAAGCTCTATTTTAACTAGCATGTGTATGAAAGTAATTAAGTGAACTTGGTTTAACAAGTTTGGGAATTCGATTCACTTAAAAATTGAAGAGCATATCCCTATTATTTTTCCTTTTTCAAAACACTTCAAGAAACAATGATTCTTTTTCAACCTCATTACAAAGAGGTTCTTATAATTGAAGTGTTTGGTTAATTTTGCCTTCCTAATTAGCTATATTTAAATGAAATGTTGTAAGTTAAGCAAAAACAAGCTTGATGAGTATATTACCTCTTTCGAAGCTAGCAATGGCTAGGCATTTTTTTGAGTGATCATTCCCTCTCTGGATCCTCCAACAAGTTATTCAACACAAAGGCCAAAGTGAAGAAAACTTGAAATCAAATTGACAAATGCACCTAAGTTCTTTTGATAAAATTCATCAAATTAAGTTTAAAGAACCTAAAGCATAAAAATAAATTTAAAGTAGGGAACTTATTTTTTTATGCACTACTAACTTTCAAGTAATGATCATACAAATGCTCTTCTACCTCTAAATTTGCTAAAATATTGGCACTATACAAATCTTTAGAGTACTTTTTGAGAGCTCTTACCTCTTTTCTTTCGCTTGTAACTCTATGTTCAAGCTTCTGCACCTTTGGATGCTTGTTCATCTGTAGGAAAAACACAGACAAAAAGTCAGAAATCAGATATTAATGATTTAACAACAAAAGAATATAAAAAGCAGCAGACAACATTTAACAGCTAGCAGGCATGATTAAACTGTTCCTAGGTGTTATTTAAAATTGCATACGTGTTGCTTTCCAGTGAATTAGGTGTTATTTAACTCTGCTAGGCATAAATATTTAAATGACAAGCGTGACAGAAACTAAAAATTGCATAAAAGAAAAGCTACTAGGCGTCATTTAAAACTTTGCAGGTGGCTTTTCTCGAGGCACAGGCAATGCTTTACTTTCATAGGCGTGACAATTTATCTCATAGGCGGCACAAAAATAAAAGACATAAATAGAAAGATTTCTGTAGGTGTCAGTTAACTTCTGGCAGGTGTCGTTGAAATGTGTGTAGGTGTCACTTTCCTGAAAATCTATAAAATTTGCACAAAGTGAAGCAAAAACACATACAAAACTTTGAAAATAATGAAAAAGAGGCCTAAAGCCCCACGGTGGGTGCCATTTGTGTGTGAATTTATTACACCTTCATGAGATTGATTTATTTAACTACAAAAATATTGAAAAACATAAATAATTTAAACTAAAGAATTGTATTTAATCACTAAACATCTCATGGTTCTCTAACTAGTATGCTAGTAAAGCTCTCAGCCTTAATCTCTACTAGAGACAATCCTAGAATGAGAAATTGATACAAGTATATGCCTAATCTAGCTCAATTCTCTCTCAAAATGATGATTTATAATCCAAATGCTCATGAAATGCTCTCCATAATGCTCAATTTAATATGAAAACTCTCAAAATGCTCAAGATTGATATGAAATTTCCTATAGGTTTGATGTTTTGCATTCAAATTTTCTAGGATATAATTATGCTTGAAAATGGCTTGTATTTATAGAAAATTCCCAAGTGTAGGGGGTAGAGTTACTTGATCATGATTAAGCCTTGGTTGAGTGAAAGGCTTTGAGATGGTTTCAAATGGGGGGACAATTTAAATGATTGTCTCAAAGGTTGATAAAAAGGGACAAATTTGAGTGATTGAGATTCGAAGTTGAAAATGAGTGATTGAGATTCAAATTTAGGAGTAATTCATGTGCTTTGTGTTCTCAATTCCCATTGGTTGCTCAAATTCATGTTGAAAGATATTAGGATTATTTAATTCAATCAATTAATTAAATTAGGCATGTAGGGATGAAGAGGTTCAATTTTATTTCTGATTAAATCTATACAATTAATTGATTAAAATCAATTATATAATTTTGATTGATCCTTTTAGGATTAATATTTGATTATTTGATGTCATGGTTAATTAATCCTTTGATTTAACTTGATTTTGTCCACTTTGATTAATAAATGTTCATTTGAATTGATTTTGATCCATTTTGAAGCATTTTGAAGCATTTGGCTGAGATTTGCAGATTTGGATGATTCTAAGACACCTGCCCAATTTTGGGTGTCTACAGTGATATTTCTCTATCATAGGCTCTATAATATCTTCTATTAGTTGACATTCTTCTAGTATAGATTTTCAATGTTCATTGCTCAAGGAAAATTCATTTCTATTCATGTTGGTAAATTTTACCATGACAACATTCAGTTATTAATGATTTATGGATTCTATAAGAAAAATTTGTAACTACTCACCTAAGCATTAGATTGGAATAGGAAATTCCTTCCATATACTCAACTTCCTATTAATGTTTTTAGAACATTCATGTCTTAGAGGGGCACAGAGGTACCAGGAGGTATTTGAGAGTCCTTGTATATTTATTCATATTTATTTTGAGCCATTATTGACATCCTGAGTCATGCAAGAAGGTAAGTAGGTTTTGGGGAACAAAATTAGAAGTTGAGTAAAGGACGCATGGATGACCAAACAAAAAATCTTGAAACTCAAGGAAAGGGGTCTTAGAGGGAAAAATTAGACTTGAAGGGAAAGACATGTCAACGATGAGAGGTTAGATAAGGATGTTGAGATGAAAAAATCTAAAAATTCAAAATTTATTGTCACTTGAAAATAGGCCAAATTATAAGGTATTGACCACAAAAGTACCCTTCATTTTTATTTTTTATGAAGCATATTTAATGAACACACTTTAAATAAATAGCCTTAAATAATTACTCAACATAGGGGCCCAACTAGAGATTTCTTAGATCTCTTATCAACAAAGGGTAGATAAAGTCGAATAGGGGAGAGGATCCAGAAGTGTGCACCCTAACATTGGGGATACACGTGGACCCCAGATATTTTTTTTTTTTCCAACCCAAATGGCCTAGTTGGCAACACGAAATCAAAAGTTGAGCCCATTCACAAATGCCTATCCATGTGTCACGACACAATTGGTGGAAGGTAGGAAAAAATTTCCATTTTGGTGCGTCAACTGGGACATGGGCGGTCACCAAGGTAGACATGGGAGTTTTTCCTTGGGTGCAGAGTAGGGTTGTTGTGTGACAATTTTCTGCTACACCACTCTATCCACCACCCTTACCACATATACTTCTTGCGACCACCTTACGCTGCAATATGTAGCTGCATTTAATCTAGGTCAATTCACCTTAATTTCCCTTAAGGGGACACCATTTATCATCACAAATCCATTCAATATACCTTTTTATGTGTGGATTGATACACCTAACATTCACTTCATTCCCACCCATTCTGGAGTCTTCTATTAGTTGGGAATCAAAACATGCTCAACAGAGAGCCCTGCAAACACTGAATGTCACCATTATTTGATCTCCCATGGACCATCTTCTTCTTTGAATTTTTAGGTATTTTCTTTTTCTTTTTTCATTTTGTAATTTGTTTCATTTTTTCATGTTTTCTCACTTGTTCTTGAAGTAGTTGCGGGACAAACCATTGTCTTTCTGTGGGATGCTTGGGATTTGTAAGTCAAGGAGGTAGAAGACAATGATGACAAGCTGTGGGAGGAGATATGGGAGCGTGTTTACTGTTTGGTCTTTGATAGAGGTAAGGATTATTGTCCTCACTGAGGCCACCTCTCACCATTGGTCCCAATTAAATCTATCTTTTTCTATTTTCTTTGCTTGTTTTGCTAACACAATTTGCTTGTTTCACTAACACGATTTGCTTATTTCCACTACCTATTTTTTTGCATGTCTTCAGTTTTCAATGGAATTCGTGTGTTGCTTTGTTCCGAACATGATTTACTATGTTCTTTAACACTATTAACCTCAAGGGAATCAAACTCTTGTGTTCTAGTGTCACTAGCATGTTCACAGTGAACGAAACTTCTTTTTTTTAGTTATCAAGCATCTATATTCATATTTTGCCTGCTACTATGCTTCTATGTATTTGGATTTATGGGTTGACATTGAATGTAAATGGGTTGCACAAATGTTATATTGTAAGGGTTTAATAAGTTATCTAGGGCTTGTATATGTGTTTCATTTACTTTTCATTCTCTACAAATTTTATAATGTTGTGTTCCACTTGTACTGTTTCGGGTTTTAGTAATGGATTTTGGCTTATTTATGTGTCATTTTTGTTTATGGCAATGACATTTTCACTCTTACTGGTTTCAATATTTTTTGGCAAATTTGGTTTGGAGGGTTTACAATTTTCGTGTTTTACAGGTTTATATATTATCCAATAAGCATGTTGTTTATGGCCTTCTATTTGCTTGCTTTGGTTTCAAATTTAGTGTGAAGGGTTTTTAATTTTAATTCCAATGTTGGGGGTTTCAATGTGATTGTTAATGCATTCCAACTTCATTTCATTTTGTGGGTTATAGGTTCTCAATTCTATTGTGAAGGATTTTCAATTCCATTTTCACTTTTTGGGATTAAGGCATTCAAAAGTTGTCTTTTTTTAATCAATTTCATTTGTAAGGGATATACAAATCATTTCATGTAATTTTTTGTAGGGTTTCAAATTTAGTGTTAACAATTTTTAGTTTCACTTCCAATGTTGGGGATTGAGGGTTTAATCAGTTATTTGCTTAATGGTTTTAATGTCATTGTTAATGTTTTCTGAAATAATTTCATATTTTAAGTCTTAGGTAGAAAATATTACTGTGAAGGGTTTTTAATTTGAATTCCACTTATACGAAGGAAGGCTTTGATAACTGTCAAGTGTTTTGAATTTCATTTCAATTAATTGGTTGTAGGGTTTCAAATTTGTTGTTAAGGGTTTTTAATTCAAATTTCATTGTTGGGGTTCAAGGGTTTAATAAGCTATCCCACAACATGGTTTCCATAGAGAGGAGCTAGAATGTGCACACCCTAACATCAGGAGTCCACATGGGTCCCCATGTGGACCCCAGACCTTTTTTTAACCACCCTAGCTAGCCTAGTTGGCAACCAAAAATCAAAAGTTAAGCCCATTTGCAAATGCATAGCCACGTGTCACGACATGATTAGTGGAAGGTAGAAAAAACTAGCCATGTAATTGCTACTAATTTCCAATTTCATTTCAATTTATCAGTTTTATGTTGGCAATTTGAGTGTAGTAGATGTTTGCAATTTCAATTCCAACATTGGGAGTTAAGGGTTTAAAAAGTTATATGTTTTTTTTTTTAAATCAATTTGACTCCAAAGGGATTTGTAATTCTTTTCATTTTGTGGCTTCAAGGGTTTTAGATTTAGTGTTAATGGTTTCTTATTTCATTTCCAATGTAAAAGATCAATGGTTTAATAAGTTATCTTCTTGTTGGTTTCAATGTGATTGTTAAGGCTTTCCAAATTAATTTCATTTTATCTTTTACTTTACTAGAGATAGACAATTCCAATTCCAATCTTGGCAATTAAGAGTTCAATGTGATTGTTACTGCTTTCCAAATTCATTTCAATTCATCAATTTTTGGTTTTCAAATGTGATTGTTAAGGTTTTCCGAATTCATTTCAATTTATCTTTTTCTTTACTAGAGATAGACAATTCCAATTCCAATCTTTCCAATTAAGGGTTCAATGTGTTTGTTATTGTTTACAAATTTAATTGCAATGCTGGGAGTTAAGGGTTTAAAAAGATATCTATTATTTTAAATCATTTTGACTCCAAAGAGATATAGGATTCCTTACATTTTATTGGTTGGAGTGTTTCAGATTTAGTGATGTCAATTAATTATTTCATTTCAATGTGATTGTTCAGGCTTTCTAAATTCTTTTCAATTTATCTTTTGCCCTACTAGAGATAGACAATTTCAATTCCAATTTTCACAATTAATGGTTCAATGTGATTGTTAATGATTTCCAAATTCACTTCAATTTATCATTTTTAGGTTGTCAATTCTAGTGTATAGATGTTCTCAATTTTAATTTCAATGTTGGGAATTAAGGTTTTACAATGTTATTTAGTTTTTGAAATCAATTTCATTCCAATGGGATATAGAATTCATTTCAATTTTTTGGCTGGAGGGTTTTAGATTTAGTGTTAAGTGTTTTTAATTTCACTTCCAATGTTAAAGATCAAGGGTTTAGCACTTCCCCTACCCACCACCCTAGCTGCCAATACTTCTCATGGCCACCTTAAAATGCACCATGCAGCTGTATTTAGTATGCATCAATTCACCATAATTTAGTTTCAGGGGATGCCATTCAACATTATAAATCCATTGAATACACCTTCTTTTGTGTGGATCGAGACACCTAACATTCCTAATCAGTTTTAGTTTCTCATTTTAACTGTGAAGGGTTCGCAATTTCATTTCCACTTTTCAGTAGAGAGGGCTTTGATAAATTTTTTGTTTTTTGTTAACAGTTTTACTCCTAAGAGATATACAATTCATTTCATTTTATTGATTGTACAGTTTAAAATTTTGGGTAAGGATTTTCAATTTATATTTCATTGTTGGGGATTAAGGGTTTAATAAGTTCTCTAGAAAACTTTTGGTCGAGGGTAGGAAAAACTCACCATTTCGGTACGACCAGGGTGTACGTAGGATTGTTTCCTTACGTGAGACCTGTGGTTTCAATGTGATTGTAAATTCCATCCAAATTCATTTAAATTTATCATTTTTAGGTTCTCACTTTTATACTACTAAATGTTTTCAATTTCAATTCCAAACTTGGGAATTAAGGGTTTCATTAGTTATCTATTATTTTATTTCAACTTCACTCCTACGGGATATATAATTCAATTCAATTTATTGGTTGTAGGGTTTCAGATTTACTATGATTGTTAATGATTTTCCAAATTCATTTCATTTTATTAGTTTTACTTTCTCAATTTAGTGTGCTAGATGTTCTCAATTTCACCAATGTTAATGGTTTCCACTTCCTCTTCAATTTATGTTTTAGGTCTTCAATTTTAGTGCTGATGGTTTCTAATTTCATTTCAAATTCAAATTTAGTGTTCATGGTTTATGAAGTTATCTGTTTAATGATTTCAATATGTCTACTTATAGATTCCACACCTAGTTATTTTTGTGCCACCCTAACTGGCCGAGTTGGCAACCCCTAATGAAAATTTGATCCGATTGAGGGTTTCCATTTGAAATTATCTATTAAAGGGTTTCAATTATACTGTTAATATTTTTATCACATTCATTTAATTTTTTCTTCAATAGGGTTTCAAATTCCATCCTATCTATTGATTCCTTCGTGTCCATTTATATTTGATATCATTGCATGCTTAAAAACTTACCTAAGTTATTTGTATTGTTTCCTTCATGTTGATTTCACTTACAATTTTCTATACCCTTACTAGCCAACATCTTCTAGTCACTTCAATATTAAAGCACCTCCATTAACCAAAAGATTGTGCAAGGCCACCAATAAACATTTAAGGGCAATAATATGGTATCAATCTATGTGTTTAAGGGTTTCAGTACAATAGAAACCGTATAACAAATAAATTGAAAAAAAAAAGTGGAAACCATTAACAGACATACTGAAACCATAAAACAGATAAATTATTAAACCCTTAATCCTTTAATTTGTGACCATAAAGAAGATCACTTATTGAACCCTTGATCCCTAACATTGGAAATGAAATTTCAAACCCTTAACAATAAAAGTGAAATTAATTTGGAATCTCTTAACATGAGTAGTGTCATTGAAAACCAAAAAACATTAAAATTGGTTTATGTTATCCAGTAACATACATAAATACATGCATACTTACATAGATATGTAGGTATGTATGCATGTATGCATACACACACATGCATTTATGTATGTATACATGCATGCATGTATGCTTGCATGTAGGCAACTGCATGTATGTATGTATGTATGTATGTCCATGCATATATGTATTTATGTATGTATGTATGTGCATGTATATATATGTATGTATGTATACATGAGCATGTGAATAAGTATGTATGTATCTGTATATATACATAGATATATATGTGCATGTAACTTTGTCTGGTCGGAGGACCAGATAAGCCAAAAATTATATGCATGTAATGTGATGATTGGGACAAGGTGTGAACAACTTGAACAACCCTGAACAATTGAGTGGTTAGGGGAGAGGAGCCTATAAGTGTGTGGGGTCAAAAATGTGCGATGTTACTGGTGCTGATAGGGACCCAAAAGTTAGCACCTGGACCTCATTGAAGACATTATATTTTGGCATTAGTATATGCAAGGAAAAACATGATAAACACCATCGATTTATACTACACCGACAGACAGGGCATCTTTACTACCCAACGCCAAGGTAACCGATATTGCTAAGTACAAAGCATCCTGATAAACACTATTCAGTGTTACTCGATGAAAAAAAGGACAAAGGAACCCTACAAGTAACCAACAGTGCAAACCAACAATCAGTTCAAATAAGGAACATCGACAAACTTTCAGTTCACATCGACGATCAAGAACCTACAGTCAGTTACATCCCACAAAATGTGGATCTAACTTTCCACGTCAGATAAATCACTGAAGTTTTATATTTAGCTTCTTGATTATTTTTAAATCTATTATGTGAGGAGAAAGCAATGTAATTATTATTGCTTTTATCAGTTTAACTGATTTAAAACATGCAAACTAAAGGATCAAGGTCAAGTTGTATACCTTGGATCTAGAGTTAACATTGTAATGTGTGATTCTAAAATAGGTCAAATACTTGTATAAATAGATGCTCAATTAATTGTGAACATGTTGTTTGATGATCATTGTAGCCACTGAGAGCATCTAAGGATTAGACAAGAGAATTCATGCAATAGCATAGACAAAGATCAAATCAGTTCTCAAGAATAGAACAAAGGCTACCGACAAGCAGGAAAAGGTATTGATCAATCACTATAGGTGATATTCATATACTATAAGCTTTAATGGATATGTAATCAGAAATTATAGATTTCATACAGTCAAATCAAACATTTTGTACACATTCTAACAAGTGGGGTACACTTAAGAAATCCTTTCAAGGAAGGTGGACTTAACAGTCCTATTGTAAATCTCTTAACCGAGTGCACACTACATCAGTGTTGCTAAAGCTATTAACAGAGTAGATCCTAAAAGGTCTCCACTTTAATACTCCTAACAGGGTAGCTCATTAGAAGTGATCAAACTGTAAGCCTTAACCAGCTCACTTCTATTATGTAAATAGTGAAGTTTTTTGGGTGCCATCCCCACCACAATTTTTACTTCCTAATAGGAGTTTTATACAATATCATATCTTGTGTTTTGTGTCTATTACTTTCATGAATGTTTCTATAAATGTTTCATACAATTAAGTTTATGAATTAATACTACATGCATAAGAAAGAACATCAGATTTGGTCGGTAATATAGTAAAGATTGATTACTAAAGATGAAAGGTGAAAAGAGTTAAAAGTTTTAGAGGTACTGATTCACCCCTCCCCTCTCAGTACTACTTCCCATTAATCCCAACAATTGATATCAGAGCTTAGTCTCTTCTTGGAAAGCTTAAAGGCTTAAGAGAAAATATCATACAATGGAGAAGTACAAACTTGATAAAAAATATTGAGAATAAAAAGCTTGAAATTCATATGTTCTATGAACAGTATAAAGAAGTTAGAATCAGTATGAGACAGTTGCTGGATGACAGAAAGAATATGGCTTCTTGCTATAATGAGATAGAGTATCACGAGGAAGAGATTCCAGATTTCTTTGATTCTTCAGGATCAAATACAAGCAAGGCATCAGATACATCAGAAGAAAGCATCGCAAGCCTGACTGAAATCAATTTACATCTGGCTGGACAAGTCAAATCTCTACAAATCAGTCAAGAGACACATATGGTAATAATTATTGATGTCATGAATAATGCTAGGTAAGCTAAACAAGAAAGAACTCTAGCTATTGATGATAGAAGAAAGATCACAGACAAGCTACTAGGAAAAGGAGTCTGAGCTACAAAGACTTATTGAGCATCACCATGAGGTAACTAATCAGATTATTCTAATGAGTCAAGAAGCAAACAGAATGAATGTGGAACTCATTGAAAGAATAAAAATTATTGGTGAACTAAGAGAAGAGAATGAAAAACTAAAGCATGAGGCTAGAATTCAACAACAACATAATGACATGATTAAGAGAGCTGAAGAGAGTACAAAAAGGATGGATGAATTCTTGAATGTAAAAAGAATATCCAACACCAACACTGGACTAGGGTACACGGAGCATGGAGAGTCATCAAAAGCTTATCCAAAAGATTCCTACACCAATCCTAGACCAAGGAAGCTGACATGCAATCACTATGGAAAGCAAGGCCACACCTCAAATGTTTGCAGGAGAAAAGAAAAAGGTATTCCTAAATCCACATTTACATTCATAGGACATTGTTATAAATGTATCAAGAAAGGACATAAAGCATATGAATGTAAATCAAAGGTGAAAGAACCAAAGAAGGCAACCTATATGGACAAGTATTGTCCCACCTGCAAAATACATGGGCACACATCTCTTGAATGCAGGAAGAGGAAAATTGAAGCATGGAAACCCAAAAATGAAGAAAATGCATATAAACTGAGAAGAGACGGTAATTCATATGTTTGGAACTACAATACATGGATAAAATGCACAACATGTGGTAGAAATGGCCACATGGAGGTAAATTGCATGAGAACATGGACCAAAAGGTCTAGAGGCTGGACCAACCTAGGAATGGCATGTTTGCACTGTCATAAGGTTGGACATCTAAAGAAGGACTACAAAGAACAAATAATAGAAACCACCACTTTTGCAAATGGTAACACCATTGAAGACATCAAGAAAATGAGAAAGAAAATGTGGAGGAAAGCTTCAACTAATGAGGAAGCTAGACCAAGCAATGCAGTAGGTGACACCTCATCCCATGGATCTGGTGACATCACCACCCCCACCTAAAGATGAACAAGTAAGTATGGAACTGTACTACGCCATGTCATATTTTGCATCAGTTCAATTATAAAAATTGATAGATAGTCAAAATCTGTGTGAATAAAGATGCATATTATGTTACTTGTTGCAATTCTGAGAAATCAACCCGCTGGTAAACACATACCAAAAATCATTGGTGAAAGAAATAATCTTAACAGCCACCCCGAGCATCCTGTCAACACCAAGAATGTTATTTGAGATTCTTCCCGATGAACTTCATCTTCATGACCTGATGAGTTGTTGAGCATTTATGATAGACTTAGGGAAAAAGTCTATAAATACTTGACGGAAGCACTTCATTTCTCACACGCAATTTGAGAAAAAAGTGCAGTCCAAAAATAGAGTAAAAAGAGAACAAATAGCAGAGCAAACTTGACTCAATCCAACGCACTCCAAACCATTCATTCACAAGCTACATGGATCAAAGTAAGTACTGAGCACACTGAAGAACTCTATTATTATTTTTGAAAAAGACCTAAATTCGAAACACAATGGCAACAACTTCAAGAATAGTAAAGTTGAAGAATGATAAGAAGAATGTCGTTAAGTTGATAAAGAGCAGCACTTGTGTGGAACCTAAATACAAGATATGCCTAGAGATTTCATCGCAACCCGATGAATCTAGCGCATTTTCAAAAATTCCACCTAGGGTTTTGCTGATAGAAGACATAAGGTCCTACATTCACTGCAAGATCACTGAGATTGGTGATCTGGAGATAGATCAAGCTTACAAGAAGTTGTGTGATGATCAAGGGAATCTAAAGGAAGAACACAAACACCTATAGGTAAAAGTGATAACTAATGCCCTATATTTCCCAAGGGTTTTCAAAATTGACTGGATTAGGTTAGTTTTGAGCAGAATGCATGACTAGAAGTTATGGTTGGATGAACCTAAGCAGATTAAAAAGGATGTGTTACATGTTGTAACAAGTTACCCCATTACCAAAAAACCAAAGGCACACAAGCATCCCTCTTGACCAGAAGTAGAAAAACTCACCAATTTTGTGTGGGATAACAAAGCACTCAAGGTGAACACCATCACCGACAAGGAATTGAGGCTCAGTGCATGTGATAGGTTACAAAATCTTCCAAGCTAGCAGGCTAAACAACATAGCATCAACAACAGTAAGCACAACTTACAAGATAGTAACAAAGGGAATACAGATGGATCTATGTGAGATCATGTTGAAGCAATTTGATGAGAATATGACAACAATCAGGTCTGTAAAGACAAACACATGTAAGTTCGGCTCACTTATAATGTGTATATTCTTTTATTTTCAAGAATACTTTCCTTTAGTTGGAAAAGTAAAGTGGGACACTACCAAGCCAGTCACATTGCGGATTAGTGACCTTATCAAGTCACTAGGTGATAAATTTGATTCAGTGATGACTGAATACTTCCTTGAATTCAAGAAAAAGATGATGGAGAGTGTAAGGATCCCTGAACAGTTGATTGAAAAGCATAGGGATGAAATATGTTTCATGGTGGATTTAGATTTCAGTCACATTAAACTAGTTGTACCAAGGACATCCTGGTTAGCACCTCTTGACTATGAGAATAACATAGATCAAGCAACAAATGCAATCAATGCATTGATGAATGAACCACTTGATAGTAAATAGCCAAGATTTGGGACATATGAAGAGGCCAAGTCCAAGATAAAATTAGGCCTAGTAATAAAGAATATTGTAAACAAGAAAAACAATATGGTGAAGAATCTTGAAAAGATTATGTCAGTTAATGAGGAGGAAAAAGAACAAACAAAGGAAACTGATGAACAAGGTACCATCAGTGAAGAGCAAGATGAACAAGAATCAGATTTTGAGGCCACTGAGTATAATGTACCTCCACCTCCTACCAAGAAACCAAGGACCACAGTGACTCAAAGGACAAGAATTCAAACTAAAAAAGCTACTACACCTCTTAAGAACAGTCAAGTGAGGACCTATAAGAGGAAGAAGCAAACAAAGAAACAAACACCTACTAAAAGGAGGAAAAGACTGGTCAAGACCAAAGCTAACATTGAAGATTCAAAAGAGGATGAGCCTGATGTAGAGAAGAAAAGCTCAGCCCCTAGAACTATGGATGAAATTGTTGATTCAATTGCTACAATCGGTATAATGAATGATAGGAAAATCAGACAATGGGCAAAACTGGAGCCAAAGGACCAACATAAAATACAAGATGCAATAATCAGGGCAATGGTCAAGTTCAAATATTTACCACTTGAGTTTGTTAACAAAATACCCAAGTAACTGGGTGATAGAATTTCACAACAATGGTCGTATGCTTTGCACATAGAAAAAGAAGCAAGGGAGAGGGTACTTGTCACACTCATGACTCTCGAATAAAAAATGGAAGAGATAAAAGAGATAATGAAAAAGCATTCTAATAAATTTGTGGCAAAGATAAGAGCTTACAAAGTTCTACAGGATAAATTTATAGAGCTAGATAGCATAACATATGCTAAATGGAGGCAAATCCTAGATCTACCTGTAGAATCAACAAGTTGTGATAATCAACTACTTCTCACCAACACACCTCATGTAGAGGAGCAGAAGGATAAAACAATTCCTAAGCACATTGCTTTGGATAATGTGGATAATAATGAGCTCATTGACTTAGCTAAAGTCATGGATGTTCTTGACATTCAAGACATCACTCAATATGATTCTAATAAAGATCCACAGAAGGAAGATAATGTCATTTTAGTATCTCTTAAGGATCAAAACAAGCAACAAGAATTGGAGACACAAGGAAATGAGAACATGGATGTTGCTAATTAGATATGGCTAGAAACTTCTATTATTGGCATCACAGGACAGGACCCTACAGATCAAATACAAAAAGATGAAGATGTCACTGCTCAACAAGCTCAAACCAATGAGTAGGACACAATTCTAAATGCAGCACAAGTGGTCACATAGAATAACATGCCAGTATTGATGAAGGTCATCAATCTACTAGAAGGAAATGAAGAATCTACAGTAGATACAAGAATACCCAAAGATAAGAGTGATGCAGATAAAAAAGACACAAAAGATGAATCAAAGGATACAACTATAGATCAAGCTGCAACCGATGATCAGAAAAATAAGTCTACTGATCAAAATAAAGAAGGAGAAAAACAAGTAGAGCAGGAGAAGTAGAAGGAGAAGAGTGAAGAGGAGAAGACAGATTATTATCAAAAGAAAACTAAAGATAAATCTATTGAAACACCCAAGGTTGATGAAGAGATGTCTTCACCTAACCGATAGGTGAACCCCAAGAAGAAGATACAAGAGGTTTCATCTACAAATCCTTCACCGAGAACCTTAGAGAAAACAAATGAACTTGCAATGGTAGTTCATACATCTACCTCTACTCAAATATCAAGGAAGAAGAAAAACAAGAAAAAGAATCTAGTCACTCTGGATGAAATTGTTGAGATTCCAATATGTGATCCTAGAACATTGGATCCTACAGAGTTGACAAAGTATGCAGGACTTTGTGAAAGGAAAGTCATGCGGGATAAGCTGAGAAAAGCCACAAAAGAAGAAAAGGTACTTGAAGTTGCAAAAGGAATACTCTAGCAAATTGTACCTAACATAGATGTTGATCAAACATCCCCCATGCTTGATCAATTAGTGGTTCTCATCAACGCTATCACATCTCAGAACATAGATGTAGAGAAGGCTATGGAAGCTAGATTTGAAAAGAAGTAGGAATTCAAGTTAGCAGAGAAGATACGACAAGAAGTGACACTACAAAAGGTGAAGCTTTCTGAACTAGTAAGCACAGTAGACCCAATAATTTTAGAAGCTATAGCCCTAATTCAGAAATTGTACATGTTAGATCAACTCACAAAAAAGTATACTGACAAGATAGCATAGATTGATGCTGATATTCAAGCGAGTGCACAAGGTCTCACAAACAGTGAAGAGGCAATCAAATTGCACAATGAACAACTCAAGCAAGCTAGGAAGTTGAGACAAGACATATAGATTGCAGAAACCAAGTTTAGAGATGAGGTGAATGAGCTTCAAGCTCAACTCTTACCTACTCTCACATTACTGCAACAACATATGACAAAGGCAAGAACACTTATTGTCACCCTAGAAATGTCTGTCCTATACAACATTTATGATATGCATGCCCGAATTGAGCTAGAGCACATGGCATTAGAACTCCTCAAAGAAAAATGGGAGAAAATGATCGAAGATATCAAGAACACTCACTCCCATATTCTTGACACTTTGTAAGTTACACATTTTTGTCACATTTTTGACAACTTATAAGTTGTACATTTTTGTCATGATTATATAAAAAGTGGGAAATAATATGGACAATCAAACAGTAAAGGGGGGAAATTAAAGGAAGAAATGATATGTACATTTAGTCATTAGAAAGAGGAAAGAACAAAAGGGGGAATGTATAGTACAAAGGAAAGTATACATATTGTATATATACTTGTACTATACCGATGCATATAGTTAGGGGGAGTCATATAATGACAAGGATATATACATGGTGTACATACTAAACACTTAAGTATTATGCACATATCACTTTTTGATACTAATGTCAAAGGGGGAGATTGGAGACATTATATTTTTCCATTAGCATATGCAAGGAAAAACATGATAAACACCATCAGTTTATACTACACCGACAGACAAGGCACAACACTACCTGCTACCAAGGTTACCAATATTGCTAAGTACAAAGCATCCCGATGAACACTATTCAGTGTTACCTGATGACAAAAAGGAAAAAGGAACCCGATGAGAAATCAACAGTGCAACCTAACAATAAGTTTAAATAAGGAACACCGATAGACTTTGAGTTCACAATGATGGTCAAGAACCAACAATTACATTCTGCAAAAAGTGGATCTAACTTTCCACGTCAGATAAATAGCTAAAGTTTTATATTTAGCTTCTTGATTTGTTTTAAATCAATTACACGAGGAGAAAGCAATGTAATTATTATTTATTTTATTATTTTAACTAATTTAAAACATGCAACCTAAAGGATCAAGGTCAAGTTGTATACCTTGGATCTAGAGTTAACATTGTAATGCATGATTCTAAAATAGGTTAAATACTTGTATAAATAGATGCTTAATCAATTGTGAACATGTTGTTCGATGATGATTGTAGCCACTAAGAGCATCTAAGGATCAGATAAGACAATTCATGCAGCAGTACAGACAAAGATCAAATAAGTTGTCAAGAATAGAACAAAGGCTACCGACAAGTAGGAAAAGGTATTGATCAATCACTATAGGTGATACTCATATACTATAAGCTTTAATGGATTTGCAATTAGAAATTATAGATTGCATACATTCAGATCAAACATTTTGTACACATTCTAACAAGTGGGGTACACTTAAGAAATCCTTTCAAGGAAGGTGGACTTAATAGTCTTATTGTAAATCTCTTAACTGAGTGCACACTACATCAGTGTTGCTAAAGCTCTTAACAGAGTAGATCCTAATAGTTCTCCACTTTAATACTCCTAATAGGGTTGATCATCATAAGAGATCAAATTGTAAGCCTTAACTGACTCCCTTTCATTCTGCAGATAGTGAATTTTTTTGGGTGTCATCCCCACCGTAGTTTTTACTTCCTAACAAGAGTTTTCTATGATATCATATCTTGTGTTATGTGTCTATTACTTTCATGAATGTTTCTATGAATTTTTCATACAACTAATTTTATGAATTAATACTACATGCATAAGAAAGAACATCATATTTGGTCGATAATACTATAAAGATTGATTACTAAAGATGAAAGGTGAAAAGTGTTAAAAGTTTTAGAGGTATTGATTCACCCCTCCCCTCTTAGTACTACTTCCCATTAATCCCAACACTCACTACATGTCCATGTGGATTTGAAAAGTCACAAATTGGTGACTATGTTGCACTCAAACATTCACAAATAGATTTGCACATAATACTGGTATTGTCAAATATAACGAGGACAATCTTATATTTGATTCACAACGAAACCATCAAGAAGATAACTTATTAAAGCCTTGATCCCCAAAATTTGAATTAGAATTTAAAACATCTACTACACTAAAATGTTCACATCTTGGATCAATCATCATATTTGTGGTGTAGATTTCATTTACATATCATTATTACAGATAGGGCAAAGTTGAAAACAAATTTCATTGCAAATTACAAAATCTTATTGTTCAAATCTTGGATCAATCATCGTATTACATGTGATATCCCTACATCAACATATCAGTAAACAAAAAAGAACATACCTAGAAATAAAATGCATTGAAAGTCAATATAAACCAGCAACCAAAATCATCTATAATTAGGAAAGCTGAGTAGGAAAATTTGGTGACGGTGAGATGGGCGCTAGACTTGATACTACAATGTGAGAAATGTTCTCCACCCCTGGTGATCCTTGAGAGTTACTCAATCCACCTTGTATTGGGTTGTAATATCTACCTCTGCTAGAAAATGTTGGGACCCCATGACTATATTTATGAATAGGAAAAAAAATAATATATGGTGAAGTTGTTGAACAATTATAAGTCATCGAATAGCTTAGGATGTTGATGTTGACCATATCCTACATTATGGGATGGCCTTCACGAAGTGGCATGGATGGAGTGGATGGAGTGTATAACATATTCTTTATTTCTAAATCCCTGCCTTTCTCCTCAATCCTCCTCTCTTCAGCCTCATTTTCCTTTGCTACCTTTGCTTGGTTTTGTCTCTCCTCCTTATCCTTCTTCTCTTGTTCTTTCAGCCTTTCCTTTTCCTTTCCATGAATCTCATTTTATTCTCTCCTTCTCCTTATTCTCCTTTTCCAATTTGCGTACAACCTTATTTTCTATGATTTTCTCTTTCTTCCTATATTTTATCTCGTCTAGTTCTTTCATCCTTACCTCCTTCTCCATCAGAAATTCCATGTAATCATCAAATGTTACTAACAGGGACTGGTGTCTCAAGTGGATCCCTTTGTCATTAATCTTGTCCTGCTTTTTGTTAACCATGTGAATGAGCAACTTTAATAACTTGGTCAATGACGTTTCCTATTGAGATTCAAGTGTCTCACATACTTGTGATAGTATTCTTTCATGTTCATCATTCCCACCTTCACATGTTTCTTGTGTCATATTTTCAGCCACGTCACTCTTTGGTTGCATACACTCTACATAGTAATGTACAATTTCGGGTACAGAAGTGGTGGGTAGTTTAGGGAAATTGAAAGATGAATCTTGTTATGTGGCTTGCAAGTCCACACCCAGATTCCCAACCCCGTCTTCCAACCATGTGTGTGCTATTCACTATGATGAAAGTCCAAGGCTATTTGTTTCATTCTCTACTAGCTAAACCAACTCCACTTATGATTTTGAATCACAATTACATAGTTCAACTATTTTTTTCTCCACATCTTCATTTGGCACATCATTTACAGATAGGATTAGAGTGTTATGCAATGTGGAAACATCATCACCACCATGAATTTCAAATGTGTTGTTAGGTTGCATGTCATCCTTCAACACATCATGATTGAGGGGCCATATGCTCGTCCTTTTGAATCCCACTACAATATTAGAGATAATCAATGCATGTGTTAAAGATTTTATGCCAATCTCTGCTAGGTCATCCATCTGATTTCAACGTTGGGGAGCCTAGCCAAACATGAGGCCCATTATTTTTTGAAGTAATTTTTGAAGGGTGAAAACACACTCACATCAAGGGGGTGGATTTTGTGAGATGTATGTGTCGGTAATGTAAGAAGGTCAATTCCAAGCATCTGGGACTCTTGGATGTTTGTCACAACAACATGGTTGTCATGACCATCAAATATAAGTAACATCCTATTCATGGGTGAAACCCCCTAGAACAGACCGGGCGAAGCAGTGTAACCAATTTATGAACAACTCCTTCATCATCCACACATGTTATTGAGATTCCATACAAGCACCTGATTCAACTTGTGAAATATAATTATACAACCTCTTCTTTCCTTTGAACAAGTAGAAACCTAGAATGCTTTTCCTAGAAGCATTGACACAAAAAAGAATGGTAATCCATTCACAGTTCTTGGGAATTATGTAGGAAACATTACAATTTCCTTTTCTATTAAGTACCCTCATAGCCCCATTTCTGGCTGCCTACATACCAGTTTCATCACAATTCCATATGCAATCAGTTTCATAAGGATTTTCATTGTATGTTTTAGACAATAGATGCCACAATAGATGCTCTCAGATTCATTGATTTGTCTTTGTCAAGGCCTTCTATTATATGCAGTGCCAGATCTGGATGGAAGGCCTTAAACCCCGACCACCATGAATTACCAGGCATTCCATCCTTGAAGTGGGTGGGTCTACTCTCACATACCTGATCCATATCTACCCTCAAGTTAACAATCTCAAGCCCATTACCCATTGTAGCCATCTCTTGGCACCACTCTATGATATTCTCTTCTTCTTCATGGATGAGGATCATTGGGGGACCTTTCTTGGAGGTTTTTGTGAGACCACCCAACCATTTAGAGAGTGTGGTTGTTGGAATACCCCATTTCTTTGATGCTTCCATTACTAACATGTATTTCTCCTTAATATATTTGAGATCCCCTTCCATTTCATGTTTAGACCATCATTTTTGTTGCAACTTGACTTTAGGTTCTCTCACTGCTATAATATCCTTCTCTGAGGGTGTAATAGGGTCTAAATTTCTCACAATGGGAGGTGTAATTTGGGTTGCAGGCTGTTGAGGATTGAAAACATCTCTTTTATGGCCACACACCCTTGTTGCTTCTCTTTTTGTTAGACAAGGATCCTTCTCCTTCTCCTTCAACTGACTCAACTTCCCCATATACCATATAATAAGAAAAATATGTGCAATAAAAAAAGACAAAGTTGGTTAGTCTAATACTAAAAGATATGATACACAATAAGAAAAATATATTTTTCTTCCATACAATAAGAAAAATGTGTAACAAACAAAGACAATGTTGATCATTGTGATAGTAAAAGATGTGATACAATAAGAACAATACGTGTTTTGTAACGTGAAACCAAAATTATAGTAGCTGCACATTGTGTACCTATGAAGTGTAATCGACTAACAATGTCATTATGTAGAGTGATTCTTGGCAAAGAATGTGAACAAATATTATGGAATGAGAAACTCTTCTGCATTTTCCAATTGCCTAATATTCTATTTTAATGTGTACGTGATGCTTGAACACAAGAGTTTCAATTTCCTTGTTTTTATATATTATTTTTTGACAGATGCATGTTACAGTTTTGTATACCCTTTTTGTTTAACATCCTCATGGTTTTTTGTATCCCTTGAAATGCATTTCTCTTTCAATTTTCACTATTATATCCTTTCAATATTCTCCTTGGTGTTACTTCACTCCTTTCTATTGTTTCTAATGTATGTATCATTTTGAGTTTTCAGTTTGTAATGTACTTCTATATTTGCATTCACATTCATTTCATGCCTACTTATCTATCTTATCTTTCCTTTATGTGGTTTACTAAATCCTTCATGTTCATATATATATCACGTTGTGTTTCTTGTATTCTTTACTTCTCCTTCATTCAATTTCTATTTTTCCTATCATTAATGAAGAATCGGAAGGGAAAACTATAAATAAGGGTATACAAAATTGTAACTGAAATGAACATGAAGGGAAAAGTCAAAATAAGGGTGTAGAAAATTGTAAGTGAAAAGAACATGAAGGAAATATTAGATAGGAGTTTCGAACAGAAAGGATAATATAGGAAACAAAAATAGCACTAATAAATACATAAATACCTAAAAATTTATGTTCAATACTTTCTCACCGTCTTTCTTTCTGCTCTTTTACAAAATTGTAACCCAAATGAATATGTAGGAAACTATAGAAGTAAGGGTAAAGAATAGTAAGTAAAATGAACATGAAGGAAAGAGAAAAAATAAGGGAATATAAATCTTCAAGTGAAATGAACATGATTGTAATAGTAGAAAGCATAGAAATGTAGATGTGTAGAAAACTGTGAGATAAATGAACATGAACAAAATAGTATAAATGACAGTAACATGGATACTTACAAAACTGTAAGTGAAATGAACATGAATGAAAGAGTAGAAACAATAAAAAAAATGTGAGGATGTGGGAAACCATTAAGGGTATGGAAAACTGAAAAAGAAATGAACATGAAGGAAATAGTAGAATGGATAGATACATGGGAATTATATGAACTGGAAAGATAATATAGAAATAACAACAAAGGTATGGAAAAATGAACAAAAAATGAACATGAGGGTAATAATGTTGAGACTCGTACTGCCTACATATATGTTACCAACCTAAAGACTTAGACAAGACACTGTCCCATCAATCTAGCCAAAATGTATCACCATTCCTCCTTAAGCCTACAAGATGTGTTCACCTCAACAATAAACATGAATTTATAGATACGTGGAAATTATATAACAACAAAGGTAATATATAAATAAAAACAAAGCTATGGAAATCTGAAAAATAGATGAGCATAAAGGAAATAGAAAAATGGATAGATGCGTGGAAATGATATGAACAAAAAAGATAATATAGAAATAGCATAAACTAGTAATAAATGCATACATACCCAGTTAAATAGCTTCAATTCTTGCTACACTACGCTCTTCTTTCTTTGTGCTCTTCGTTGGGTGTTGAATGAGATGATTCAGATGGTTTGAAGTCTACTTGTCTTTTTTGGAAATAATGGAAAGTATGTACTGAGAGGGGAGGGGTGAATCAGTACCTCTAAAAATTTTAGTTAATTTAACATTTAACCTTATGTAATCAAATCTTTACATTACTGATCATATCTATTGTTCTTTCTTTATGCATGTGATGTCAATTCATAATCTTAATTGTATGTACACATTCATAGAAACATTCATGAAAGCAATAACACATAACACAAGATATGGTAATGTAGAAAAATCTTGTTAAAAGTATTATGTGGAGACTTTTTAAGGTCTACTCTGTTAAGAGCTTTAGCAACATTGTTTAGTGTGCACTCGATTAAGAGATTTACAATAAGATTGTTAAATCCACCTTTCTTGAAAGGATTTCTTCTATTTGCTACACTTGTTAGAATGTATAGAAAATAATCATTCACCTAAGTGTATGCAATCTATAATTTTTTATTACAGATCCATTAAAGATTACATGTACAATGTATCACCTAATGCGATTGATTAATACCTTTGTTGCTCGGTATCCTTAATTCTTGGTTCTTGATAACCAAATTCATCTTTTGTTGTTCTACTTCTTGAAACTCTTAGTCTAATCCATATGTGTGCTCCTTGGCTACAATCATCCTCTCATCCCTTTCAAATGAATGATTACACATCTATTTCTACAATAGATTTTGACCTTTTTAGTTTCATGTATTACAAACTTAACTCTATGATCAAAGGTTTACAACTTGACCTTGATCTCCTAGTTTGCACGTTTTTAATTAGTTAGACTGATTAAAAAAATTACAATTATGTTTCTTGTTCCTCAAGAAATGGTTTTAAAACAAATCTAGACTCTAAATATAAAGCATAACTGTTTTATCTAACGTGGAAGTCGGGTCCACTTTTCTCAAGATATAACTGACTTTTAGTGTCTGATGCTCGGGTTGCTCTGAAAGTCTTATGGTGTTCCTTTGTTGAACTATCCATCGGGTTCCCTTGCTCTGTCAAGTTCCTCTCTTTACTGCTCTTTGGTTTATAGTGTAACGTTCTTGTTAGGTTCCTTTGTATCATGTTCAGGTTGCACTTTCAGTTTACACTGTAAAACTTGTGTCGTCGGGTTTCTCTTTACTTAGCACTTTTGGTTTGAACTGAAACCCGTCTTTCAGTCTAGTGTAACTGATGGTTAAAACAATTGTTTCTCTTTGCATACTAATGGAAAAATATATGTTATCAGTCTTTAGTTTGTGCACTCTTACAATTTTGAATTTTGAATTTGAATCTTTACATCCAAAAATACATCTGATGGCTGCTTTGAATTAATATTTAATTGGTCTTTGAGGGTTATTGGTGTCCTTAGACAAGTTAATTTTGAAATTGTAGGTGGTTTATTGTTGACATTGTTATAGTAAAAAGTTATTTTAACTTATTAACTAAATCATTACTGATTTAATTATTCAGTCACTTTTTATCTCTAGTTCACTTAAGCTAAACTTTAGGATGCATGTAATAATTAATTCTTTATTAATTATTATCATGCAACCTAGGTTTCTCCACCTTTTGGGTTTTGATCACTTTTTTAAGGTTTTGATCTCACTGTAATTATAAATTATTTTGTAATTCCCTCTATTCTCTCTCTGAATGAATATTTCATCTTTCAGATCATTATGAGTTGTGTCTCCATTCTTTTCTTTTATGACAGATATTTTGCATACAGTGGATCTTGGTGATTGAATTATTTGAATTCTAACATGGTATGTACAATGGAAGATCTCTAGGACCATGTTACTACTATATTCTTCTCTTTATTCATGTTTAGATTATCTATTTTACTTAACAAATCATTAGATACAAAATTATTTTTTCTTAGTGAACATGTCATGGTTAATTATCTTTCTTTTTATAGATAGAAAATCAAAATGGATTTACAACTATTCCTACTTATGTCGATGAAGGATTGAAACATCACTATATTTATTTATCTTCTAACTCTTTCTTCCAAGTGTGCTAAAGAGCCTTGTTGTTGCTACCTGTTCTTGAGTTTTTTGAATATTTTTTGGTGTGCTGACGGTTCCAATTTTTCAGAATTTTTTGTATGGATCTTGGGTGAGCTATTTTTTGGAGCACTTTGGGCAGAAACTGACCTCATGATTGTGCTCAAAATGCCCAAAACCCTCATTTCCATATAAATCACATCCATTTTAGACAAATTTTCCATCTGAGGCAAATTGTTTTTGCATGTACCCCTATTCTAGGAACGAAAATTGAGAAAAGTCACAAAAAATGAAAAAGAGTAATGATAATTAGTTTTGGGGCCACCGTCGCACCGCTGAGCAGCCACCGCCAATAGGCTTGGCTCACTGAGCTATGGGCTCGTGCACCCATCCCTAGCGAATCAGCTACTTTCCACCGCCCAGGCGCCACCAGCCGCTAGAGCACCACTCGGGAGCCACCGCAGGGCCACCATGGCATTTTTTAATGTTTTTTCAAGGTATATGTGATATTTTTGCTCATATCTTGAGCAAATAGAGGTGTTTTTCACCAAACGAGATATTGTTGGAAAGTTGGTTCTAAGCCTGACCTGATTTTCTAGGTTTGGTTTTCTGATATTGCCATATTCAAGGGTTTTTTTCCAATCAAAGATAGGGTTCCATTTTGCACTCTGGTCGCCATATCTTGCTCCTCTAGACTTCATTTTTAACTTCTGCATGTCGTCAAAAAGCTGGTTCCATTCTCTTTCTTCTTGTATAGTTCTCATCACCAGAATCTTCTCCAGGTACATTTTATTCAATTTTTTTTACAATCTGATGGATATCTTAGATGTTTCAGGTCCTAGGATCATTTTTTTTGCATGTGGTGACTCCTTTTTAGATGTTACTTATGTTCCTACAACCTTTTTTCATTCTTGATCATTATAGACATCATTCTATAGCATTTCTTTTTTGCAAATGCACTGAGTTAAAGTGTCATTACTGCATGCTTGGGATCTTGCACATTTTAATTATGGTTTGCCAAATATGGAAGCCATATTACTCATCCAGTTACTCAGAACTGTATATTTTTGGTGAACGTTTCATTTTCTTTGTTATTTCAATTCATGATTGAATCAAGAGGTGATCTATTTAGACAACTTGCTTAGAGAAATGTTCATTTTATATTTCAATAAAATTAGGAATGAAGGAAACAGAGTTATACAGGTCAACATGTAAAAAGGAACTAACTATTTTAATAAAAACCTTGCTTACAGTGCGCTGGAAGAAAAAAAGAGTTTTGAACAGAAAATTTGTTAATGAAAATTTGTTAATGGAAACCTTAGAGACATCTACAGATTGTGATCAAGGATATGTTCTTTTAATTAATAATTCTTATAATTCATTTAATTTGATAAGTTTAATGCTGGATATTAAATACATTAATTTTCTATATTATTTTTTATATTTCTTTTAGTATTCAAATTTTTTAGTGGATAATTATGGTTTGTCAAATATGGAAGCCATGTTACAAAGAGTTACTGGGTCTAAATTAATGTCTATGATGGATGGGTTCTCAGGATATAACTAAGTCATGGTTAAGGAGTCTAAACAATTCAAGACTGCATTCACCACACCATGGGGTACTTATTTCTATGTGAGAATGCCTTTTGGCTTAACAAATGTTGGGGAAACTTTATGGAGGGCCATGGATGTGGAATTTGTAGATTTCATAAATGACTTTTTAGCTATTTATCAAGATGATTTAACAGATTATTCAAAAGAAGAAGATCAACATTGTGCTCATCTTGAGAAGATTTTTGTTAGAGCTTTGGAATATGGGGTCTCTTTCAACCCAAAGAAGTGTGCATTTAGAGTTATAGAGGGAAATCTCCTGGGACATATTGTATCTAAAGATGGAGTAAGAATTGACCCTAAAAGGGTTGCGGCTATAGATAAAATACCTCAGCCAAAGAATCTCAAGGGCATTCAATCCTTCTTTGGACAAGTGAACTTTCTAAGGAGATTTGTTACAAATTTTGCAGAAGTTAGTCTCCCTATTTCAAAGATGATGAAGAAAGGAGTCAAGGTGGAATGGAGTGAGGAAGCATCTAAAGCATTCACAGGTATTAAACAAGCTCTTAAATATGCTCATGTTTTAAGAACACCTAATTATGACAAGCCTTTGCAGATTTTATCCTTTGCTTCATATAATACTGTTACTGTAGTATTATAATAGAAGAATTCAGAGGGCTTTGAACAACCCATTTCTTTTTTCAGTAAGACTTTACAAGCAGCAGAATTAAAGTATGATATTATGGAAAAACAAGTATATGCTCTGGTTAAAGTTGTCAAAGATTTTAGATTCTATTTGGCAGGAGCAACTGTTGTTGTTTATGTGCCAAGTGCTATTGTGAAAGACATTTTGGTTCAACAGGAAGTTTCAGGAAGGAGGTGTAGATGGATAAAAAAAATCCAAGAGTTCAATATTGACATTCAAATCACAAAATTTTGTCAGAGGCCTAGGACTTGTAAATTTAATGGCTCATATTAATTTAGATGCAAATCAGGAAATATGTTAGAAGAAGAGAAGAGGCCTTATATTTATGATATGGATTGTTGTGAATGGTATAAGGACATCATTGGATATTTATAGAGAATGATATTACCTCCTGAAATGGATGAAAATAGAAAGAGAATAGTTAAGTGGTATGCCATTAAGTATGCAATCATACAACGTCAGTTATGGTGGAGGAGCAATGAAGGAGTGTTTCTCAAGTGTATAGAATATGATAAATCCAATAACTTGCTGGTGTAATCACCTAAAAATGGTCATATAAACCCTAGACCCCCAATCTCAACATTAATGAAGAAACCCTAATCTTGATCATGCTAAGTCCTAAATCAAACAGGCAATTCATCATATTTAAACCGATCTGACCTAAACCCTAAGTCCTAATCAATCATCTTACTTGATTAATTAATTAATCCCTAAAATCATAATGCATTGGAAAATAAACCTTATGTTAATTATTTAATTGATATTCTAACATATTAATTAAGTAAAAATACAAATTTGTCAATTAAATCAAAAAAGTGAATTAAATTAATTAATAAAAACAAATATGCATTCAAAATCATTTAAATTATTAAAAATGCATATGACATCATCAAATCCAGTTAACTGATTTATCATTTTGGAAACAATCCATTTCCACTCAGTTAACTGATTCTCCAATGTTTATCATCTTGGAAACATTTCAGTTAACTGAGAACTGATTTTGGCAGTTTCTAGAAGACTGATCAGTCTGTTCAGTCAACTGAATATTTCAACCAATCACATCGCTTGCACATGGATTGTGCTTCTTCAATCAAATCTGAGCCACTCTTTTCTTTTGATCTCGACCGTCAATTCCAGAGAGATTTCTATAAAAGAGAAACTCTTTTCCTTCATAGGGATCCTAATTTTTGCATCGTTATTATGTAGTTTTTCATGTTTTCTTGCATTGTATCTTTTAATCATTTTAGCTTTAATTGTTAATTTCTTTCAAGCATGTAAACCTAATCTTAGAGCACATTTTTCAATTTGGTGTTTTTAAAATGAATCCATACACATTTAAATTGGTGCTCTAAAACTAAATCTTAAGTAGCTTGGATTAACAACAATCCACATTTGCATTTTGCATGTAGTTAATCAATCATTTAGATCAGTCATCTATATTGAATCCTTTGTTTAGAAGAGTGTGTAGTCATTGAGCTTGCGATGACCTGAGAGAAAGCTCATACTCCTTCCTACTAGAAGGAAATGGATTAGTTTAGGTTAGTGTAGTTGTTTAATGTTTTTAGATTTCTTGTTTTCTGACCCGCTAAACTTCTAATGATCTATTGAAGTGTGTGTTTGTCATGCAGCTTGCAGGTACACATTTTCACATGCACATTTCTGGCACCCACCGTGGGACTCAAACCTCATTTTGAGCCAAATCTTATCCATATCTCCCCCTAAGCCAAATCTGAGTCCACCACCGCGTATGGGCCATTATTTCGGTGCAAAATGACTATAAATATGCCTATACACACCCAAAAACTAGATCTGTGGTGAAAAAAATTTGAATGCAGAGGTCGTACAACCCTCTGCACACAAATCAAGACACTTTGCCTACACACTTATTGAGGTAAATATTTTTACTGTCTACCTACAAGGAAACAATCTTTTAAAAATATTGGTTTGGGTCGAATCCACTACCACCCTTCTATTATCCTCAAATGCTTTTACATTATACATACGTGCCTTTTGGGGCCCACCCATCACACCAAACCCAAGCCCTAACAGCTCCAATCCTTTATTTTGTTAAGACTTTCACGGGCTTCACATAAAAACAAGGGCTTTTCTCTACCCCATGCATTTGGTATTAAAATCCCACAACACCACCACCTCTCAACCCTAGCCCTCACCTCCCCCTCCACGCTGCACCTTTCGCAACTCCCAAACCCCAAACCTCTGCCTACCCTTCTGCTAGCCCCCTGCGCTAAATCATGCCCCTTTCGCGCTGCCTCTATCCAGCATTACCAACCTCCCAAGTAGCACCAAAACTAACCTCCTCTACTACCATCATCTATAGTACCTATCCCGCCACTCTCTGCATAAAAGGTATCCCTTTCTCCCCGCGCTACACCACACCCTGCCTTCTCCCACCCCGCGCGCTACACCACTTCCTTCCTCTGCTTCCCTCTTTACTCCACCAACCTTCACTCCACTGCTATCTCCTACCCCTATGCAACACTTCATCCCACCACCTCCTCTCTTCCTGCACACCTCCACCTCTGCGCAACATAATACTCCACCTCCCAACACCCCCTCTCTCTCGGCGCTTTCCCCACCTCCCTGCTCACGCTAACATTTGTTGTTTTCCCCACGCAGCCACTAAACACTCCCCTCCTTTACTGCTTATCCACACACCTATCTCCTCCACAACAGCCAATTTTTCCCCTATGCCACATTTTTGGTGGTTAGATAATGTCTTTGCATTCCTGTTGAGCAATTGCCCAACCCTCCTCGCATTTGGCTCCCTCTTCCCTACACAGTGACACTTCACCCGCCTTCTGCTGCTCCTAAGCTCCTTCAACCTTCCAACAGGGAGGAAAAAAATGGGCACATGGCAAAAGGCCACTCATATGCAACCTCAGCTAGCTATGTCAGCAGACACAAGGCGGCAAGCATTTTTTTTTCAAACATAACATATTGTGATGTTAAAATTGACGCCCGTTTAACTGTCAAAAATGGGGTTATTGGCTTTATCTGACAGCCTCTAGACCATCAAAATTAATCGATAGAAATGATAATGTCAGTGAGATTTTTATTTTTCATCCTTCACCATATGGAGTTTTAAATTGTTAGTCCGACTTTGAACTCCCATATCTTGCTTGTTTTAGGTCCTTTTTTGGAGCATTCTTTTTTGATTTGGGGTAGATTTTCACAACGATCACTATGGTGGAGTTATTTTTTGTTTTTTCTCACTGGATTTCTTAGAAATTACACTTTTTTCTAACTATACCTACCTAATCCCGCATTTTGCAACTTTTGGAGCTTCGTACGGACTCATACGGTAACATTTTTGGGTGCAATTTTTTTGAAAGTGCATTATTTTTTGTCTAGTTTCTGAATATACAATCAGATTTATGATTTTTTGATTTTTCTAACACTGACAATTTTTGGGCTTTGTTGTTCTTTGGATTATCTTATTGGTTTCATCCTAACAGTTGTTTGCAGAACGTTGAAAAAGAAGACTAAAACACAAAAAACTAATGAATCATCTTGCAGGTTTCCTTGATCGATAGAACACTAAACATTGTGCTTGCATATTATTTTTGTTTTATTAAAATAGGAATGCACATGCAATAATTTTTAAAATGAACTTCTATTTGGTGTTTTAGGGATGACAATAATGTCAAGAAACTATGCTCTTGCCCTTTTGGGATGATCAGAAATCCATAAACATTTATTGTCATTCACCGTTTGAGATCTACATCTTTAGAGGGCCTATCCAAGTGGGAAAAAGTACTCACCCTCTGAGAATGACCCAAGTGGGAACAAGATAATGCTAAGATTCTTTGACTCACTATAATAAAAATCCTTCCTCAAGGCCAAAACCTCAGAAGATAAGTGGCATTTGAGCTTATACTCGGCTCTTGAATAACACAAAGCAGGGCCTCCGGGTCTCAATCACGTATCGTGAATTACTTGCGCTAAGGTGCTCTGTGGGGTTAGCAGCCTGAATTGCACTTGCACGGATAGAGAGGATACACTTAAACAAAGCTCCTTACTAAAACCCCTTTTAGATAGTGGCCAAAATCCTTTTCTACTTGTTGATACGGGCATTGTGAGATGCGCATGCCTAAGAAACCTCTCATGTACCCCTCTTGTTGAGACAGTAAATTTATTAGGATCCTCAGATCTTGAGAAATTCAAAGCTTGGTAGGCCCAAGAAGTGTGTGTCATGTAGGGGAGCCAGTGCTGCAAAGCTTCTAACTGTCCGACTTGAATGTGTATTTTATTGTAAGAGGATTCAAACAAGTATTGTCCATTTCTCGCCACCTAGGAATAAGGTTTGTTTGATGTGCTTGAATAGTTAAGGGCTTCTTGATGTGTCTGGTGTGTGTTCACTGAAACAACAACAACAACGACGACAACAACAACATCAACATCAACAACAAAAACAATCAATGAATCAATCAATCAATTAATCAATCAAAAAAACAATCTGGAAAACTGTACACTTTAGGTACTTGTCTATCATATCTCATCTGAAACATCAAAATGCTCAAACAATTTCAAAATCTGTACTCTCGGTGTTAACTGTCAACTCTTGTCTGAGTTTTCTGCATCTGCTATCAAACTCTAGAAATCTATCAACTTGTTGTCCAATTCTATATTATGTTGTGAAGGTTCTATCCAAATTTTCAAAAATCTATGTTCTCATCAACATCATCACTACTCTGTCTTCGACTGCAATCTATTGATAGTCTAACTTGTTGATGTTTCAAAATCTGATTTCTCTATGCTAGTCCAAGTGACTTGTTACTTTTATCATCTTTGTCTACGTTGTCCTTATCCTGAGTTGTGAGATTAGGTTCATTAACCTTAACTCAAGATCAGATTCATTGCTTCTCTCTCTCAGTTGGACTTTATCTCCTTTGTCCTTTGGTATTGGACTTAATCAACACTTTAGATATCAATTCAACACATGTCAGTCAATCAATCGATTTGTCATACCTCCTCTTCAATATTCTATGCAAGCGCATCAACCCAATCTTACAATGTCTAAAATCAAATGGGCTAAACCTTATGGTCCTAACAATGCACAAGAAGAGATTCTTATCACAGATTTAGCAAAACAACTTGAAACATTAAAATCTAAAATCTAGGAATTAAAGGAGGAAAAGGATACACAATCCAATAAATCCTCATCAAGCTCAATCTATTATTTTCTATTTGATCATGATCAAGGGAGTGGCTCCAAAGCCCTAAAAGCTATTGAAAACACCATGAAGTCTTCCTCCAAAGGGATTAGTAATCTCATGAAAGAAAAACCTTGGGTTAACTGCAAGAGGGACTTCACTCCTTTGGGACAATCATATAAATCAGCATTGGAAGTGCATCAACCCAAGTGATTTGTTACTTTTATCATCTTTGTCTACGTTGTCCTTACCCTGAGTTGCGAGATCAGGTTCATTAACCTTGACTCAAGATTAGAGTCGTTTCTTCTCTCTCTTAGTTGGACTTTATCTCCTTTTTCCTTTGGTATTGGACTTAATCAACACTTTAGATATCACTTCAACACGTGTCAGTCAATCAATCAATTTTTCATACCTCCTCTTTAATATTCTATGCAAGCGCATCAACCCAATCTTACAATGTCTAAAATCAAATGGGCTAAACCTTATGGTCCTAACAATGCACAAGAAGAGATTCTTATGGCAGATTTAGCAAAACAACTTGAAACATTGAAATCTAAAATCTAGGAATTAAAGGAGGAAAAGGATACACAATCCAATAAATCCTCATCAAGCTCAATATATTATTTTCTATTTGATCATGATCAAGGGAGTGGCTCCAAAGCCCTAAAAGCTATTGAAAACACCATGAAGTCTTCCTCCAAAGGGATTAGTAACCTCATGAAAGAAAAACCTAGTGATTGATCATGATCAAATAGAAAGATAGATTTCTAGAGTTTGATAGCAAATGCAGAAAACTCAGACAAGAGTTGACAGTAAACACTGAGAGTACAGATTTTGAAATTGTTTGAGCATTTTGATGTTTCAGATGAGATATGACAGACAAGTACCTAAAGTGTATAGTTTTCCAGATTGTTTTATTGATTGATTGATTGATTGATTGATTGATTGTTGTTGTTGTTGTTGTTGTTGTTATGCTTGAATAGTTAAGGGCTTCTTGATGTGTCTGGTGTGAGTGTTCACTGAAACAACAACAACAACAACAACAACAACAATAACAACAACAATCAATCAATAAAACAATCTGGAAAATTGTACACTTTAGGTACTTGTCTGTCATATCTCATCTAAAACATCAAATCAAACATCAAAATGCTCAAAAAATTTCAAAATTTGTACTCTCGGTGTTAACTGTCAACTCTTGTCTGAGTTTTCTACATCTGCTATCAAACTCTAGAAATCTATCAACTTGTTGTCCAATTCTATATTATGTTGTGAAGGTTCTATCCAAATTTTCAAAAATCTATGTTCTCATCAACATCATCACTACTCTATCTTCGACTGCAATCTGTTGATAGTCTGACTTGTTGATGTTTCAAAATCTGATTTCTCTATGCTAGTCCAAGTGACTTGTTACTTTTATCATCTTTTTCTATGTTGTCCTTATCCTGAGTTGCGAGATCAGGTTTGTTAACCTTGACTCAAGATCAGAGTCATTGCTTCTCTCTCTTAGTTGGAATTTATCTCCTTTGTCCTTTGGTATAGGACTTAATCAACACTTTAGATATCACTTCAACACATGTCAGTCAATCAATCGATTTGTCATACCTCCTCTTCAATATTATATGCAAGTGCATCAACCCAATCTTACAATGTCTAAAATCAAATGGGCTAAACCTTATGGTCCTAACAACGCACAAGAAGAGATTCTTATGGCAGATTTAGCAAAACAACTTGAAACATTGAAATCTGAAATCCAAGAATTAAAGGAGGAAAAGGATACACAATCCAATAAATCCTCATCAAGCTCAATCTATTCTTTTCTATTTGATCATGATCAAGGGAGTGGATCCAAAGCCCTAAAAGCTATTGAAAACACCATGAAGTCTTCCTCCAAAGGGATTAGTAACCTCATGAAAGAAAAACCTTTGGTTAACTGGAAGAGGGACTTCACTCCTTTGGGACAATCGTATAAATCAGCGTTGGAAGAACTTCTAGAGAATGACCTTATCACATTGCCTCAAGCCACGTCACGTGGATTAAAATTCTTGAGTAACTATTGTGCATATCATTGACACAATGAGCATAAAACTTCATCTTGCATGGAGTTGAAACATAAAATCCAAGATCTCATAGATGATGGTATAATCGACGTGGAAAATCTTAATAATTCATCTAATCTCAAGCATTATCAATATCAAGAATCCATGTCTAGCAATTGTTCACATATCACATCTACTTCTTCCACCATTCCTCCATCTCCTAAAGCTTCAAAATGAGCCATACCATTTATATCAAAGACTGAACCTAATGATGACTATGTCTACCCTCAAGGACTACCTCCAAAATAGATCCAAGCTAATCAACATAGTAAGTCTTTCTCAAGCTTCAAAGATCATAGACCCAAAGCTTCCATGTGCTTCAATTCTTATCATGCATATTCCAAATTATACTCCATCAGATTGTCAAGAATCCCTCATGCAGATCAAAAATCCTACCTCGTGCTTAAAATTGGCTCCATGTCAAGAGGGCAATCCACGGTGTGATGAAACAAATATCAGTAATGATCAAGATCAAGATACCATCCATCCTTATCCAATAGTTGACCACAATCACATATCCCTAGATTTTTAGGATGATCCTCTCATATCATTTCATACCTTCCAAGAAGATATCCCTCCAACTCAAGAACTACATATTCATCCATCTCCCAAGAAAGATCAAGACATCATTTCTGGCATCTGTGATGGGCCTATTGAAAATAAAGAGAAAGGTACCATTTGTACACCACCTAAAGATTCTTGTCAAGATCAGAGCATCCCATCATCTCCTTGTCATACCCCTCTATATCCACCTCATGAAACCATCATTCCTCTAAATCCCTTGTAGAATAACAAATCCCCTCAAACTTCAGTTGCTCCCATAAAAATCGCTCCTATCAAATCTTCTCATGCTCCTATTGATACAAAGATGAATTCAAAAGAGAAGAGCCTTGGTCATGCAGTTCACTCTAAAGATGTTGATATCCCTTCCACACCTTATCTCCCTCCATTAAAACATAACCGTGTACCTTCACTATCCTCCAAGTCCATTCTTGGTCCCTATATCCCAAAGCTAAAACCATCAAACCTTCCATCTATATTGGGTCCATATATCCCTCCATCCACCATGCCTATCACTACTAGCTTGTCATCCTCTTACCCTATCCCCTATCAAGATCAAAAAATACATGCATCCTTAAACTCTCCCTATCAACCAATCCATATGAACCGGTCATATCAGCCCTATACATCCACAAATCCCAAGTCTCTTGGAAGCAATTTGGATGCGCAACGAAGAAATCATAAATTTAAGAATCCACTTATATATGAAGATCACTATGTCAAGTTTAATCGACATGTGACTACAAAGAAAAAGGAACTATTCAAGAGACCACAAATTCCCACTGAACAAAGAATAAAATCAAAGAAAATATGGGTTCCTAAATCCATCATGGAAGAATTGCATTCTAAATCTAAGAAAAGAATCATATCAAAGAAAATATGTGTTCCTAAATCCATCATGGAAGAACTGTGTTCTAAATCATCCAAAAGCAAAGGAAAATCAAAATCTATTTGGATTCCCAAGTCTCTTCTAATGGACTTGGATACAAAAATAAAATCAAAAGCTATGTGGATTCCCAATTCTATCTTAAAAGGCTTGAACAAAAAGGAAAAATCAAAGTTGGCATCCAAGCTTCCAAAGTCTTCCACTTCATCTCCATCTAAACATCTCCCATCTTCTAACTCTATTGTGGGTCCTCATATCCCAAAATACATTACCTTGAATACACCACCATCTTCTCCATCCATCTTGGGTCCTTGTGTACTAAGATCCATATCCACTCATCCATCAAATCCTCAAGCTATTCCATCCACTTTTCCTCCATCTAGCCACTACCCTTCAAGGGGTGTGTCAATGTTGATCTTATCACCATACCCTATCCAATATCCCACACCTACCTACTACCCATCTATCACATAAATCATTGGCTACCATCTTCCTTATCCTCCATATCATTCTTCCCTACCATCACCTTATCAACATCTTTGAGCATACTTTCAGTGGCCTTGGCCTATCATAGCATATCCTTCAAAGGAGCACTATCTAAAGAGCAAGAAGCTTAAATTCCTCCATAAAATCAAAAGTACAAAAAAAATAAGTGCCTTGGTGAAAACCTGGTTAACAGGAACCTTGGTAGCAAAAGTAAAGATAAATCAATCCATCCTATGGTGAAAACCACTTCTTGTGGCACCTTGGATAAGTACCGCGATGAAAACTTTGCAAATAGGTGTCATGCGTAATTCCTCCTACTTGCACTCTTCACTTGGGGGAAAGTTCCTTCCATGTCATCTTATCCATCTTACCTTACATCTAGCTACCCCATGAGCATCCATGTTCCTTCTGGTGATCTTGACAAGGTTGAGTCTAACCTAACATTCATTATCCTTTCCATCAGCCTATTCACTTGCTCTCATCCATTGCACCCTATCATGAACTTGCTTATCCCAAGCCTATCCTTCCTATCTCTAAGAATTCCTGCCATATCCCAAAACATCGCTTATACCTTCATCACCCCTTATCCTGATTGTGCTATCATAGCTATCTCCTATCCAACATTGACCCCTTGGTCTTGATCAAAATTGGAAAAATTTAAAAATAGGTTCTTAGAAGTCTCTTGACATGTCCACTCTTTTGGGCCACATGCTTTTCATGACATCAGGTCATTATCCTATATGCTATCCAACACTTCTCCATGATCCTACATTGCTATATTTGTTTTCCCTAGCTTGGGTAAACTTGAGGAGATTGTCCTTAAGGGTTGCATTCACCCTCTTCATCCATCATAGTCTTTTTGACTCATCCATAAACTTTCTAATCCATCTGTAATGACCTCTACCTTGCTATACATTGGGAAAACCAATGTGATCTTGCTTGAGATTGGTTAATCTCTGAAAAAATTTAAAAATTTAAAAATGATCCTGAAAAAAAAAAAAAAAAAAATTGGAAAAAGTCCTGAAAAAATGATCATCTTGGTGAATACCTTAGCAATAGGCACCTTGATGCATCAATCAAAAAACTCAAAAAAAAATAAAAATAAAAAAAATACAAAAATGGAAAAATACAAAAAAAATTGGAAAAGAAGAAAAAGGATGGCGATGTTAGCACTTTTTCTTGTACCACAACCTTAAAATGACAGTATACTGATTATACTTGAATGAAAACTCTTTTGTGACAAGAGAAAGGCTAATTGCTAAGGATTGGATAATATCCTTCTTCGTTTTGAGCTCAATATACTCAGGCAGGTATTACCTAGATAGTTCACTATGTTTCAAGTAAACCTCAAATGGTGGATTGGGTCTTCACTGTTATGTCATTATATTTCTGATTATATCAACAAGATACCACTCTTCAAATG
>MU225448.1:0-16260 GCA_018584345.1 Thuja plicata
ATGTATATTAGCCAAAGAGGGTGTATTTGATTTAATTAAAAGTGCTTTAGGACTTTAGGATTAAATCAATTAATCATAGGGGTTTTAGCTAATAATCATTTTAGATTTAGGAATTAAATTGTAATGTCAGATTTATGCAAATGTGGGTTTTCTGCATTTGACACTCAGTCGATTAAAGTCAATTAGAAGAATTTGCCTAGTAAAATAGGACTTCGAAGATAAGAAAATGCACCAAAATTGATTAAGTTATTAGGTGCCAATTTTGGGGTATTACAATTGCAACACCCCTGACAAATATGGATGCAGCGGTCGCAAGGCCTGAAGACTATAATATAACAGAGGTTGAGCTGGGGAAAAGAGACAAGAAAGGAGAATTGAACTTGCTAAAAGACACTACAAAGGCTATAGAAGCCCAGTATGTGAAATAGGGAAAGAAGTTGTAGGAGAAAAGAGAGACAAATGCCAATCTCCAGCACTTCTAGCAAAACTAACACTACCCTTGTCCAAAGTTCAGCCTGAAATCCCTTCTTTCGGATTGCCGCTTGCACAGGGTGACATGGACTCACTATGCATGATGAACAAAAAGGTGCAAGTAGTAGACGAGTGGGCAGCCAAGAAAATAATGGTGATGAGAGAATTTCTAGCGGTGTCCCTCTCAGACTTTTACAGGGTAGATCTCACCCTTATCCATGCAAGAAGCTCCACTCAGGTATGGGAGTTAGACTTAGAAAATAATGAAAAATGGAAGGTCGGGTTGGAAGAGATCCATAGTATTGGCGAGGAGGTCACCACAGGGTCTGGCATTTTGGGAGAAGAATCATATGATTCCCTCCAGATCTAGTACTCTATACTTTCCCTAAAAATTGAGGCTTGCAAGGAACTGGTTAAGACCTTAAAAGAAAAGCTAACAGGTGCCCGATATCCCTTGGGCTTATTCTAGGCATTTGTGGTTGGGGTTTCACAAGTTGATCCCCTCACCATCAGAACATGTACCCTAGAGGATTATGTCCTCGACAAGTTTGACAAAAGGATGGAATCCCTATATCCATCAGGTGGAGATTTTGATCAAGGCAGGTTTTCCCGATTGTCGAAGACCATGATTCAGTCGCATGATGCCATTAAGATGGTGAACGAATTCTAGAGTGGGGCCGGAGAGGTTGAGGAGGCAATGGAGGCTATTCATAGTAGATGGGATAGCATCTGGAGCATAGATGAAGAGAGCATTAGCCAAGTGTTAGAGGCTTGGGAAAAAATATAAGTCAATAAAGTTCTCTGGATCTAGGGGAATTTGGCCCGACATCATATTTTGTATTCTTTATTCTTTTGGAATGCAAGTCCCTGGATCACGGAGTTTTAGACCCCACATTTTTTGAGTTCTTCACGTGACCCGTGTCTCGGATCCCAATGCTGACCGGTCACTTTCAAGATAGTAATAAAATTTTTTAGAAGGTGGATAACTGCAACAAGGCACGTTAGCTCAATGGGAGGTTTCTGACAGATGGTCTTCCCAAGGCATCATTTCAAAGATACACCTGGCGCATTGGAGATAGGGCGCTGCTTTCCCATTTATGAGGCATGTAGCCTCGATCCCCGGAGGATCAAATTTCTTCTTTCTCCTTCCCAGCTCTCTTCTCAAGGCCAATTCTCCCACTCCATCTTTCTTGTCTTATTCTTCTAACATGTTAGGCCTTTTCCATCTCAAGGTCTTTTGTAACATGGTGCAGGTAGTACTGGCCACCGGATAATGTATTTTATTGTAAAAGTGTAAAATAAGTTAGGGTTAGGGTTAGGTCAAAAGATGTGTAAAAAATAATAAGTCCAACCTCATTCTAGGGGTCGGCAAAATTGATGATTTTGCAGTCCACAGTTAATAGCAAAGCAGTTTTCTCATTTTCTAGTTGCAGAGCTCAATGCTCCATAGTTTTAAGCTTTCAGTAGTTAAATGCTCCCTGGGAGTTATCATTGTACCACACACCAGTGCTTGCTAGAAGGATGTTAATGAGGAAGGAAGGGTTCTCTCAATGATGTTGTTGGTACTCTATCTTCTGGGTTGATGGTATTTTTATGCTTTATGTTTCATGTCCTCTGCTCTAATGCTTGAAGTAGATTAACAAACTCCTTTCTTTGCTACTAATAAAATATAAGTTGATGGTTGTATATTTCTTTGGTATTTAGTGTAGTGTGTTAGAGCATTGTTAATGTTTTGAATGTTTAGCATAACTGTAGGTAGATAAAATACTTCTAACTCTGCACCATCTTTTTAAGTTTATTTGTTAAGTGAAAACATGCTTGGAGGAAACCTCATTTACCTGAATCCCCAGAGTTGATGAGTTGAAGATAACCAATTATCCCCCTCAAAAAACACTCACATCTCCCAACTGAGCCCCGCACTATCGAGACCCAACTCTCACGTGCTTGGAGGCCTGAGGAATCTCATTTCCCCAAAAAACCTTTACAGGTGAAGTTGGCCGATACCTTGGTGCTCGGTGAAAAATTACATCTATTGGTGGACCCGGTCACAAAGTCCCATCAATAGAAACTGGTGCTAGAAGGAGGGCATGAACTCATCCCCCTCTCAAGATTTAGATTTTACACCACCCAAGGGTTCTCCAAGCCATTGTTTTAGCAGTCAAGCCTTCAGTGGGATTGGGTCTTTCTCCCTAATGAGATTTGAAAGAGTCCTTAGATCAGCCCCTAATCTTGAAAGGTTTGTGGAACTTGAGCCCCCTGCTTGAAAGAAACAGACCCAAAAAATCAAACCAACCACCATTGTCTGGGGATCAAGCATACCACATAATATCAAAGCCCCCTAGACAATCTTGGGGATTAACGCTCAACCTAATCAAAATCCAACACCCCTAATGGTTGCTTATTTTGGAAATACCGGGTCTCAAATGGGAACTTTTCCAGGTGCAACCAATGATTTACCCCCGCACCCTGAAAATATTTGTCCCTGATATGAGCACTTAGACTCACAAACCACAGAAGAGCATCTACAGACATACAAAGATGCCATGAACTAACACTAGATCCAACATCAAGATGTTGTGACCCAAATGTTCCCTCTATCCTTGGGACATAAAGAATTGAACTGGTACCTCAATCTTCCCACCAACTCCATCAATAGTTGGCAGGACATGGAAGACACCTTCCTGGCTACCTTCCGTGTACTTGTGGACCTAGCTTGGTCCCACAGCTAGTTCATTTCCATCAGGAAGGATCCAAATGAACCCCTCACAGCATTCAATCATCAGTTCCAACATGCCCTGAAGCAGTGCACAGGTCCCTTCATCCCATCTGTGGAAGTGACCATACAGACCTATCTCAACACAATGAATCCCTTCGTTGCCACTCTCCTTTCGAGAAATACCATCCCATGTGATTGGGACACTTTGGAAAAATTCTACAACCTAGCCTTAGAGTTGTCTTGTGGCCTCAACAAATCCCTGGGTGGGATTGGGTAGAGCACACCATTTAACATGATCCCTGGCGGAACTCCTTACACTGGGGGATATAACCCCAATCTAGCAATGGATTCCCCTATGATGGCCATGACTCCCCCACCACCACCAATAGACCAGCAGGCCCGGTACATATATCCATTGTAGACTCAGAAAATGTTGGGTCTAGAATCTTTCCCTTGGAACCAGCCGTAGTAGGCACAACAACCACAAACACAACCATCCAGAGTGCCCTTCTTTCAGTCATCCATAGCTGGAGGACTGTCGCCCTCAACTCCAAAAAATGCTACTGCCTTCCTAGGGAACCAAAAATAGCAACCATCACATTGTGATGTGAACACTCAGTTGACTGCCGAGGTTGAATCCCTTCGGTGAATGTTGTTTACCCTGACTGTGGACATGGGTCAACTGAAGGCGGGATCCTATGTACCCCAGAATTCCAATTCCCAGAGAGGGAATATTTTCTCCGGCCAACAAAACAAAAATTTCAGGGGAAGAAATTTCAACAATGAGCCTCAGCCCAACCAACAAGAATGGAAAAATAATGCAAACACTAGAGATCTGCCTCCAAACCATAACACCAATCAGAATCATGCTAGACCATCCTATTTCACCTAGTCGCAGAATTCCAGCCTATGACCAATTGGTATAGATTGCATGACACAGGCTCCCACAATGAGGTAAACTGTGCCACGCTGGAGAAAGTTATCATGATTTTCTAGTTGGACAGACAAAAATTGTCTGATCCTACTCCCCCAGAACCTCCTGTGCAAGAGCCAACTCACGGTGCATTCACCTGTGAGACTGTCTTCTTTGGATCCTCTGGAGAAGATGAAAAAGAATCTAAACTACAAGGATTCTTTGATGAGTCAATTTTGGCCTTTGAGGCCAATGCCTTCACCAACACATGGGCTCCTTACAACACTCAGAGCCAGGTTGGTAAAGGACCAATTTACATGCCAACACCTCCTACACACACTCCTCCCTGGGACAATGCAACTGACTGGCCTGTCCCTCTAAAAGGTTCTAGCTCTAACCAATCCAAGGACCCGGCCGAGGGAAGCCACCAATTCTTGGGATGAAGGTTTTACATCATGAAGGCATTAGATCAAACCACCACCTCCATGACCTTGATGGAGGTTTTTCTAAACTGTCCCGAGCAGAAGAAGTCTCTTTTGAAACTCTTGGGAAACCCGGAAGCTGTCAGCCACCTGCCCAAGACTATCTCTTATGAGGATACCAATGCAGTTGTCTTCCAGGGAAATAATGAAGATCCCCCATTCCTACTATGCCTAAACATACAAGGCAAAAACATACACAACTACCTAGTAGATTTTGGAGCTTCAGGCAACATCATGCCCTTATCCATATGCCAGAAGCTCAGATTCTGACCCACCCCATCTAATGGTGCGGTAATCCAATTGGATAAAAATACTATGAAAATGGTGGGTGAATTGAAGAATGTTTGGATACAACTCATCCAGGACCCCAGAATAGCTAGCATAATCAATATTCAAGTGGTGGATATCCTAGAGACTTATGGGATGTTATTAATTTAGAATTGGTCTAAATCCCTGAATGGATACTTTTTGACTAACTTCTCCCACCTATGGCTCCTGTGGGAAGGAGAATCAAACAAGATCTAGGTTGAAAGTGAGCCCTGGATGAAGCAGGCCCTTACCAAAGTTGGGAGGGTTAACGAAGTCTTATTCTCTGATACTTCCCCTGGGGTGTACCAACCCCTTGAAATCTTAACATTCGATTTCACCCCAGGAGAGGATCCCATAATTCTATAGAGAACCCAAGACCTAGAAGAAAAGTTGAGGGTTGAGGTTAACTCTTGGGGTGCCACAGCGACCCCTGTTACACTCGTGTTTGGCACTTGGTGCCAGGTACATTATTAGAAACATTCAGAGCTAGAGTGTGAGGCTTTTCTTTCCATTGCTACTCGGCACATTGACACCCTTTGGAACAAAGAACATGAACATGATTCCTCAGAGCCCAATATCCCTACTGGAAGCACTTATTTAGTTCCATTTCTCCAAGGATCTCAACCCCAAACCCCTCTAAAGGTAGACCTCACCCATGCACCATTAGCACGGGAGGAAACTCCTCCTAAGTCTCCCAAAAATAATCTAAAGACTACTCTTTCTCCCCAGATCTAGATGACAAGTGATGAATTGTGGACCCTTAAGTTCGATGGGTCCCGATGCAAACAAGGTTGTGGGGCCAGAGTATAATTAATCAACCCGCAAGGAAAATCCTTCCTTGTGTCCTATAGGCTGTAGTTCAACTACACAAACAATGTTACAGAGAACGAGGAATTGGTCCTTGGACTCCTATTTTCATTAAGGAAAGGAATCACTCGCCTCTGGGCCCTGGGTGATTTAGAGTTAATTTTCAGATAAGTTCAGAGTCACTACACGTGTCATGATAAGAGGCTGGCTACATACTGCAATTGGGCATGGAGCCTTATTGAATATTTTGATGTCTTCAGCATTGATCTTATTCCCCGGCAATGGAACTATGTCCCAGATTCCCTTTTTGTTTCTACCAGCACACTTGAGCCTATGACCAGCTCACGACTCCGAAGATTCTCCATTGAGATGATCCCCACCCTGTCTATTCCAGATAATGTCGCTCACTTTTAGGTTTTTGAGGATGATCAACATATCCTGGCCTTCATGGCCAATGTTGGTGTTTTCAAAGGCTAGATAGTGGAGGAATGAGAACACAATGACACTAAGAAAGGTGATGAAGATGATGGAATCATGGACGTACCTTCCAACACCATCCCAAAGGGGATGGTTGCACTTGAACGAATCTTCAATTTGGACCCTCGGGGCCAGGAAAAGATATCATCCTCTTCTGAAGGAGGAAAATTTGAGAAAGTGAACATCAGCCAGCCCAATGAAGAAAAGATGATACACATTGGTACCTCCTGCTCCCCTGAGGAGGAGAAGATTCTTGCAATTCTCCAAGAATACATAGACGTGATCGCGTGGGGGTATGAGGATTTGAAAACATATGACACATCTATTATGACTCATACCATCCCACTAAAACCTGATGCTAAGCCCTTTTGGAAAAAGTAATGGCCAGTCAACTCATTGATCGAGCCTCTGATTCATCAGGAGGTGGAAAAATTGATGTCAGCCTGGATAATCTTTCCAATCCAGCATACTACATGGGTTGCCAATTTAGTCCTTGTGAGAAAGAAGAGCAGTGAAATTCACCTTTGCATGGATTTCTAAAATTTGAATAGAGCCTCCAAGAAAGATAATCACCCTCTCCCCTCGTTGGATGAGGTGTTGCAGATAGTGAATGGGTCCCAAATGATGTCTTTCTTGGATGGATACTCCGGCTATAACCAAGTCATTGTTAAGTATGAAGATAGAGACAAAATGAAATTCACCACTAAGTGGGGGATGTTTTCATATCAGAGGATGCCCTTTGGCTTGATTAACACTGGGGCCACATTTCAGAAGGCCATGGACATTTCATTCAAGGGCCTTGTGAACTGGTGCATAATTATCTATATGGATGATTTGACCATCTTTTCCTAGGATAGGCGTGACCATTCTGCCCACCTCACCTAGATCTGCGAGAGATGTTGTTGGTACAAAATATACCTCAACCTCAAGAAGTGCATATTCAGGGTCACTAAAGGGAAGTTTCTTGGGAATATCATCTCCAAGAAAGGTATATCCATCGACCCAGAGAGATTTGAAGCGCTGCTAAATCTGCAAATGCCTAGCAGCAAGAAAGAGATGTGATATTTCTTTGGAAAGATCATCTTTGTTTGGAAGTTCATCACTGGATTCGCCAAAATTGTGAAGCCACTCAACGAGATGATGAAAAAAGACACCAAAATAGAGTGGAGTCTTGAAGCAAAGTGGGCATTCGCCCAGATTAAACAGACAATAACAGAGGCACCAGTCCTGGCTAGTCCAGACTACTCCCTCCTATTTTACATTTACTCCTTTGCTTCGCTACATTCTGCCATGGCAGTATTGACCCAAAAGGTCAAAGGGGAAGAATGACCAATAGCTTTTATGAGCTCCCCCTTCAAGAACACTAAAGTTTGATATTCATCATTGGAAAAGTAGGCCTTTTCTCTTCTTCACCTCATGAAGAAATTCTGGAATTACATTCTCTGGAGAAAGGTGCATGCTATCATCCTGGACCAAGCTGTAAAGTCTCTTTTGATGCAGAGTGAATTGGGTGAAAGATGAGGGAAATGGATGGCCATCCAGCAGGAATATGATTTAGAAATGTAACCCATGAAGATATTCCAAGGCCAGGGACTAAGTCAAGTGATTGCAAAAGAGACTCCCCACATAGAATATCAAACATACACAGTGGAGTCTATCAATTGAGACCCATGGTACACCAATTTGGTGTACTTATTGTTAAATAATAGATGTTTAGAGGGGTTGCCTCCCAAAAAATGTCACTCCTTGCGGATGAAAATCACCCATTTTATAATAAAAACTCCATGCTTTACCATAGGAATTATGAAGGGGTGTACCTTCAATGCATCGACAGGGACCAAGCTACGAAAATTATTGAAGAGTTCCACGAGCATTTTGGGACTGGGCATGGCTCAACTGATGCCACCGCCCATCAAATCCTTCAGGTCAGATACTATTGGCCCTGTATATTTAAAGATGTCTACACTCATGTACTCAAGTGCCATACTTGCCAAACCGTGACACATCGTGAGCGTAACCTAGCTATGCCTTTGCAGCTGGTATTTGAAGCCAGACCTTTTGCCCAATGGGAATTCAACTTTATCAAGGAAATGAACCCCAACTCATCTGTCAACCACTGATACATCCTAACTGCAACTGATTACTGCACCCGGTGGTCTAAAGCCATACCTTGCAAAAACAACACGGCAGACGTGGTTATCAAATTCCTGAAAGAAAACATTTTCATGAGATTCAGAATGCCCTTCGCTATAATATGTGATAATGGTCTGAAATTTTATTTTGCACAACTACTTGAATGGACCTATGACCGTAAGATCACTCTAAAGTTCTCCAACAACTATTCCCCCCAGGGGAATGGTGTTGCTGAATCAACAAACAAAATTTTCCTTAAAGTGATCAAACACCTGTTAGAACAGAATCCCCAGGATTGGAACCAAAAGATGATATTCGGCCTCTTAGAAAATCACATTTGAATTAAGGCTGCACTGGGAACATCCCCATTCCATCTAGTTTATGGCCAAAATCTAGTGTTCTCGATTAACTTACAGATCTCGGGTTTACAATTCATGCAGTAATTTAGCAACTGGGATAATATTGTGGAGGTTTGACTCCTGAATCTAGTGTGGATGGAAGAACAACACAACATAGCCCTTGAACATTTCACATGTCACCAAGCAGTGGTAAAATGATGGTTTGACCAAAGGGCCCAATACAAGGCCTTTCAGATTTCAGACTTGGTCCTTTTGTGGGATAAAGCCTAGGAAAAGAAAGGAAAGCACACCAAGTTCCAATAGCTATGGCTCAGACCATACTTGATCTCAGAGATCTATGGGGAAAATACCTATCACCTTAATACCATGACCAGAGAACCCATCCCATTTCCTATCAATGGAAAATTTCTCAAACATTACTTTGAATAAGGCAGGTTTGCCCAGAGTTGTATTTTATGTAAATCTTCTTGCTTGTAAATATTTCTTTCCTGGTGTCCCCATTTGGGGGTGCCTTTCTTTGTAAATAGTTTTGTTGGCCATCCTCCGGAACTGCCCCTTCTCTTTTGTTTCATTTTTGGTTTTTTTTTGTGCTTTTTTCGGGTTTCCAGTGTTTTTCTCCCCTTTCGTAGGCTGGTATGCTTCGCATAACATCTAGTCTCTGGGATGGTGCCTTTGGCATGTCGATGAACTTTGAATCTATTGTTATCGTGGTGGAATTGGTCTGGTCTCTAGATTTATTTTGCAATTTTGGTGGTAAATTATGAGTAGTCTTCATTGGATTTATCCCCGGAAGTCCAGCGATCAGTTAAATCAAAATTATAAAGGAACAAGTAATTGGACCCACCGAGAGTAGATTGGTCACACTAGTTGATTGACCCAAGTCTGCACTTTAAGAGATTCTTTTTGGGTCTAGAGTTTTCCTTCCCCATTTAGAAAATTAAGGTGGGTGGAGGGGTGAAAGAAGTACCACCATTGAATTTAGCTAAGCTTAAGCTTAATGGTGAAAGAAGTACTGCCCTCCCACCTAGAAGAGAATAAAATAACAAAAGAAAAGATGGGACAAGACTCTGATATCCGGTAGAAATGAGAAAAATTGATGAATTTGGGTTTAGTATACTTAGTGCCTCTTCTTTGTTTCTCCCAGAGGTCATCGGATTCACTTCCTTCCAAAGCACACACTTCACAACTGATGAAAGGATCATGAATTAAATCATGTATGGCCAGATTTTCTCAGATGTTTCACACCTTGCAAGCAAGATGCTTTGAGTAACAATTTATTTTGATTTTTCTAACCAGAGATTCTATGGTTCTCAAATACACTAAGGCATTCATCCCAGATAGTCACCATTTTTTATGCCTTGCATACCCATCCCTACATTTTGTGTGCAAAATGTTGGGTCCCCCTTTTTTGCTTTTTTCTTTTGCCTTGTTTTCTTTGCCCTTGTTTCTTTTGTTTCCTTCTCCGGGTTTTTCTTCCTGAAGGGTTTGTTTTTGTTTTTTTCATTTGCATCTCTGGGACCCGATCCCAGAGTCGGTTGTTTCCTTTCCAGAAGCCAGATTCTGGACTCTGGGATTCTCTGCCACAATATCTTCTTCTCGTAAGAAGATATTGTTGTTTAGAATCCCCGGGCCGAGAATCTGGAGGTTTGCCTATTCCAAAGTTTGCAGAGACAATGTAACTTACTTTTTACCTCGGGTATAAATAAGATTTACCTGTCATTTTCACAGTTACCATGATTAAAAACACTTAGAGTTTTCAGAGCGATTCATTGGCGATTTGAGTGCGAATTGAGTGCAAGTTTCTCTGAGCTTAGTGAGTAACAATGAATCAATATTCAGTAGTTGTTCTTGGCATCGAAGGTCAAAGCTATTGCAGAGTGGTCTTCGCACTTCTCCTCATCACCGTTCTTTGGATTCTAGGTTGGTGTTTCTGGTTCTTTCCTTCACTCTTAGTTTTTGTTTTGTTTCAGCTTTGCTTTGTTTTGTTTCTGCCTGCATTTCTTGTTGTTTGGTCTACCACCCATTGGTGGGTCGGCTCTGCCAGAGGGTTGTCCACGCTCTGTACAGATGTAAGATAATGTATATGTCTATACATGCTGGTTTTGTTTTAGGGTAGTTTCTCTGTGTTCTATTTTTGTTGTATAGTGTTGTAAATAATGTATATTTTTTGTATCTTGTGTATATATTCTTTGGCCCTTGGCCCTCTTGTACTTTTTATGTATATTGTGTGTATATGCTATGTATATCCCTCAGAGCTTGTGATTTCTTCATGCTCTATCATGTATTTTTGCCTCACAAGATCAAGCTCGATGAGACAAGGTCACCACGGTTCAAACTCAGCACCTCGCTGGTTTGAACCATGGTAGCTTTCTCTCTCCTCTGTCTTGTCGCATTAATGGCGAGATTAATTTCCCATGTATGGCATTTAAAATGCATCCAATCTAGAATTCAATTTTGCTCCGTGTCAGCCCACTTATCCTAATCAATGCCATAACTGTCTTTATGCCACCTGCCATTTTCCCATGTGTCAGTGCATGTCAACTAGAGTACGGCTTGTTGCTAGTTACTTTTCTTGTCTTTTGCTTTTCCTTGTCATCATGTTCACACACCCCAAAATGCTTAAGCCGTCTTCATTTTTACATACTCCAAAACTTTTGATATAGGTGCTAACATTTTCTTGACAGGTGTGGGCTGGTGGAGAATCTCCTAGAGTTTAAATTGTGTTTATATATGTCCTGACAGTTTTTTAGTCTTGTAGGTTGTTGATAAGCTAATTCAGAATGTCTGATGATTTTGCACCTTCAGATAGTCCAGAACTACCAACCACCTCTACCCGGGAAGCCACAAAATCAAAGATGGAAAGAATGTTGGCCAAGCTGCCTTTAAATCTCCAAGTATCTGAAAGATGGAGGTGTTGCGGGGTCCAAGATAGACTCCAAAGTTCATGAAATAACAGATCCAAACCTCAGAAGTTGGGCCAAATTATAGGGTCTAATCCAGACCACTCACAGGTTAAAGGAATAGGGGGACAAGATAGCCACTTATCTAGCTGCCTCCGACATCATCAAGGCCACAAAATTTCCATGTGTGGTGCAATCACCCAAACTTATCTGACAACTAGCAGCATTGTGTAATGAGGCCACTCATCCAGTTTTACTTCTAGATCCCCAGCCATTGCAATATCCCACCACCATTGTCACATTGGATGCCCCTACCTTTGTTTCCAGGTTGGGGATCCCACAGTTCAAAGGGTCCACTGTCATCACCAAGGCCAACTCACTAAAGGAGTTCGGTGAAGCCGAGATCATTTCCCAGCAACACCTCAATAATCATTGGTTGAAGTCTCCAAAGCAAGATAATAAAAGGATGAAATTGGAAATTCCACGTGGGGATTTCAAGGAGCCATTTCAAGCAAGCATAATATTTTTGTGTAGAATCTTCAGATGGCTCCAGGCATGATAATTCTTGGCATGGATGTATTATTTCTTATACTGCATAACAACACACAACAAGACTTTCAACTAGGCGGCAATTATATCAAATCATGTAGATACATAGATGAAGACCGTCGCCCAAAATTCACAATTCTATATGACTTCATATGTGCTGTGGGCATTAGCATAGCAAAGGCTGGATTTTCATGGCCTAGGAACAGTCAAAGAGCTCGAGAATGGTCTAGCATAGGTCACACCTGGGGATCATTATCCCCAATTGTAGTGGGAGCTCAGTTTCGAGAATTTCTGCCAGGTAAATGATGCCTTCATTTACCACAACATTCTTATGCTTACCCGAGATTCTGGGTACCACCTCTCACAAGTGGCAATGACACTATTCAATTCTTATGGACAATATTTTATTCAATTCAGACACTATACATACATCAGGGTGATAGGATTCAATGGGAAGCCCTACCTCCTTCCCCAATATTGCAGGGATAGGATCATTCTTTTGGAATTCTGCAAGCAAATGATGGATCTGCACGCCTTCTTCATAGTGAAGAAGCTCGTCAATGTCTCATTCCCCTTTTCTTGTGGGGATTACACATGAAGCCTCACCATGGTGCAAGAGGTAGATAATGAGTTAAAAGGAATGGGGCTGGTTAATTTCAACAATGCCCAGAAGAATTATGATCCCTGCGGCAAGATTATCATCGCACTACCTAGGGCATCCCCCCGCACAAAGAGGACATTGAAGAATTTTGGGCGGATTGCTAGGATAGCTTTGATCTCAGGGCCCGACAACATACAAGAATGAGAAAATTTCTCATGGAGGTGCTAGACCTTCGGACTTTCTTGAAGGGTTTCAATGATGGCAGGCCGCTGGAAGATCTAGCATACAAGGGACAGGGGCTGGACAAATTGGACCTCCTTCTAGTGGATTGGGCCACTCTAGAGGATTTGATGATTGAAGGGGTATGTTTCCCCATCATAGAAGCAAGTTACAATTATTTTGATCGGGTGTGCCCCAAATTCACCCGCAAGAAAGCAGGAGTCAAAAGGACCATCCTTTCTTTAGCTAGGGTCAGACCTTCTTCATCCACCATGCCCGCTGAAGTGAGTGTGAGCAAAGGAAAATAAAAGGAGGGAGTCCCGATGCCCAAGGCATCCCCTTAGATTCCCACACTCCTAATGGAAAAACTACATGATCAAATGCAGGCGGCAAAGTTGGCCAGCCAACAAATCAACATGCAGGTGGTTGTCGGTCTCCCGATTACACCAATGATAGTTGCTCACTCAACAGGACCCCCTTCTTTGGCAGCAATGATGAATAGGTAGACTTTTGCTAAGGTAGAGTCTTCTAGCATTCTAGACACTGGGGCTTCTCTAACCAGGAAAAAGAAAATAGCTGTGAACCACGCACCAAGTGCCGCCCTTGGTATGCCCGAGAAGCCCCTAGTGGATGTAAGTTTAGATTCTCCTGAACTTGAGGATATCTTGGACTCCTCTCTACTGCATGATGATTTTGATGACACATTCTCAGTGGAGGATCTTCTAGAGATTTGGCAAGGCATTAATACTGCAGTGAAGGAAATTGAGGCTCAAGACAAAGAAGAGGCCCCTACAGAGAAGGAAATTCCCAAAGAAGAAGATGCATCCGAGCAAGAGGCTTCGGGAGAAACCCAAATAGAGCATGAACATGAAAGGATACCAGTCTAGGGGACCACAAATTTTCCAAGGCAACCTACACTTGAGCCACCGATGGAAGGAGAACCTAGATTTTAGGGAACAACCGTACCTCCAACCATCACACTCTAGGTGCCTTTGGGAACTTTGGGTGACCAAGTGCTCCGAAACACTTTTAGTGAGGTTGTAACAACTGCCACCTTGTTAAACTTTGGCCAGTGACCTCACCCACCTCCGGAGGATGTCCCAATAGAGGAGGAGAATGCTGAAGTAGACAAGGCCAGTAAGGCCCAAGAACAGCAGCAACCAATGGACCAGGAGGTCCTGGGAGAAGAAAATGATGAGGCTGCTGATACCACCAGGGAAGATGAAGTCCCTAAAAATACAGAGATTGAAAATAGAGAAAAGATCCTAGATGATTTTACAGAGGATGCCAACACGGTGAAAAATATAGAAGGTTTTAGAGAGTAGGAAAAATAAGAAAAGAACAAGAGCAAAAGGAATTGGAATGGGAGAAGGAAAAGGAGCCCGAAGAATACATAGACTCAGGGAATGCACCGTCGGATTCAAAAATGGATCTTAACGAATAGAACTTGGTAGCAAGGCTGCCCTAGCTGCCCCAATGGCTGGTAGAAACCAAGAAAAGAAAAGCTCTAGCGATGACTACGGGCGCTCCTCTATCACAGGCCAAGATGATGGCCAAGAATGCTGAGACAAAGAAGCCCAAAAGAGCATGAGTGGTCCATACTCTCTGGACCATCCCAGTAGGAAGCACCATTTTGGTCATCGCAACACCCCCAGAAAATATAGATACAGAAGCAGCATATCTTGAAGACTATAATATAACAGAGGTTGAGCTGGGGAAAAGAGACAAGCAAGGGGAATTGAACTTGCTAAAAGAGGCTACCAAGGCTATAGAAGCCTGGTATGTAAAATAGGGCTAGAAGTTGTAGGAGGAAAGAGAGACAAATTCCAATCTCCTCACACTTCTGGTAGAACTAACACGGCCCTTGGCTGATGTTCACCCTGAAACCCCTTCTTCCAGATTGCCGCTTGCACAAGGCGACATGGACTCACTATGCATGATGAAGAAAAAGGTGCTAACAATAGATGGGTGGGCAACTAAGAAAATAATTAATATGAGAGTATTTTTAGCGGCGTCCCTCCCAGACTTTTACAGGGTAGATCTCACCCTTAGCCACGCAAGAAGCTCAGCTCAGTTATGGGAGTTAGACTTAGAAAAATATGAAAAATGGAAGGCTAGGTTGGAGAAGATCTACAGTATTGGTGAGGAGGTCACCACAGAGTCTGGAATTTTGGGAGAAGAATCATATGATTCCCTCTAGGTCCAATACTCTAGACTTTCCCTCAAAATTGAGGCTTGCAAGGAACTGGTTAAGACCTTAAAAGAAAAGCTAACAGGTACCCGATATCCCTTGGACTTATTCTAGGCATACATGGTTGGGGTTTCACAAGTTGATCCCTTCACCACCGAAACATGTACTCTGGAGGATTATGTGCTCGGAAAGTTCAACAAAAGGATGGAATCCCTTTATCTGTCGAATGAAGATTTTGATCAAGGCAGGTTTCCCAGTTGTCAAAGACCATGATTCAGTCACACGATGCCATTAAGATGGTGAAAATTTTTTGGATGGGGGTCGGAGAGGTTGAGGATGCAATGGAGGCTATTCATAGTAGATGGGATAGCTTCTAGAGCATAGATGAAGATAGCATTAGCCAAGTGTTAGAGGCTTGGGAAAAAATATAAGTCAATAAAGTTCTGCGGATCTGGGGGAATTTGGCCTGACATCATATTTTGTATTCTTTATTCTTTTGGAATGAAAGTCCTTGGATCCTAGAGTTATGGATCCCACATTTTGAATGCTTCATGTGACCCATGTCTTGGATCCTAATGTCGATCGGTCACTTTCAGGACAGTAATAAAATTTGTCAGAAGGTGGATAACTGCAACAAGGCACGTCAGCTTGATGGGAGGTTTCTGATAGATGGTCTTCCCAAGGTGCCATTTCAAAGATACACCTGTGCATCAGAGACAGGGTACTGCTTTCAATTTATGAGGCATGTAGCCTCAATCCCCAAGGGATCGGATTTCTTCTTTCTCCTTCCTGGTGTGAGTGTGATAATGGGTACCTGTTAGATGGACACAAACACTTCAATAGATCCTTGTTTTAGCAATATAGGGTTAGTAAAAGCATGAAAAACACAATAAAACCCACTAAAGGCGACCTATTGCCTTCTAATCTAGGAAGAGTATGAACATCAACATATCAGCCCTCAGGATATGTAGATGGAACAGTGACCAATACAACCTAAATACGAAGGATTTGAGTTAAAATAAACTAAAATGGTGAAACAAGCATGCTTCTAAGCTATGAAAGATGAAATGAAACTAACAATTAGTGTTTGCAATGAAATAGCTTATGATCTAGCATAAAAATAACAGCATAAC
>MU225448.1:31585-48106 GCA_018584345.1 Thuja plicata
CAATAGATAGTTCTATCCTGAGGTACAAATCTGTTAGGGATTTACCAATCATCCAGATACTACAACACCCCTTAATCCTTCGACATCGAAGTGTCGAGGGAAAGGTGGAAATGGGGTGGGCCTTACAGTCTGTCACATGCATTGGTAGTTTGTGGGGTTGTAGTTTTGATCCATAAAACCTTAGCACAGTGTATTCTTCCATTAAGTACCAGTCAGCCAATTAAATTATGCTTCCAAGTTGGATGCAATCCCTACATGAAGCAGATAGTCTAGGCATTAGAGTGCTTGTTATTTTTTTGTACAATGGTGCCAAAAAGAAATCTACAAAATTACTGTAGTTCCTTTTGTTATCATACATCCTTATTTGAGGTGTCTAGTTATATATTGGAGTACCCATCTGAATTTCAAGCTTGTTTCCATTGCTCATTAATATTGCAGCATGCTTGGCTAGCAGAAGATAGCACAAGTAGGTTGTGAACCTAAAGGTCTTAGAATTGCCTATTTTAATCAATGCTAATTGTTCTTGCATCGATTGAACCACGTGTCCAACAAAATTATATTTTACTGGTTCATTGACACAATGGATATCCCAAATCAATTGAAGAATGCTGACACCCACTTCCCTATTGTTTTCCATTCCCAGGGAAAATGCTAGTGAGGATATAGTATCCTGAACCCATGGCACAAAAATGTTAAAATCATAAGGAGGCTTATGGTTCTCACCCAATGAAGCCTTTGCCTCTGTAACTATTAGACCCTTTATAAATTAATTTTTGCATTTGGCGCGACTGCCTCATATTTCTCTGCCAGCAATCTGAGGTCAATATGGACATTACAGTTTTGTCGATCAAACCCTAGGTCTCACAAATTGATAAATTCTTCCTGGGTTATTGCTAAAATTTCTTCCTGATTATTTTTATTGACAATTGTTTTTATTTCTTCATCATAATTTTCTGCACAAATCAAGACAATTTCTGGGCAAGGAAAAACTTCGGGTAACAGAATGCAACCCAAACCTACATCCCACGAAGCAACTTTATTCATTTCTGCACCTATCGTTGGATTAAATTTTATAAAGTCAAACCTCTTTGGCCTAGTTGCCTTACTACACAATGTATGTTTAATTGATATGACTCTCCTTTGACCATCGATAGCAAGATCATAAACATCATGATACTCATCAGTGAAACCAGGGATTTCTACTAGTTTTCTGAAGTCTATTAAAGTTTTCCCATCTCCTTGCCCTTGGCCTTGAGTTTTCTCTTTCCCCATTGTTCTTTGGAAGAATGAAAAAATACAGAATCACAGATATTTACTAACAAAATCACAGATAATAACTAACTAATTAAGAAAACCCCACGTCCCCAATTTAAGAAAACCCTAATTGTACATGCATTGTGCAAGAATTAAAATTTCAAAATCAAGTTAAACATAATTTTTGACATTACAAAATCGGGATGCATCAGGCTAGATTTCTTACCCAAAATTATATTTTGAAATCTGGATAGATAGAAGTTAGAATGGCTAAGGCTCTCACAAATTATAGTCTTGAAATCTTTGGCAATGATTTAACAGTTCTTTTTTTCTCTCCTGCTCAGGTACGAGCCTACAAATCGATAGGTTATTAAAAAGGAAATGGTAAAAACCTTTCATGAAAAATTAAATGTAACAAAGTAAATGAATATTACACGTCTCACATGTCACATTTTCAAAAAGATGTCATATATACTCATCGCCATTAATTGTCATTACTTTACTTGATGTCATATCTACTCATCACCATTAATTGTCATTACTTTACTTGATGTCATATCTACGACAGTTGTTTATAATTTTTAAATTAATTAATAAATCTAGTCACAACTCACAGTCTCACACATCTGTTGGATTACAACATATCAACAGCCAAAGATGAATTTCAGGCCTATTGATGGACTTCATAATCTTTACATAAAATTCTCTATGGAATCATGATATGTGGTATGATTGATCGTGGACTTATTGCTACGATCAATCATACCACATGTCATGATTCTGCCAAGAGTTTTTTGTAAACATTATGAAGACCAACAATAGGCCTGAAATTCATCTTTGGCCATTGATATGTTGTAATCCAATGGACATGTGAGTCTATGATGTCATAGTGGTGGGACCCGATGCAACTTCAACATCAAATCAGAACCATTGGATAAAGAGAGATGAACGGTGGAAGCTACATTTTGGAAGAAATGTGGTGACATAACTCCTTTACTAAAAACTCTCTCCGGAAACATCACACATGTCATCCTTTGAGAATGAAAATTTAGGAGAATGAAACTTTAATAGTTATTTCCAATTATTAAATCGCCATACCAACTATACAACTATCCTCTTAAATCGCCAAGTTTATATGTATTTTTGAAATACATTCGCCATGACAAATAATTAATTACAATATTTGGAAAATTATTTTGCCATAATTTATCAGTAAAATTTTCCCACTTCACCAATTATATTAATAATTTTCCTATTAAAATCATTTGTTGTCGCCATATTTTTATAAAAATTGTATACGGTATTAAAAAATTTGCCACCAAATATCTATAATTTGAACCACAATTCGCCATCAACATTAAAAATTTTCCCTCCAAAAAAATGTGGTTCGCCACAATTTTATACTTTTTGGGAGGGGGGGTTTCTTAAAGTTATCCCTGCTTTTCTCTAATGCTTGAAGTAGATTAACGACCTCCTTTCTTTGCTACTAATAAAATATAAGTTGGTGGTTGTATATTTCTTCGGTATTTAGTGTAGTGTGTTAGAGTATTGTTAATGTTTTGAATGTTTAGCATAACTGTAGGTAGATGAAATACTTCTAACTCTACACCATATTTTTAAGTTTATTTGTTAAGTGAAAACATGCTTGGAGGAAACCCAATTTACCTGAATCCCTAGAGTTGATGAGTTGAAGATAACCAACTATCCCCCTCAAAAAATAGTCACATCTCCCAACTAAGCACCACACTATCGAGACCTGACTCTCTTGTGCTTGGAGGCCTGGGGAATCTCAGTTCCCCATACAACCTTTACAGGTGAATTTGGCCGATACCCTGGTACCCGGTGACAACTTACATCTGTTGGCAGACCCGGTCAAAAAGTCCTGTCAACAACGTAAATGAATCCATAGGCGCATACTCGGAGGTGAGTATACCAGCCACGTAGGGGTTTAGAGCTAGAATAGCTCCCCCTAAGAACATGAGGTTCAACTATCCAAAAGTAGTTGGTGTTTCCACTGAGGATGCATCTACTACCTTTTTCTCTTCATTGTCCTTCTTTACTTCAACCCAAATTTTATCTGAATTAGTTTTGGCTTGTACAAACTTAACTTCTCCTTATTCTTCAAATAGTGACTTTTTAGGATTCTCTTGTCTTTGTTCTCTTGACCTACAAAACCTTGAGATGTGTCCTTTTCAACATGAATGACAAATGATAGGAGGTCTGATGTTGTTATTCATCATGCTACACTACTTGGCTGTGTGTCCATTGTAATTACATATCTGACATGTAATGTTCTGAAGGTTTCTTTGAGGTTGATTTCTCTAATTGTATTGAGTCATGTTTCTTTGGTTTTGTTGTGACTAATTTCTTTGATTTGTTCTGCAATGTATAGCCCTGTGACCAAACTTATTACAGGAGTAACAATAACCATTAAAAGGTCTTACTTCTTTACAATCTCTTACCAAGTGTCCATGCTTGTTACAAGCATAACAAGTTTTGTTAACTTGCTTGAGTTCATCTTTAGGTGGTTCAATTTTAGCCTCTACAATATTCTCAGTCTTCTTTGCTTTAGTGGATGTCTCTTGTGATTTCTTTCTTTCTCACATTGAATTGATTTCAATTTGAGCTACACTATATCCCATACCAGTGGTATCACATTTTAAATTTTGTGCATACAGTTGTGATTGAATTAGATCAGAACTTGTGTGTAGTTTATCAATCTTTTCTTTTGCTTCTGTTAGTTCAAATTCTATCTTTTTCTTGATGTTTTCTAATTCCAAGATTTTTAAGTTCGCTTGCATAAGTTCATCATCTAATTGTTTTCTCTATTTGGTCTTTTCTTCAATGGTTGTTAGGCTATCTGTAAGTTGTTCATTCAAATCTTCAATTTTATCTTTCAAAGACATGTTTTCTTCATTCAGCTTCTTGACCATTTTTCCCAAATCATTGGTAGAGCAATCTTTCAAATCTTTCCTTAATTTCTTGATAAGCATTTGAGAGCCATCAACTTTTAGTTTAAGTTCATCATTTTCTTTTTCAGATTTGTCAAGATCTTCTAGGGCTGCTTCAAGATTCTTTTTCAGATGTTTCACTTTTGCTGAATCCATGATCTCCTCAAGTGGTTAAACTTCCTTTCAGAGGACCAAAGCTCTGATACCAATTGTTAGAAACACTGAGAGGTGGGGGGTGAATCAATGTTTGTCTAATTATTATATTTCAGCAACTTTAAACATAAACCAAATATATATCAATTGAAGCTTAATACAAGAACACTTAACACATGATATGATTACGGGGAAACCTTGATCAAAGGAAAACCTCAGTGGGAATTAGTACCCACAAATATTGCACTAGTTTAATGAGCCTTTTAAATTTTCTTTACCCTGTTAGGAGCAATCTTTACAATGCAAGTACAATGACTTGGTTAAGGGTCTGACACTGTTAGGAGTCTTTTACAAATAACCCTATTAGGGGTGAGGAATCACTGTCGAAGAAGCTCACTGCTCAATAGGATGAAGGCTGCAACCTCCTTGATAATAGATATACACTATATCCAAAAGTGAACTGTTGTATGTGACACACTTGTCTGATCAGTTCTGGTTATGCATTGATGCTCTTATACTCTTCAAGAGCTTTATCTCATTCTGACATCTTATACTGTTCTTCTATATCTCTCTTCTGCATATTTATTTGACACACTCTAATACAACTTTGCATGTTATATATATGTGTGTGTGTGTGTGTGTGTGTGCTCATGCTTGAATAGACGCGACTATAAACAAGACCTTAGTCATCCAAAAAACAAAATTCACAATGCTTCCAAACAAATTGGTTTAAGCGTGTTTACAATAATGTTTAATACATGATTACAAACTTATTACAATAGGATTTTAGCCTTTACAAAACAAAATATTACATGCTAATAAAAAAATTGAAGTCGGCTTCATACTCTATTTTCTGAACTGCTAATGTACTTGATCTTTTTGTAACTTGTCTATACTGACATTTTGTACCATGTGTGTATAGTGTAAGCATAAAAACATATCATAGAGCTTATGTGTGAACACGAATGTCTTGATTCATTCTGTCGCATGTACGTTGGTGCTCTGATCGACTGCATATCTTTGTTCTGCTCTGTCTTCTATACTTAGCCATTTCGTCTTACAAGTTTACTTGAAAAAACTTCATATGACTTTATTGCCATAATGAAAACAAAAAATAAGTCACATTCTCCCTGAGAGTATACTTTCCAACACTATCATCTTCTCAGTCACGGCCTTAGGCGGATGCTTCAGTGCTTTTACTTTCTCGATTACTGGGTAACCAATGACCGCATGGATAACATCTCAGGTTACCATCTTTAGTTCATCCAACCAAAGCTTATGGTTGTGCATTCAGCCCAGTACGAATCCACTTAGTTTTGAAAACCTTCAGTAACATTAGGGCATTGGTGATCCCTTTTACTTCTATATTCTTGTGTTCATCTTTTAGTGTTCTATCTTTGTTGCATAGCTTATTATAAGCTTCTTCAACCTCTGAATCTCCTATCTCTGCAATTTTGCAGTGTATAAAAGATCAAACATCTTCCATGAGAAAAACCCTAGCTGGTATTTGTGAGAATGCTCCAGCATCATCAGGTTGTGAGGCAACCTCATGGTGAATCTTATAGTTTGGTTCCTCACATGCCGAATTCTTGATGAGCTTGAACTCATCCTTCTTTGTGTTCTTCAATTTCACAGTTCTTGATGTTGAGGCTATTTTTAGATTTTAGGGCTTTCTGTGAAATGCATGAAACTTAGTTGTCATTTCTGTAGAAGTTACTACTTATACTTGTAATGATTTCTAATCTATGTGGAGTTCTCTGTGTCAATTTTTGGTTTCTCTATGATCCATTTGTTCCATGCTCAAAAAATTGCTTTTGTCGCTCTGCTCTGGTTGTGGTAAATAATGAGACTGACCAGTTGCCTTTTTATAGTTGTTTGACCTAGACGCATGTAATTAATGCTTACCAACTCCTCAGTGTGTGAAGATGGATTTTATTAGTTGAGACTTCAAACTTTCCTTCGGTGATGACATGACATTTCAGTTGGTTGTTATACCTCTTTCCTTTACCAATGGGTTTTGGTATTGCAAACCACTTGTTCACTTTGCTCGATTACGTGGCTCGGTTTATACTAGAAACTTTTCTTTTAACTAATGTTTCTCGGTAAGTGTAGGTAGTCTCATCTTGAGTGTGTACCGATGGATTTCATTATATATGCCCAAAAGTATATTTATCACAGATTTTAACAAGTAATACCACGATGCATCTTTCTTATGCTAATTTGGCATTTAACAAATATATTATGGAACTGATGTAAAGTAATAACTTGGGTAATGCAGTTCCATACTTACTTGTTCTACTTAGGTGGGGGTGGTAATGTCACCAGACCCATTGGATGGGGTGTCACCATTTACATTTCTCAGTCCAGCTTCATCATTGTTTGAATCTTTTCTACATATTTTGTCTCTTTCCCTCAAGATGTCTTCAATGGTATTTCCATTGGGATATGTGTTGGTCTCTATCATTCAGTCTCTGTAGTCTTTCTTGAGATGACCAACTTAGTGACAGTGTAAGCATGCCATTCCGGGGTTAGTCTAGCCTCTAGACTTTCTAGTCCACCGTCTCATGCAGTTTGCAGCAATGTGACCATATCTACCACATGTTGTACAATTTGTCCAAGTTTTGTAATCCCATACATACTGGTTACTGACTCTCTTCGGTTGATAGGGGTTTTCTTTACCTTTAGACTTTCATGCTTGCCTTTTATTTTTCTAGCATTCAAGAGTTGTGTGCCCATTCATTTTTCAAGTAGGACAATATTTGTCCATGTAGGTTTTCTTCTTTGGTTTCTTCATCTCAGACTTACATTCATATGCTTTATGTCCTTTCTTTTTACATTTATAACAAAATCCTATGAATGAAGATGTAGATTTAGGAATACCTTTCATTTTGCCTTTCCATAAATTTGATGTATGGCCTTGCTTTCCACAGTGATTGCATGTAAGATTTCTTGGTCTTGAATTTGTATAGACATTCTTTGGATCAGTTTGATTTGATGATTCTCCATTCTCGGTAAAACCTAGACTGGTATTGTTGTTGAATCTTTGTTGTCCTTCAAGAAAATCATCTATTATTTTATTTCTTTCTTCATCTTTCTTGATAATTTCATTGTGCTGCTGCTAAATTCTTATTTCATGTTTCAACTTTTCATTCTCATCTCTTAGCTCACCGATAGCTTCTATTCTTTCAATGAGTTCAACATTTATTCTGTTCGCCTCTTGACTCATAAGAATAATCTGATTTTTTATCTCATGGTGATGCTCTATAAGTCTTTTTATTTCAGACTCTTTTTCTTGTAGCTTTTTTGTAATCTATCTTCTATCATCAATAGCTAGTGTTCTTTCTTTCTTAGCTTGTCGATCATTGTTCATGAAATCAATCATCCTTACCATTTGTGTCTCTTGACCGATTTGTAGAGATTTAACTTGTCCAGCTAGATGTAGATTGATTTTAGTTAGGCTTGTGATGCTTTCTTATGATGTATCTGATGCTTTTCTTGTAGTTGATCCTGAAGACTCAAAGAAATATGGTATCTCCTCCTCATGACAATCTGTCTCATTATAGCGAGATTCCATAATCTTTGTTTCATCTAACAACTATCTCATGTTGATTCTAGCTTCTTTATACTATTCATAGAACATTAGAATTTATAGATTTTTTTTTCAATATTCTTATCAAGTCTGTACTTCTCCATTGTATGATATTTTCACTTAAGACTTTAAGATTTCCAAGAAGAGACCTAGCTCTGATACCAATTGTTGGAATTAATGGGAAGTGTATATTGGGAGGGGAGGTGTGAATCAGTACCTCTAAAACTTTTGTATCCTTTAATAAATTAATCTTTGTAATGAATTGTATATCCATTCAATCTGATCTATACTATCTTGATGTGAGTTATATCAATTCATAACATTAACATACATGTGAACATTCATAGAAACATTCATAAAATTAATTGACACATAACACAAGATATGATATTGCAGAAAACTCCTGTTAGGAAGTAAAAAATGTGGTGGGGATGGTACCCACAAAATATTCACTATTTGTAGATTGGAAGGTGCCAGTTAAGGCTTACAATTGGATCACTTCTGATGATCTACCTAGTTAAGAGTATCTGTAGAGACATGTTAAAGTATACTCTGTTGGGAGCTTTAGCAACACTGTTAAGTGTGCACTCGATTAAGATATTTGTAGTTGGACTGTTAAATCCACCTTCCTTGAAATGATTTTTACACTTTTCTCCACTAGTTAGAATGATAGAAAATCACAAATTGACCTGGTAAATTCAATCTCCTATTACTGATATAGATCAATTTAAGTTTACTTGAATGAAATTATCACCTAGTGTGATTAAGTAATACCTCTGATTCTCGATAGCCTTTGTTCTTGGTTCTTGCTAACCAAATTTACCTTTTGTTGTTCTAGTTCTTGAAACTTTCAATCTGATCCATAGATGTGCTCATTGGCATCATTCATATTCTCCTCTATATTCACATCCTTCTATAATGAATGATTACATCATCTATTTATAAGATGGATTGACATCATCAAGTTTCATGAAAAACAATGTTAACTCTAAGATCAGGTTTACAACTTGTACCTAGATCTCCTAGTCTATGTGTTTTAAATCAGTTAGACTTGCATTCATGTTTCTTGTCCCTAAAGAAATGGATTTAAAATAAATCAATATACTATAAATAGAATAATCTTTCTTTATCTGATGTGGAAGTCAGATCCACTTTTTGTGGGCTGCAACTAATTCTTGGTTCCTCACGATCGGTTATGCTTGACTATCTTTTAGTTTTGTTCTATCGGTTTCTCTTTAAATATCTCATCGATTTTCACTTTATCTTGCATATCAGGTTCCTCTTTATCTTTCTTCTTTGCAATTTTGGTGTACACACAAAGTTGTGTTGTCGGTTCTCTTTGTACTTAGTCATTTCGGTGATCTCTTTTATATCTGAGTTTTGGTTTTCTCTTTGTTCTGTCTTTCAGTGTATGCTTATCGAAAGTGTTGTTTTCATACTAATGGAAAATTAATGTCATCAATGGTAGGATACCATCTATCTTTCTTGAAGACTCTTTATCAAAAGGGGATTAATTTCCTTTATCTTCAATCGAATAAGGGGTGCAGAAGGTTTCTTTGCATCCATTGGGTATAGAAATTGAGTGGTATACCCAAATGATGCAAATTATCTTTTGCACCCTCAATTTCAGTGAAGAGATAAATGCCATTGATACCCTTTGGATAAAGAAGCTTCAGAACATAAATATGATATCCTATCATTTACAAGGGATCATAGATGCTCTATCCTACCATAGGCATGTGTATGTAGCTCTAATTGTTTATTTTCTACTATTCAATTTTTAACATATGTATCATGTGACTTATGTAAATCTGATTATGATTTACCTTAATATCTTATAAGAATTGGTTCTCCATCGTAGTTACAAACCGTTGGGTAGGTAACCTTATGAGGAGGTCTATGTATAACTTATTTGTAGGTAGAATCTAATTAGGATCTCATCCTTGTTCACCCAAGTGGGTGACAGCCAATGGAGACACTATCTGGGGACTCTACCCTAGAAAGGGGTTGCATAACCACTTCTACCATCCTTTAAAAGACTGGTTTTAAATTTAAACCTGAGCTACGATATCTCTACAAGTTACTTAGGCAAGGTTATCTATGATGAGCCCCCAAGGCATTAGGTCTGGCCCTTAGGTCTTGTACTTTTGAGTTCTTCCTTAATCTTTCCACCCCTTACCAATATTTTGAATATTTTGCATCTGTTTACGAAACTAGTTTTAAATACCTTATGATTGATTTAGCAAGTTATTAATGTAGCTTATCTTCTAATCTTGTATGTAATAAACTATGAATTTTATATCATGCATATAGTTATGTAGCCGTACATACAGGTGCAGGAAATAGAGGGGTAAGGAGAATATGATACACAGGAAAGAAAGTGAAATTCAGGTATGCAGTTGCAAGTCATGTTGGTTATTTGAGCATCGTAATAAGATTTATAGTTTCATTTTCTAGATGTGTAAGTCAGAGGGGGCTTACAATAATAAATCATGTAATAATATATATTAATGCAAAGTAACACCTGAAGATAAATATCTAGACTAATCACTGACCAGGATGTCGTTGGTGATTACTCTAGATATTTATCTTCAGGTTTTTTTTTTAACATTCTATATTGGTCAAAATTTTGACGCACTTTGGTCAAAACCCTCACCAAGACTGGTCTACATATCGAGCATTTTATGTCAAAATTTAGAGTTGTGGGTTTGGAATCCAAGTCTGATGGATGAAACATTTTGACCGACATTGGTTGAACGTTCGATGCATAAACATGGTAATTAAAAAATTCAATTTTGACCAAGATTGGCATAGAACATTCGACCTTAACAATGATGTGTCAAAATTTTGACTAGAAAAATAGTGACAAGACCATTTGTCGATCATTCCACCAATCTTGGTAGAAAATTTGGCCAATTGTTTGTCAAAAATAGGTGCCAATTCTACTAGTGTTAACCAAAGGTCCACTCCAACATGCTAAGGAGATAATAACAGGCCCACTCATACAAGTATCCAACAAGGATCAAACATCAAACAAATCCTAGAGTATATCCATTTGAAACCCTAATCCAGGAATAATATACTTGATGTCTTGTTAAATTCAATTACAACATACTACCATGGTGTAGGGTTAAAATGATTTTGGATAACATCTGGCTTATTTGGTTATAAGATGGTCGACTCAACATCTAGTTAGGAACAATAACTAAGAAAGAACACAGATTTGATTAATTCTATAAGAATTCAACCTAATTATGGCATAAATACATGTTTAAGGTTCTCTTATAGAATTGAATTCATACTTTATTAACTTATCAATTCCCCCTATAAAACTCCTCATGTTATTTAATAAATAACCTCAAACTATTAATGAGCCTCATTATTATAACTATTATTAATAAAAATAATAATTATAATATCATTAACTTATTTTATTAAATAACAACTAAATAACCTTTTAGACATAAGACTAACCATTTGATTAACCAACATAATAAAGAAAATCAACTTAACATATATATTAATTAAACAACCTTTAACTAATATAATTCATAAAATCTAACTTTAATTAAATAAAATAAATTTAAATAAATTAAATTTTATTTAATTAAAATACAATATATTAAATATAACTTATAAAAAAAATGCAATTTACAAATTTTATTTAAGACAAAACTTTTTAAAAAATAATTAAATAAAATAAAACTGTTTGGGGGTTCTCGGCCCCACCACTCCACCCACGGTCCTTATTAAAAGAGCCTGTGGTGGCGTGGCGCAGGTCCTATGGGACCCTACAGTCCCCCACCATGGATACCCATGGGGGATTCCACAGGTCCACGAACTTGCAGCCTGTGGGGCCCTGCAGAACCGCAGGCCCACGGGTGGTGGCCCCTGCCACCAACCAAAACAATTTTATATTTTTTTTTAATAAAACCCTTTTTTTTTAAATTCATTTTTTTATTTTAATTTTTAAAAACAAACTCTTAACTTGGCTTACAATAAGCATTTTTTGTAATATTTATTTATTAATTTCCAGCGATATTAACCATTTTCTTTTCAATAACAAATGGATTTAAAATATATTTGTTTAATAATAGGGGACATTGTTTTCCAACCAATAGTTCAATAATAAAGTAAATAGGGATTTTATTTTGACAAGAAAGTTGATGCAAACAAGAAAGACTACTAATTTAATATTAATTTGTTTATTTTCCTCAAGAAGAATTTCTGTCTTTTAAGCATGCAAATTAACTTATTTGACTTATTTTCATGCAGATCTGATCCCACTTTTGGCAAGAACTTGACAAAGGCAAGTTTTCTACATTCAAGGTACAATATTTAATAGATCCAAGGGTTTAAACCCTTTCTTGGCAATAATCATCAATTTTCTCTCAAAGAGGACATTTTTCCCAAATTGAAACCCTAAAGGAAATTTTGAAATAAATTCATTTCCACATGAAAACCCTAATGCCCATTTTGCATCTAACACCCAAAAATGAAATCTTTATGTCCACAAGCACAGATCTGATATGTAAACTTGAAGGAAAACACAAAATTGAACCAATATCATATGTTTTAAATTTTAAAATCAATAAACCACACAATAATCAGACAAGGAAGATCACACAAAGGATCCTAGCTTTTCGGATGCATGGAAGATGGGGATCTAAAAGCTAGAATTGGCATGAACAAGATTCTACCTCAATAACTGATGAGAGGAACAAAATCCACAAATCTAAGCAAAGAAGAATTCCAAAAATGCTCCAAAATGGCTTTCAATCCAAGGATATAGAAAAACAAGCAATTAGGTTTTCAAAAAGAAAAAACCCTAAAGGGAATATAAATTATCTAATTAATAATTAAAAGAAATTCTTTATTTTCAATTTTCACTTAAAGCATGCATAACTCAAGTTTATAATATAAAAGCAAAGTGTTAAATTGAAAATGCATGAGAATATATTTCAAATTGAAATAAATCAATTAATCATGCAACTTAAAGTAATATTCAATAAATCAACTTTACACAATTAATTAGAATTAATTGAATTTAATATTTATTAAATCTCAATTATTTAAATCAAGACTTAATAATTAAATCAATTGATTAAATATAGACATTTAATTAATACTTAATTATTAAATAGCCATATATTTTATATATCAATGTTTTAACCTTATTAAAGGTGCAATAATTAACATTAATATTTACCATAAATATTCATTAAATAATTCAAGTCAAAGACATCATTAATCCATCTAAAACCCATCTAAACAGAAAACAACTGAAATAGACAACAACTGAAACACAAACACACCCAAATAGGCTCACGAATCCACGTCACTTGACAGATTCAAAAACTAGGATAGTCAATCAGATTCTTGTCCAATTCTAGGAAAAAATAAGGGTTTAGGGTATGGATTTAGGCCTGAATATTATCTCCCCTCTCTTACCATTGAGATATTACAATAGGGCACACTCACTCCTACCAATTTAGGTAAGACGTAGCTCAATACCTGTAAACCTGTCATCACAAAGATGAACATACATGCATATAATATAGAAAATAATGGTTGAGACTAGTTTATCTTGTGGATCTCGCTGAAGAAAGTAACTACGACTCTGTCCCATACCATATCAACCACATCAAACAGTAAAGTACAACATACAAATGATCCATGTGCATATAGATATAGGGTCAGTATTATTAGAAAATCATAATCAAAATTGACATCATAACACATACATAACCATCCTGAAATAATCATAAATCATATGAAAATAGATGATATAATATAACTAACAAATGGATCAATAACATTATGAAATGCAATGCATGAATATCCTTAAAATCACCTGAAATAACCAATCCAAACATAAGAAGGCCTAAAAGAGATCAGAAACTGACACAGACAGGAAGACTAAGGGGTAGGTATTACAAATGGCTCCAATGATTCAAGGCATGAACTACCGTTGCTAACTCCAAATCATGTGTGGGATATTTAAGCTCATGGTCCCTAAGCTTTCTAGACTCATAAGTAATAACTCTTCCTTCTTGCATCAATACTGCCCCTATGCCTTCCAGGGAGGCATCCGTGCAAACTATGAAATTTTTAGTGGGGTCAGGTACCGCCAAAATCAGGGCACTGGTCAGTTGGTACTTAAGGATCTAAATTTTTTTTGAACATTTCTTAGTCCAAAGGAACTTCTTCCCTTTCCTTTGCAAGGAAGTGATGGGGTGAGATATTCTAAAGAATCCTTGGATAAAGCATCTGTAGTATCCAGCTAAACCCATGAAACTATGAACCTCTAAGATGTTGGTAGGGGTTGGTCATTCAACTATAGCTTGTATATTGGTGGTATCAACTGCTATACCTTCTCCTGAGATAACATGACCAGGATACTTAACTTTAGTCTCAAAGAATTCACACTTCTCCAAGTTTGCAGACAACTGATTCTCATGAAGGCATTGTAACACTCAACAAAGATGTTGTTCATGTTCTTCTACTGACTTAGAATAAACCAAAATACAATATAGGAAAATTATGATAACTTTGACCAAGAAGGTCCTGATTACCCCATTCATAAGAGTCATGAATACTGAAGGTGCATTCATGAGGTTGAAAGGTACCATGGTAAATTCATAATGCCCATACCGAGTATGAAAAGTTGTTTGGTGAATGTCAGCCTCATCAATATTTAACTGGTGATAGTCTTAATTTAGATCAACATTGGAAAATACCTTGGCTCCATTCATATGATTAAACATATCATCAATTCTCAGCAAAGGGTACCGATTCTTAATGGTTACTTTGTTGAGTTGGCGATAGTCAATGCACAAACTAAGTGAGCCATCCTTGTTCTTAACAAAGATAATCGAAGCTCCCGAAGGTGACACACTTGGTCTAATGAAACATTTTTCCAAGAGTTCTTCTAGTTTAAATTTTAACTCACTCAACTCTTGAGTGTTCATGTGATAAGGAGCTTTGGAGATAGGTTCAGCTCCTGGCACAGACTCTATGTGGAAATCAATGTCTTTTTTGGGAGGCATTTCAGGTATCTTAGTTAGATAGACATCCATAAACTCATGAAATAAAGGATGCTCAAGTATAATTTCTCTATCTTCCTTGTCAGCCAATTCATCAACTAAGACTGCAAAAATTTGACATCCCTTTCTCATTCATTTCTTAAGTTGCATAGTTGATATCATTCGAAGTGATATAGGTTGTTGGATTCTCATAATAGTGTTGGGCTTCCCCAAATCATCCAAAAAATGAATGAGCTTCTTTATGCAATGTATCCTAGCTTCATGAGCTGCTAACCAATCCATTCCTAGGACAACTCCATACGATCCAAGAGGAAAAAATCTAAGATCAACATTGGTAGAGAAAGGTCCTAATACTAAGTTGCAACTTTGAACAAATATTTTTGTGGTCATTTTAGCTCCTGAGGCTAGCTCTACCTGCCACTTAACTACTTTCCCTACTACCTCTATCCCACACTTTTCTATCAAATAAGGAGATATGAAGGAGTCAATGTATCCTAAGTCAAAGAGAATAGAAATGGTTTTACCCTTTAACGAACCTGAAGTCTCTATGATATTTTTCTGGTGATCAGCTTGTCTATTCTCTACTATGGTCAACACCCTATGAGACTGACCGACATCCCCCATGGTTGGTTCTGAAAATGCCTAATTCTAATTAGTGAGATTCGCTTGCTGAGGGAAACAAACCACAATATGTCCTTGCTTTCCAAAAGAATAACACCCATTATTTTGTCCAAAGTTCTTTGCAAGAGGAGCACTAGATTGTTGATAACCTCCTCTATTGAAATTATAAGAATTTATGGATTATGGAGGAGGAAACCTTTGTTGCACTCAAAAAATATTACGGTTCTGAGGTTGTTAAAACTTTCGATTACCTTGGTTGTTATTCTAAAATTTCTTCTTATGGAAGTCCTATCCTCCTTTGAAAGATGACTGTTGGTTCTTGGAATTGGAATTTCCTTGATCAAAGTTTCATTTAGAACCTGACCTAGCATTGAAGGTTTGACCACTAGAATATCCACCTTTTCCTTTAACCTTTCTTTCTAGGGTAAAAGTACAAAGTTGTGTCACACTTTTATAAAGGAAAAGGTCAGCAACACACAAAATTTTTAACTTTAACGACATAAAAATGACATTTATGTTTAAAATTTGGAGATGATGTAAACTAATGAAATGTGTAAAAGTGGATGAAGTTTATGCCTATAATTTTTTTAATTTTTTTTTAACAAGAATTCACATAGTTTTTAAATTTTTTAAGTCCATTTTTTACTTGCTGAAAAATGCTGAAAAATGAGGGTCTTGTCCGCACCAAAAAAGTATATGCAAATAATCTTTTTTCCTTTGATTGAAAAATATGTCATAGATAAAATGTATAGCTAGTGCAGAAAAGAAGAAAAATTAATATTCAATTTATATTTTCTCTATTATAACTACTCAAAGTCGAACATACCTGAAATCGACAGTTTTCATCTCGCGTCAAATTTCCCCTATCAAATCTACACCATTCAGAAAATAAATTACACACTCTAAA
>MU225448.1:48270-92273 GCA_018584345.1 Thuja plicata
AAAAAGGGTATTTTTATATTTGTAAAAAAATATCATTAAAAATAGTAAGAGTTATTGAAACATCATTTTTCTGAAATAATTTTATTTCTTTAGTAATTGCTATAAAACATGCATTTAATAGATATTTTCAATTGGAAAAGGTGAAGAACTTATCTAACTTAGCTAGAATGAATCTAGCTAGACCATATGTTTGACAAAAAATAATTTTAGTTATAAATACTCAAATTTAGCTGTGCTGATAAGTTATCCTGAAACGTGACACAGCTTTGTGCTTTTACCCTCTACTAGGTATGCCTTAGTGATTTCATCCCAGAGATTCTTGGGCTCCAAGATTGCCACATCCCCTGATATTCCGTCATTCAAACTTCTAATTAAGTGTTGGACAAGAATGAGTATGTCATCTATATAGCCTAAGAAAGGCTTAAGTTCATAAAATCTTCTTTCATATTCTTCCACCATCATGTTGGCTTGCTTAAGGTGGTGAAATTATTCTGCCCTTCCCTGCCTCCATTGATCGGACATGAATCAATCCTTAAAAATTTCTAGGAACAATTCCCAAGAAATAGTGTTAATGGTGACTTGGAGTTTTTCTTCTTTTATATGCCACTAGGTAGACAAATTTTTTATTAGATTCATAATAGTGCATCTATCCTTGACATTACTACTAAAAGGGTGCATAGAGAAACACCTCTCAAGGTCAAACAACCAAGTTTCTACTATAGATCCCCTTCATTGCCATAAAAAAGGGTACCTTGACCTTGAGTAAGTGTCTCATGTGAGCATTATCCCTATCCTCAGATTCTTGCATATATTTCCTTATCCTAGGGCTTCTATCCCTCTCCCAGTCTTGGTGATGAGCTTGATTTCCCTCTTCAAAATTGACTCTTTTTTCAAGGTTGTCGAGTCTATGCAAGAGTCACTGCATCAGTTGCCTAAGTTGGGCTCCTTCCAATTCATTACTCTTACTCTCATTTCTATGATTTTCTTTATTACGTTGTCCCTCATATTCCCCATGGGAAATCTCTGGGTGAGATCTCGATGAAGACTCTTGAACTCTATCCTGAGCTCTTCCGCGGCTAAGGAGAGGCATCTTGGAAGAGTGGCAAAACATAAGTTTTAGGTTCTATCTTAAAAGGAGTATTCAATGTGTTGAAATTTTTTGATTTTTAAATGTAAATAGACCCTGAGCTCCTAGTGTAGCAACCATGGATATGATATTTACCAACATATTGGTGTTACTATTCAAATTGAATTCCATTTCTTTACTTTTACTTATACATTTCCGAATTTAAGAGAGAGGGTAAGAAAGTGACATTTCAATTACAACTACATCCCTTACTTCCTAAATCATGTTCATTTCTCTTTTGTACACATTAGATAACTACACTTTTACAACTTACATATAAATTTTTACATAAGAAGCATTTCTTTTCTTTTCAACATAGGAGAGATAGAGAAGATAATTCAACATTACACTTTTCATTTCAACTTTGAACTTTCAAATAATATCCCTTGAAATAAACCCTTGGAACTATCCCACCCTGATTACATTGCTTTGATTTTTCCAATACAATTTATGGTAATGAATCCAATTACAATAATAAGTACATGAATGGCCTGAAGGTTTTACAAACATATATTTACATCCTCCTTTTCAATAATACTTTATAAAAAATAGAAAGATCTTTATCACTTCATGAAAACTGAAGCATCCAAGTCACGAACCACGAATAACACCTCGAAAAAGATCTGACACCCAACCATGTGAAACTAGTGAAGTTCCACCCCCTTGCTAGGACATAGCACCAAGATACTCACAAGGCCCTAAGTAATCTAAGGCTTCACAAAATAATAACTTAAACAAATACAAGACATAAAAAAATATCACTTAACTATACACAAGGGTTAGGTTTCTAGCATATCCTCTAAGTGAGTGTCATCACATATCCTATTTATTGGAATCCTTCTTAGAAACCATGTAACCCCGATGCCCTTTATGAATAAGGATCCATCCTGACAATTACCCATGGTCCTGATACTCCAACATGACTATGTAGGCATTATTATGCGTCTTTCATTATCTTTTGAATTCCCCCTCCCAAGTTAATTTTAAGTTTATCACTTGATTACAAACTCACCTATAGGATCCCTAGGAAACCACTTTGGGTCCCAGCACTTATGGTGATCCACTCACCTAGGTTACCTAGTCCCCTACCCAAAACATGACAAAATAATTGCAATACTTCAAATGCTTTATTTTAGAGGTTTAGGAAACTATCATGTATACTCAGACCACCGGGATTAGCTCTAACCTTAACCATACACAACATAAGAATAGTACAAGGATATCACATACTCAAGACACCTTAAGTAAAACATTATGATCAACTTCAAGAAATAAAATGAACATTCAGATAAGTACAAAGATGCAGAAAGAGAACAAGATCAAGGTTGGAAGATACAGACCAAACCCCAAGCCAAACAGTTACCCAACACTAAAATCCAGGACTCCAAAGTTTCCAGAATAGGTCCAAATAGAACATAAAAGTAATATAAACTAATAAATATTTATGGGGAAAATATTGTACTATAAACTAATGAACCTGGAGGGACCTATGAATCAAGGGAGAAGACAAAGTAATCTTGTCAAAAAAAGGTGGCAAGATATTACATATTTAAGTGTTGATGAATCTGATCTTTTAGGTTGGTTGCAAGAGGGATATAGATAAAGAGAGGAGTAAGATTGAGTTTTAGATGTGTCCTAGTGGTTTGAATCATGAGGGACCCTATATCTGTGAGAGTTTAGAGACTATTTCTAGAAACATATGTATGAATGTCATAAAAATAGAGTCTTGGTGCGCTGATCATAATGTCTGTTTGCACAGTTAGATCTTCTAAATTTTTGTATATGTTGGCTAAAACCTAATTTTGCACATTCTCACAAGAGATATTTTCATAATAAGGTCAGGTTAAAAATTTATTTACAATAGAGTACAGGCATAGGAAAATAAACCGGAACACTTTGTCCATTTCCAATTTACAAATTTTTTTATTATCATCCTAATTACAAATATTTTCACAACAGAAAATTTTCAGATCATATGAAAAATATAAATATTTAAGAACACACACACATATACATATTCACATACAATAAAATGATTTCCCTAGTTCCATACCCTACCTGGAGTCCTGCGGAGAAACTTCACAATGACTGGAGCACACCTCTACAAGTCCTCCAAACCTTGAGTGAGATGGTAGCCTCCTAGATGAAGTCTCCTCTGGAAACTAATCCTCTCCTCCTTCCTTAGACAACTCTCAATGCACTCATATAAAGATGGTAAATCACACCCACATAGAGACAAAATCTCAAAATTGACTTTTGGATTCAATATTGCAAGAATCACCAAATTTTCCTCCAAAAACTCCCAATCCCCCCAATCTCCAAAAAAACAATAAATTTATCCCCCAACTATATGGTTGGAGGAGTTTCTTTATGGGAAGAAACTTCTCCAACTTCCATAGTTGGTTGAAATATTTAACCAAAAGTTCCTATAACCAATAATAAAGTTTTTAATTATTTTAATTAAAATACCCTTCAAAAAACCCTATAACAAACATAATAGACATAATTCTCTCAAGGAAAACACATAGCACAACTAGAATCAAACTAGCCTAAATTTTAGGAGGTCTCAAGTTCAACTCCCCCTAGATAGCTAGTTTTACCAAAAAGAGTTATTTTTATTATCTCTTATTATTATTTTACTTTAATTTAATATACTTTAGTTAATCCACTTTATCTAATCATTAAAATTTCATTTACACAAGCAATTAGAAACACACAGATAATATTATTTTTATATGTACAGATATATTCGTGTGCACCCACATATATACATACCTATATAACATACACTTAATAATAATACAAATATTAACTAGGTCTATATATACAATTCATACAAAAATAAAACCAACATCATAAATCACAAGACAACATCAAAACATAACCCATAAGACAACATCATAAAAATGCATTCACATTCCCCACCTAGGGTAACCTCCTAAAAAAAATCTAAGTCCAAGGGTATCCTTGAGAGTAGCTTGGTAAGATATCCACACAATAATAGTTTGGGGATTTTTAAGGCACGCTCAGACCTATGTAGCCAGGTGGAGTTGATACCTAGTACCTGCATCCTGCATCACCAACTAGCATGTATTTACATATATAAACAAAAAGTGGAAAACAAGGAGGGAGAGTGTGACATCATGTGGATCTCTCGTAGGAGTAACTACGACTGCCTCTCCTCATCCTACACTCACATCAACCAGTTTATACATCAAAATATAATGGGGTTAGCAGGGTTAGATCCATATAAATATATAAATCAGATATGAACATTTCACAATTAGTTCCTCTCTAGTCACTCATCATTTTATTTCAATATTTTTAATATCTCATAATAAACTCTATTAACCAATAAATATGAAATCAAATTTCCCATTGTGAAACAACATAGTCCAAACATATAATCCAAAGTATCAAAGTAATAATCTTGTCAATCCAAAATATGTAGATGCTAGGGTGGGCATTATATCTCTTCTCATATTTAATGTACTTCCCTAAGGCCTTCACATAATCATTAAGAAAGGCTCTTCATACCCTAATTCAATCATAAAATCCCTTCCAAATAATATGGTTTCATAAAAAAATTATGGTAACATAGTGGGCAGATGGTAGAGGTAGCCATGATACCTTGTAGTCTACCGATATTCGCTAGATTAAAAAAATGCATGCCCAAATATTTAGTGAGAATAATGAATAAATAAGGGGATAGAGGATCCCCTTCTCTGATCCCTTTTGTTGAACCAAAGAATCCCCTAGGGATTTTGATAACAAGAACCGAGAATCTTATTATTTCTTCACATTCCTTTACAAGGTTGTTTAATCTAGTATGGATCCCAACATCCTGAAAACTTCATAAAGGAAATCCCACCTTACTCTATCATAGGCCTTGGATATGTCAAGTTTTAGAAGCATCCCTATGAGGAAACATCTATCCATGGAATGGGTGACCCCATGTATGGTGATCATAGAATCAAAAAAAGGCTTGATTTTATTTACCAAGACTTTAATGAAAACCTTGTAAATTATTTTGTATAATCTAATAAGTATAGCATCCCTATGTCTTTTGGGCTCCTTTATTTTTGGAATCAAAGAAATAAAGGTATTGTTGAGCCTTTTTAGTAGTATCCTAGTTTTGAAGAAGTCCTTAGTTTCCATGGTTACATTATATCTCACAATATCACAAAATTATTAGAAAATATTCGTGGGAAACCATCTAGGCTCGAGGCCTTGTAAGCTCCCATTAAGAAGATAATAGTTTCACCTCTTCCTTAGTGATTAGAGAAAGAATCTAGGGATTATTAGGAGGGCTAGGTATCACCAAAAGGCACTATAGAAGTTTTTACTCTATAGCATTAATACTTTTTTCACCATCTTGTCTATATAAATTACACAAATATTTAGCATAGATCACTAGTAACTATTGTTCCTCTTTAATATCTTGGTTCAAATCATTTTTTAAACTTTTGATCATGTTTCTTTTCCTAGGTTTACATGCAGATTTATATAAAAAGGTTGATTTCTTGTCCCCTTATTTTATCCATTACATCCCAGACCTCTAATTCTAGTAGATATTTTCATTCTATAAGTTCTCCTTCCACTTACCTCTCAATATTTATTCTTTTGTACATGTTCCTTGTGGACCTTAACCCTTACCTATCAGATCTTGTATGGCTATAATTTTTGAATTGATTTGTTTCTTCTGATTAAAGCCTGAAGATGGATTTATTCCATTCTTCAATACTTTTTGTAATTAAATTCAACTTTTGGGCTACCCAAAACAATGCAGAACCATGCATTGGAGTAAACTAGTGTTGTATACAAGTCCTAAATTCAAGATGAGATGAAAACATTATCTCATACCAAAAAGGAAGAGGCTTGCATGGAAATTTGTCTGTCCACTTCAGAAGCATAGGACTATGGTCTAACATTGTTCTTGGGAGGGCCTTTAGAATGAAATTATAACCAATATCCCAATGGGAAGAAACTAGGAATATATCAAGTTTAACTTGAATAAGGATAGTATCTTTTCTATTATTTAACCAAGTGAAAGATTGGCCAGTCATCTCTACGTCTATGAGGCCAACTATGTTGATGAATTTATCTAGGTTAGCCATGCTACCTTATGCATAATTAATTAATCATCCCATTTCTTAGAAGGGAAAAGGGGTAATTTAAAATCTCATGAAACCATCCAAAAGGAGTCATGGTTATTAATTATCATAAAATTTATCTCCTCCCAAACCTCCTTTTTTTCCTAAGCATATGTTAAGGGCATATACATTGATTAATTTCCAATAATAATTACCTGAGTTAAAACTAACATCCAAATAGTTGGTTGAATAAAAAAAATATTCCCCTTAACTTTTCTGGGGTCCCACATTGTGACCTCCCCCCCATTTTAAAAGCACCATAAGGTTCACTATTTAAATAAGAAGATCCTAGATAAATTTGATCAACAATAGTCTTAAAGGAATCCATAGTCATCTTCACTTCCTATAATAAAATAATCTCAAATTTCCTTTCAAAGATACAACTCATTAGTGTATATTATTTATGAGGACTATTCAATCCCCTCATATTCAATGAGAGAATTTTTATTTCTTACATTTGGATGTTGCATTAAGGGACCTTTGCCTCTCATTTTCAATTTACCTTACTACCTCTTTTTCATTCAAAACCATGTATTAGGGTGACCAATCCTATTTTCATCTCCTACATCAATCTTATTACCTCTAGTTTTCCTCTTTTGCATTGGCCATTCCTCCTCATCCAAATTTAGCACATTTTCAATAGTTGCACTTATGGGTGAGAGAGGCTTCTTAGATTCAAGAGACACAGTTTCTTTCTTCTTAGGTGAGGGTTCAACCCTTTCTAACACAAAAAATCTTCTAGGACTAGTTAATGTCTTCCCCTTTATTTCATATTACTTGGGGTAAGAAAAATTTACCCTTCCTCCAAGTGGACTAATTTTTCAAGAGACTTCTCTTCCACAAAGTTGGAACACTTTTTAGAATAATATTTTTGGGTTGTACTCTTTTTGGGAGCATATTTCCCCTCATTTATGGATTCATCAGTTCCATCCACTGATGCTTCTCCACTATTCTTCTCCACCTCAGGCCTAGGGGGTGGGAATAGTTTTCTAATAATTGTTTTTTTATTTCTCTAGAAAGGCTTTGCACTTAGAAATTACATGCCCCAGTTTGTAGCACCTTTGACAACAGATAGTAGCATTCTCATATATAAAAGCCTGGGTCCTTTTTCCCATCTTTGATTGCAAAATAATGAAATTAAGGAGGGTCTTATTGATAACCATATTAATATAGAACTAATAAAAACTAACCTGGATCTTACCTTTTTATGTTGTTTTTGGTCACATACTGTGCAAATGTGTTTCCAATCCACCTTAATATGTATTCATCCCAAAACTCCAATGAAAACCTTGACATCCTAACCCACACAGGTGCAGTCTTGTTTAGATCAGCATAAGGGTCAAAGCCTAGTTTCCATTTACATAAGGAGAGGTGATGTTTCACGTATGCCCAAGAACCAGCATAAATCTCAATCTAGTCCTTTTCAATATTTAATTTAAATAGGAAAATGCCACCTGGCATAGCCCTTGGAGTCACAGTCCCCTTCAACTTCCACTTTGTTGATTTTCATCTCCTTACCATGACAATCGATGACCTGAATGAGAAAAAATTCCCCACAAAACAATTATTCAAAGATGATAAAATACAATCAACAACTAAATTTGAAATTGAAATATGAGTTCCTTCTTTATTTCAAAAATACTCTAGAAAGGATTCTTTCTTTTCCATTTTATGGTTGTCTCGCACAAGTTCCTTCTTCCACTTGTTTTCCTAACTATATATTTTCGTTTTCAACAATTCAATCTTGTTAGAACCTGCATCAAATAAATTAGTCTTAGGATTGGGAGCATCAACCCCTGGACCCTGTTTCTTAGGCCCAAGATTCAGACTAGTCACCTCTACAACATGTGGTTTTTTAGCCTCCATAGGACCTCTATTTGAGGGGGTGTAGCTGGGGGAGGTTCCCCAAGTTGGGGATCTTGGCCCCCACCATCGTTAATCACCATTAATCATAAAGATTCAAAATTTAAACCATAGTAATACAACACAAACTAAGTGATTTGACAATTCACAAGAATCATTGTTAGTTACATTAATGGAATTGTAATTTCCAATTACAAAATAATAGCAGTCAAATATTTTCTTGAATACCTTGAAAAAAAGAGACAATATTTATAATTTAAAAAATTGTGAAGAGAAGATTCTTACAAAAGTACTTGTTCTATGGTGGAATAGAATGATTCTAGTAATGCTATTAAAGTGAAAAAAAAGTTAAAATATTATTATGGACATTTGAATTTTATTGATTTAAGTGTATGGCTTGCATTGATTAAAACAAAAAAAAAATCATGTCAAAGTATAGAATAAATACTATTTATTATAAACATTTATAAGAACATAATTTTGATGAGAAGATGATTGAAGCATGTGTGTACATCTTTCTATAAATTAAAATGTAAATGGAATTATTTAAAAAAATTAAAATTATCTTTAATTAATGTTAGAAGAAGTTAAGTTTAGCTTAAAAAGTGCAATCTATATGATTAATAATTCTATTTTATTTTGTGATTAAAATTATTTAAGACTTATTCTTATCTAAGCAATTATTTTACATACTAATCATAAATTTTAAAGTTGATTAATTGTTGCTTTAAATTGAGATGAAATCACACTAAATGAATGAAGTTGATGTAAAAATATACTTCATTGAAGTACAAGACAATTGAATTTTTTTTATAGATATACTTAATGGACATGTCATATTATTCACTATTAGATCAAAGTAAAAATATGTCAAAATAAAAAGAAAGTAATATAATTAAATTATTTTATTTCTTGTTTGAAGAAATTTAATTAGATAATTAGTGTACAACACTAATACTTGAAAAATGTGTTTCAAATATTATATAATATTTTTTGTGGTCATATTAATCCTCATAAAATTATATTACTATAGAAACAAATTGAGAACCGATAGTACAATATTTGTTGAAATATAAAGGGTGCACCAAGGAGCAAAAAGAAATGAGTCAAACCACATTATTATATACTCCACTTTAAGTACCAAATAGATCATGGGAAACTCTATTATTTGATTTTTCATGTGGTTATTAAGGAGACAAGAGGGATTGATTATTTTCGGTTCTCTAAAATATATCATTTTCATTATTGTATGAAGAAAAATCACGGAAGTATAATGATAGTTGTTCTTAAGGAGATGTAATTTTACATGGAAATATATGGTTATTGATTATTGATTATTATTATTAAAAATTAATGTATGGAGATACAAATATATTGATGTTTATTTCTATATATCATTTCTATTTAGTTATAATTTTTTTTTATTACAAATAACTGAGAGGGGGGGGGCGGGGAATCAGTGGCCTCAAGTTATTCCAATAAATCAACCCAAAAACTTAGTACCACAATATTAAGCCTCTAGTTAACTTCAGTCCTACATGATGAATGCCTTCAAATATACTTATCAAATAACTACTGCTTGGAGTTATCTTTTAAACCTTAGTTTCTAGATTTATGTCTAAACCTCAACAAACTCATTTCAAAGTTGCAAAAATAATTTTAAGGTATGTTAAAGGCATTATTGATGTTTTATTTTATGATACAAATTCTGATTTTACTTTAAAAGGATTTACTGATTCAGATTCAAGAGGAGATCCCAATGATGGGAAATCTACTTGTGGATATTGTTTCTTTGTTGGTTCAGGTGCCATTTCTTGGAAAGTAAAAAGGACCATTCTATTTCTCTATGTTCTACTGAAGCTGAATATAAAGGGTGTACTAATGCCTCTAAAGAAGCTTTATGGATTAGAAGATTACTTGAAGATTTGGGTCTACATCAACAAGAGCCTACACATTTGTATTGTGATAAACAAAGTTCCATTGTCTTGGCAAAGAATCCAATTTTTCATGCAAGGACAAAGCATATTTCTCTACGACATCACTTCATTAGAGAACAAGTTGAAAACAAGAAAGTGTCACTCATCTATTGCAAGGGGAAAGATAAAGTTGCTGATATTTTGACAAAGTCTCTTTCTAAAGAGAAGTTTCAATTTCATTGAAACAATTTGGGGTTGATACCCATTAATGTAAACTCCCCAAGTAAAGATTAAGGAGGTGTTAGAATAATTAATCTTTACTTGGTTGTATTTATTTAATTTAGGATAAACCAAGGTATCCTATATGTATTTTTTTATTCTAGTACAAGTAGGAGGACATGTCATTTCTTTGTAATTCCTTTATTAAGGTAAATAGTTTATCCTCCTTAAAAGGATGTTTCTATTGTGCACACACCTATTATGAATGGTGGCATTCATATATTTGTGAGTTACTTTGTAACTCATCTCCTCTTCTCTATTTAAGAGATGCTCCTCTCTATCATTTCAACATTATGTTTTTATTGTAAATGAGACTCTCTCTCTCTCTCTCTCTCTCTCTCTGGCTTTTCCTCATTCATAATTCACAAGGGGTTTTTATTTCCTTTTCCCCTTTCAAAAATTATTATCTCTGTGTCTTGGCTCTTTTAGTGATTGCTCTAAGTTTATGCATTTCTCATGGTAAAAATCTTCTCTTCAATTAACTCTCTTGGATTATTGTTCATTTCTTTTCTCTTGATTTTTTTCTTTCACTGCAATTTTGAGTAGGCAAAGTTGTTTTGGTAATTGTGAATTTAGCATCGGGATATGTGTAACATTTTTTGTGGTCCCTCTCTTTCTCTCTTAGAGTGGATCATGCTTCTTAATATAGGTATGAGTTATGCATGTAATGGTTATCTCTTATCCAGATGGGTTGGTTTTATATATGTTCCATGCATTTAATATTTATCAATTGTTCAATTGGTTCCATTCTATGTTTTGGTCTGGATTCTTTTGGCATAAGACCTTACTGTATTTTGTTGTTGCCTTGGCTGACTTGTAGCTTAATTGTAATATCCCTTTAATATGGTTGACCTTTTTGTAATATCTAATGATCTATCTTGTATATAAGTATAAATTGTGCTTCGGAAAAATGTAAGGTGGGAAGCAACTGAATGGTGTACAAACCAGTGAAGATCCACAATCAATAGAGAAGAGTTCAGTGATAGTAGTAGAGAAGGAAATGAAGTAGATTTTTTTTGCTAAGGTTGATAGTGTCGTGCAGGTTAGCTGCATTATCAAAAGACCTTCTCTTTATCTACTATGGAGAGTTCATTGTATATTATATAGTGATTTGTGGGTGCATAAATTCATTTTGTATCTCGTTACTCTGGCAGTGAGCCTCTATTTGGAAGTCTAGAGCAATGAGCTCGTATATGTATTTATTTTTTTATTGGTAGTGATCCTCTAGTTCCAAGTCCATAGTAGTGATCTCCTACAATGTTTTGTAATTAGACTATATACATCCAAAAATTACTCTCTATGGGAAAATACTCATCATGGTTTTTCCCAGTTTGGGTTTTCCACACATAATTTTTGGGTGTTCATGTGTTGTTGGTTTTATTCATTACTTTCTTATTACTTCATGTGGTGACTATTGAAGTTAGTAAAATTTTGATTTATGTTGATTCACCCCCTCCCCTCCACCCTTCAACATTTAGAGTGTGTTCAAAAATTGGTATCGAAACTTGGTTCCACCTGAAGAATCTTAACCACTTCAGGAAAATTTGAGATGGCACAGAACTTACACTTTCAGGCTCTGGTATATGATAACACTATTTTTTCCTATTGGAAGAATAAGATGGAAGCATACGTATAACCATTGTATAATGGTATTTGGGAGGTTATTCAAACTAGTTTCTATCATCTTGTTGTGGTTCCACAGTGCATGCCCCATTTAAGCCCCTTTGCCTAATGGGGCCCCCTTTCCTTTTGGGTTTTTGTCCCTTTTCAATGGTTTAAAGTGTCCAAGGTTAAGAAGGATTGGATATCTAGTGAGTTATATTCTAGGCCCCTAGGGAGGCTCCTGATAGTTGTGTATCATCTTTGGCTTCCTTGTAAGTCTTTTCCCCCCCTTTTTTTTTTGTTTTTCACTAAGTCCTTGACTTAGTGGTTTTTTTCTAAGTCCTTAAGTCTCTTTTCACTTTTTGTACATTTGAAGTGTCAGATGTCCCGGGACCTCTAAGACACTGAAAAATTGAAAGGTTGAGCTCCACACTAGCTCAGGGAGTCATACTTTTAGATTTTCACAATCTGACACTCAGCCTAGAATAGGGTATTTTTCCTTCTTTTTATTTCATTGTACGATTCAAGTTTTTTTTGAGATCTGACCAGCGAGTTGCACAACAACATTGATGGATTAGTCTGCATCCGCTTTGAAACCTTCTAAGATAGTGTCCTTTGATTTTTTTTGAGCTCAAGCATTGTAGATTGTTAGTTTTTTTTGTTGTATCCTTTGAGATAGGGTTACACTTTTCCTTTTCTTCTTTGTGTGTTGTCACATCCTAGGGTTTCTCTCCTTTTTTTTTTTGACTGGTCTTTACTTAAGGTTTTTTTGTACGCTCAAATTTGGCACAAATTTGGAGTGACCAATTCAAAATTTTCTCTTAGGCACGATGAGTACCCTTGAAAACTTTTCGAAGAAGCCTACTTGAAGTGCAAGTAAAATGTGACCTAATGATTTTCATAAGATACTGATTGGGGAACATGTGAAAATCCTATCATGGGGTAGATGTAATGGGTCAAAAATTTCAGTTATCAGTTTTGATGAGTTTTGGAGACAGTTGTTTAAAGGTGTTCACTTAAATCTGCATTCTGCATATTGCCTGATTATAGCAAATGGCCTACTTTGCATGCTTGCATCTTTGACCTGATAGAGTTTCATGATATAAGGATAGGTCTGAGGTGTTTTAGGAATGAGACACAAGCTCCATTTTAATTTTTCCCAAACTATTATATTTGCAATTAATGCTGATTCTCAGAATGTGAATGTGCAGAATTATGAAATTATTGACTTTGAGATCTTACAATTTTACACCCGGTTGAATGGAATGGAAAATTGAATGTTCCCCTATATTGTAGGCATGGAAATGTGCTACCATGAATATTTTCATGCCATGATGAATCCATCTGGGTAGTTTTTCAATCTAATTCTGTTTGCGATTTCTAACAGTTTAATGCAGATTAGTTGCATAGTCTAGTTGGAGGCCGTGTTCATGATATTATATCTCAAATACTGTGATTGGTCATATCAAGAAAATGGTGCCCCTGTATTGTAGACCAAATTTACTCCAATTTTTCAATTTTTTAGCTCTTGAGGGTTTCGTATGCATACTTTCCCAAACTCTTTTCATCTGTAGAAATCGTTATTTCCTCATGTCTTCTTGTTCTGTATTTCCAAGTAGCTACTTTCAAGGGTCTAGAAAATGTGACCTATTGATCATTATGAGTCATCCTTCTGGATTTATTCTCTCCATATGACATACTTCCAATATCCAGAAGCCTGAGTCTTCAGGAGGTCGCTTGACTTATTTTCAAAGTCACAACTAGATGAGTTTTATTGTTACTTGACAGGGTAATTTGCAGAATTGTTCTGAAGAAGCAACTAGGTTGATTAAAATCTTTTGACCTGTTTGGTTTTGTCATGTGTCACTTTGCAATGTGGAAGAATGTCAACCATGGAACATGTGTGCCCAGCGCCACATTCTAGTTACTTGATTTTGCCAGTTTTTAAGGCCAGTTTTAGAGGCCAATTGCAATTTATCACATCAGTTTGTGGAAGTATAAGGGGCAGATTGGTGTGATCGTTAATTCAACACTTTATGGTCTGGTTCCACTGAAAGCTATGTTTGGGTTATAGGAAGGTGAAAATCACTTTAAAGGTGATTGTGTTCAAGTTGGGAGCTCAGGAATGCAATTTTATTATATAAGCAAGTTGCTTGTTCTTTTTACAAAATGGATTTGTTGATTATTCTCAAAAGCTTTCAAGCAAATGCACTTGCAAGTGTCAAATAAGATTTAGCAACCTTTGCCATGTTTTCTCCTGCCTACTCCAAATTGGGAGCTGATGAACAAGTGTGTGAGTGTGTGGAATGGAAAAGGGGATGTTATTTTTCACAAGTGTCCAGAATAAGTGTTGCCTCATCGTGTACAATGTTTCTAGGTTATACAAAAAATGGATTTAATGTAGAATTCTAGCTTCAAACATGGTAAGGTTTTAACAAAATCCCTCAAAGATGTGTGATCTCCATGTTTGATAATCACATATTCCATGCGCAATTTGCCAAAGAAATGACCGGTGCATTAAACAAAGATGAATAATTTTCATAAACTTTCAAATGACTTCAATTCATACCTGTGAAAGATGGAAGCACAAACGAGGCAAGAATAGAAGTAAAGGGATGAAAGGTGAAGAATGCAGTCTTCATCTCTGGTTGCAATGCTGTAAAGATTGCAAATGAGGTCGCCAAAGTAGAGAAAAGAAAGGTTGTCAAGAACACACTTTACAATGATAGAAGCTCTAGAAGCCACTGTTTGATAAATTTGGATTTACCTGTAGTGGGAGGGAGATTGATGCTAGTAGAGATGGCTGGATGTGAGAATATTGATCAATCTGGCTTTGTTGGGTTTGAGGCAAAAATTCAGACTGCCAAGATCAATCAAGGAAATATTGCACTCAAGCGAGTTATTGAGGCCATAGAAAATGGAGATACTCATGTTCCATTCAGAGACAGCAGGCTCATGATGCTTCTACAGGATTCATTTGAGGATAATGGAACCAAAATTCTAATGGTGCTTTATGCTATTCCTAATCCATGAGACATACACAAGACTATTGGTACCCTAGAATATGGTGCCAAGGCCAAGTGCATTGTCTAATGCTCTAGTTTCCCTTCGAAAGAAAAAGTATTCTCTAAAGGCATTGATTCTACTGTCTTGGGAGCACGCATTTTGGCTATGGATGAGTACATTTCAAAGCTTCAAATGGATAATAAATCGAAGGAGGAGGAGAGAGAAGCAGCCCAAAATGAGTTGCTAAAGAAGCAAGAGTCAAAACACATTAAACTCCAAACAAATGTAAAATGTGGCAACATAGACAAGGCATGATTATTATATGAAGAGGATGTTGCACAATAGCCTTTCAACATGGAAAGAGCCTACGCAACATTCCAAGGAGCCCACGCAAGGTAAAATGAATTTAAACACAATCATTTAAATTGCAGTTTGCCAGGTGTTAAAAAACTTCAGAGCATTCCCTAAAGAAGTCAGCGCATTGTTTGAAGAGGAGGAAAGTTTAAAACCAAAGGAGTTGTGTGGGCTATGATGAAAGAATGAAGCACCAAGTGGAAGCTAGTATGGTAGGTAAGGATCCAAGCCCATTCCAAACATGACCCTGTGCAGAGCATTTAGATAAGCTCAAGCAACATGGAGATAGGAAAATACCATGGTGTTGATGCTGCACTAGAATTTTAAACAGAGGCTGTGTCGAGTGTAGATACCTGCGCGACAAGTTAATGCCCATACAAGGCATGTGAACCATTTGAAATTCAATCTAAAGGATTGTGATTAGTGCAACATGTAGGGGAACAATAGACCAATGCAAAGTGATTGAAAATATATGCGCAGGATTTAAAAGAATTGAAAATGCAGTGTCTATTGTCCCACATTCATTGGGGAAGTAGTTTTTATGATGTTTATGTGTTTCTGCGCTAAATTAGTGTTATGAATAAGAGGCTAAGAGGCTGTTGGGTAGGCCCCTTAAGCAAGGGATTATTGCATTGACCAAGGTGGTGGTTGACTCCATATTTTAGCGTGCAGATGATGAATAACTTTAAAACACCCACATTCACTGTGGAATGGGAAACATAGATCTTTATGAGAAAAAAGCCATAGATGTTAATATGAAGAACAAAGCCCAGAGGCTCTCCACGTGTAGGTGGCAGGTACATTGAGAAGTGTTCCTCAAAGATGAACACCCAATTTTTGTGGGACCCATGAGTGTGACATGGCAGGTGAGTTGGTGTAAAAGGCTGTAGGATTGGCATGAATCCTGAGGCGATCAAAAATCAATGGATGACTTAATGACTTAATGAGAAAGTTGCAAGGAAGATATGTTTAAGCCATTAAGTCATGCTGACATGAGGTAGAGGTGACAATCAGGAAGAAAATGAGGCAACAAGGTGGCAATGATGTGGTAGTGTGTCAGATAGGCTTCCAAGTTGGGCATGAATCTCGAGGCAACCAGGATCAATGGTTGACTTAAAGGCTTAATGGGAAGATGCATGAGATCTACCCATTAAGCCATTTAGTCTAAGTGACATGTGGTAGGGTAGACACATGGAACAATCTAGTGCAGTGCAGAGGTGAAAAATTAGAGATTTACATGTGGCACCAAGTGGTCACACAAAGCAAATTAGGAGGTGCCAAGTGGCGGGATCCGGTGCAGTGCTAAGGTAGCCAATCAGAGATTGACATGTGGTGCCAGGTGGACACACATAGCCAATTAGAGAATGACAAGTGGTAGATCCTCATGCAGTCTGAATAAAAGGGATTAATGTGCAATTTAAAATGATTTTATCTCAAAAAAGAGAGGGTTAAAGAACTTGCATGTTGAACTTAATCCTAGGGTCCACTTAATGACTTAATGATAAAGTGCTCAAAATCTAACCATTAAGCCATTAAGGGAGTGTGACACTTGTCCAAATCTAGTGCAATGTGGGAGAAAAGGTTAAAATATAGATATTTAATTAAAAATCATCTCAACTCAATAGTTTGACTATGGAAAAGGCACAAATATTTCAAAATTATTCAAGAAATATGCACAGGAAGGGAAAGTCTTTTTAGAGATTCAGGATCAGAAGTATCAACTATCATATACCGTTGGAAAGGTATTGAAATGAGGATTTTGATTTTGTAGTCAATTTTGGTGTAGGATCGAATCAGTTTGAATAGAATAAGGAAAGAGTGACTTAGGTCAAAATTGGTTAGAGCAGCGAGGATAGGTGGTGTTTCAAGAAAATATCTGGAGATCTTTTTCTTTGGCTACATATTTAGAATTCTTCTATTGTTACAGGGTTCCAATTTCTGGTCTCCAAAGGGTTCCAAATCTTGGTCTCCATAGAGAGTTGCAGAGTACCAGCTCTAGGATTTTCCAGTCATTTCATGGTTCCATTAGGGATATATTATTGACTGTACTAGTTTGTTTCGGGTAGAATAGAATGTCAATGGTCTTTTGTAGTTTATTGAATATGTATTTGTCTGATTGCAAATTTGTGTGCAGTAGTGTGATTTTCATACTTAATACAGAAGTTCAAGTTTGATATCTCTCCTTGGTGTCAGTCTTGTGAAGTCTGAATTTTCTAATTCTCTGCATAGGGTTTACCTATGTATGTGTTATCATTCTTCAATTCTGATCTAGGATCAGATTAAATAATGTTGTGGATGTGACATAGTTTCATTTGGTTGTCTACAAGAGGATTTCTATAAGTAGTAATGATTTGGACTGATTGTATTTATGGCTTAGAATCATTAACAGTAGTTGATTACTGCATTTCTAAATTTGGTTAAAGGAAATTGCCCATGGATAAAGCACTGGATGGTGATTAGTATCTTCTATACCTATGCATTTTCAGTTCAATCTTGGTTATATTCTGTAATTTAAACATAAAATCTAACATATCTGAAGGTTTTATGTGATTTATGGTGTTGTATTAATCTCATGCTCCACTTCAAAGTTGACGTTCAATGGGTGATTAGTCAGTCATCTAGTATCTCCCGGTCATGTTGAACCATTGTGAGATCTCTACTGATTTACGCCTTACTGAATATTTGAGGGTGTTTAAGGGTGTCCCCCATTGGTTTTGCAGAACCTAAAGCGTAGAAGGATGGATCCGCATACTTTTTAATTGGTCCTTTTCAACCTTGGTTGAATATCGGGAGTTGGCTACTCTTTAAAATACATCAAAGAGTGAAAAGGTTGTTGTTCAATAATCACAGCGTAAAAAAGAACCAACAGGTTTTATTTCATCTTTTAGGTTTTTTGCCTTGGTGTCTTCTAGGGTTTTGTTATCCTTAGGGGTTTTAATTAATCCATCCTTCAAAGATGTCATAGTTTTAGCCTCTGAAACTCTAAAATAACTAACCTAGCTCTGATGTGCCAGTGATCCCATTTCTCAAAGAGTTTGGTGTTTCGACATTGCGCACACCAAAATTGATATTGAATTAAGATACTCCACAACCCCAGACACGCCCAACTCTACTAAGGTTCCCTCATCACTTTTTTGGGAGTTCCACACTCTGAAATTACATAGCACCTTTGATACCACATAAATCATGCAAAGGTGTCTGTTTCAAATGCTTTGTAGCATCAAACTTTAATAATCCTATCACTTTGTCAAACTGTGAAGGTTTGAAACTGCAAAGAAACCAAGGAGTTGGATTCTTGACTATTTTTATAGGTTTTGTTTCTTCTTTCTAGTTTTTCAGGGTTTTCTTTCTTTAATTATATTTAGATAGTATAATTTTTTTTACACTTTGAATAATGAGTAGATGACAGTATTGTTTGCATGTAGAATGCTAGAAAAGACAACTCTACCAATCAATTACTTCTTCAAAGGGTACCATACCTTCACAAAGGTGTGAAATTTACATGAAGAAATAATAGACACCAACATTGGGCACATGGAATGGGACTCATTCCTGAGGCACTAGGAAAATCTAGTAGGAAAATCATCTGACTACACTATAATGGTTTTGGTGAGGTTGGTGAATGTAGCTACACATCCTATTTCCATTCTTTCTTTAGACATAATAATGACCCTACCTCACCACTACATCTCAGATGAAAAGGTGGTAATAAAAGAAGGAGATATTGTATTTGATCTAAGACCACACACCATTAAAGATTTCTTCCATTAACAAAAGGGAATTGATCACTTCTATCCAATCACCAAAGAGAGAGGAATAAGGTGGTTTGAGAGTAACACTTTGGATGCCTATGATATTATCATTAAGGAATATCTCATCCAGTAGCTTCCAAAGAATAAATTGGATGATTATATGAAGGTTGTAGTGACAATGTTAATCTAGGTTTATATCCTTCCCAGAGCACATGAATGGAACCATGGATGATTCACATCATAGAAATGAACAAATGGAAGTCAGGAGGAGGAGATAAGTGGAGACCAAGTGCTAAATGAACAAATAGAGATACAAATACATGTTCACCATCCTTCAATGAAGAACCTAAGATAGAAAAGGATACAAGGGAGGAGGGACAAGGAGATAAAATAGGAAAGTAAACAACAGAGCTCAAGGAGGGATAAATTGATACCAACCCAACAACTGAGAAACCAAGGGTGATGAATCGATACCAATTACTGAAGAGCCAAAAAATTTAACTCCACCTCCATTAGCTTCACATGTATTAGTAGAATGGGTGCCCCTAAAGAAGAAATAGAAACCAATAATTGGATTATGGGTAGAAGTGTCAGCTAGTTCATTTTTTGAGGTTGAGAAAGAGAAAAATCCTTAGGGCATAGGTGATAAAATGGAAACATGATATTAAGTAGAACAACAACAAGTTCTTTCATCATCTCCAGGAAAAGATAGAACTTCAGAGCGTGAACAACAATGTGTTGAATGTGAAGAAGAAGAAGAAAGAGAGGAAACCCTAGAGAACTCAAAGATAAAGGAGGCTTTGGAAAGAGGGGAATATGAAGAAGAAGAAGATGATGAAAGGGATTTAGGAGGAATGTCCATCCTAAATATATCCACATATGAACCCTTGGCTTCCTCCACCAAACCCACCTGGTTGGGTAATGCAATACAATGTAGAAGGAGAACATACACTAAAGAAGAGGATGTCGATATTCCAACATTAGGGTAGACATTCCATAGGGGAGAATCCAACCAAATTGTTCAAAGGATGTCATATGTGACACAAGATGACCAAGGGAGATGGAAGGATTAGGTTGCAATACCTCCTCCAAGCACATGTATGGAAAATCTAATTCCATAAGACTATATATCAGAGGAGGTTGATTTAGGAGAACCCACTCATGAAGGTGGTAAGGCACTAGACACTTTGGGTTTGAATAAATTATATAAATATTTTGATAAAGATGAAACAGAGATTTAGAGCCTCAAAGCACAAGTTAAAACTTTGAAGAAGTATATAACTAAGATAGTTTGTCCTATTGACCAACATCATCCGAAGGTCACATTATAGGAAGCACTTGATAAGAGAGAACTTTCAGAACCTTCAAATCCTTTTGTAAAAGAATCTATAAATTTGAAGTCTAAATTTGAGAAATTTGGATTTGAGACCATTCGTAGTGTTTTGAATCATTTTAGAATAATCCTCATTAAAGTAATACAGCTCATTGACATGATGAAAGGAGAGAAAGGAATTGATGCAAAGATAGACCAATGGAAATGAGCACTCCAAGATTTTAGAGTACTAAGAAAGAAATGCTTTTAAATTTTGGTGAAATTATCTGAGGGTGAAGAGTTGGATAATTATGATGAGTGGGTCACTGTCACTAGTGTCACCATTAAAGGCTATCAGAAAATCCTTGAAAATATTGAAAAGAAGAGAAAGGATGCTATGATGTGGGTGGAATAGATAGAAAAATTATTTGATAAAATGGACATGGAGTATTATGAAGATGATAATAAAAAAAAATTATATTCCACAAAGAACATTGTCCAATAGTTTGTCAGAATTATAGTTGGGGTAAACACACACAGAGATTTGCAAAAATTGTTTTACTTGATAGAGGACATGAACTACATAATGGAACACATAGAGGAGATCAAAATTTTTTATTCTAAGCTCACCTATTCTGATAAAGGCAAAAAAGGCATTTGGAGTCTATAGATTTTCCCAATTTTGATGAAGCTATGCAAATCATAGAGAGACTTCGCAGAGCTCACTGAGACATTCTTCCAAAAAATTAAGTGTCATTTTGATACTTAGTCATTTTTGTATAATTCAGTCATTTTTGGTACTTATCCAATTATAATTTGTGCATTTTTCAAAGGTCCACAACCTCAAAAATCCAATGTCACCAAATTTCTAGACTTATTCATTTTTCAAAGTTGCATTTTTCGGAGGTCCACAACCCCAAAATTCCTGGGCACGCATTTTTCAGTTGCATTTTTCATATAGAATCATTTTGTGTATATATTACATGCAAGATGGAGGTCATTTTTAAATTTCAAGGGGTATTCTATCAGTTACACATTAGAAGAGAAGTTAGATCCTTGCATTTTGGGCGTGAATATCAAAGAGAAGATCAATTGCGTGCAAACAAGGTGAAGAAATGGTGGAACTGCATTTCAATTTCCTTTATTTTAGGGGTTGATTCTAGTCCAATTTTTCATATATTTGATACACAAATGGATGGGTATCCATGCAAAAAAAATTAGAAATCAGTTTAGGAGTAGTTTTACATTGTTAAACTCTAGATTTAATTTTATTACGCCATATTTTGTGTAGATGAAACCCTAGCTACGGGTTTCTAATTTTTTAAGTTCTAGCATTACATATTTCATTACAAAGATATAATTAAGCTCATATTTTTTATGCAATAAAGATATATGTCTTTGGTTCCTCATTCATGGTGTGATTCTTCTATTGTCTATGCTAAATTGATGAAAAGGTGCATGATTGTTCATTTATTTCAGAGAACCAACTATGTTTTATTGTGAATGCATTTGCGATAAATTAGTTTGGATTTTATCATTATTGTCTCATCTTGATATGATGAATGATTGGAAATATTCATTCTATTGGTTTAAAGATAAATATGTCTCATGTATGTGTAGATCTGGTGGCTTCACGATTTGGTAGATTTTGAAAAATATTACATTTAGGTAAAGTTTCTTCAAAAGATTGCATCTTCTCAACATAGAATTTTGAGTTTATCTGATTCATTTCTTGTGAGTTTCTATATTTTCATCATTTAATTCAAAAGCGTGATTCAATGATGGTTTATGTTCATTAGATTTTATTTCCAGAAAATTTTATTTTAATTCTTGTTACTCAAATCTTTGATATTTTTTCAAAATCGATCAAGTATTGGATTCATGTTAAAATTAGTATAACTTGCATTATTGGGAAAATTTATATGTTGAAAATTGAGAAGAATACAAAAAAGTGTTGAATTTTTTTTTGCAGCCTAAGTTTGAATCATACTAGCAAAGGCCTCCTTGTGAACATTCACATTTATCTTTAATTGATTTTTCTAAGCGGTTATACCACGACCACAGAGAATGGGAATAATTTCTTTATTATTTCAAGAGGGCAATTTAGATCTCAAATTCCTAGCAATTGAATTGTGTAAAAATAATGCTCAATAGAAGTGGCACTAGAAGGAGGTGTTGGGTCTATTTTGGGTTTCCTGAATCATATAAAAGTTTTGGTTCCTGTTTTCAATATTGTGTGCCTTAACTTATGTTAGTTTCAAATATGCCTATAGATTTTTGAAAAATCTATGCCTTCAAAGGAAATTGTGTTTTGAAAAGGATCTGTATCACATAAACCCTAGGTGATCATTGTTAAGTCTTTGGTTTGGTCTAAACCCCTAGGTTTTCCTCGTGTTATGTTTCTGTGTTATCTTTTTTAATCACTTAAGTTTTATCATTTAACATGTGTTTTAAAAGTTCCTTTGGTCGGGGTTAGCTTTAGGTTTTAATTTATAAAGCCTAACATTTAATTATTTAACTATCCCCTAAGTTTGGGACCCTCGCGGTCTTTTATTTCAACCACAAGAGTCGTGTAAGTTATTTTGATCCAAGGGTTGGCACTTACCCTCAAAGATGAAGATGATCGGTAGATGCTCATCAAGGCAACGCGCCTAGCAGACACATGGAAAGTGGCGGGCCAGATAGATTTTCAAGAGGGAAATAAACATCATGTAGGTTATTTTAATCTAATGGATGGTGGTATTCCTTAATGAGCAGATGATCTAATCATGATTCTTCAAGGCATTGTGCCTAGATGGCACCTATTCCCTATGAAATCATCGGGTCACTGTGTTCAAAGAAGATAAAAGGTTGACAAGTATTTCAAATATAATGGTCAACATTTTTCCTAGATCAGTCGATGAATAGAAGATTAACCATTGAGCCATCATGCCCCATTGACATGTGGAAAGCGGTGGGCTATATCTATGTTTTAAATAGAATCTAACGTGCAGATAAGTTTTTTAAATCCGACGGTGGATGATATGACTAGATCAGTAGATGGTCATATCTTGTGTCTTCTAGGAATTGTGCCTTTTTGACATGTATCATGTCAGTGGGACCTGGCTGAAAGTAAAGTGAGGTAACTTGACATTTTATTGACTTGATCTAACGGTTGGCATTTTTTATTCAATGAGAAAGATGAACAACATGGTTTCATTAAGGTAATGCGCCTGGTGGACATGTGTCCTTTCAGAGGATGGAGCTTGAGGGTTATAAAAGCAACCACCAATGAGATTGTGGTTAAGTTAATTTAGATCCAATTACTGGCATCATGACTTGAAGGAGAGACAATCAGATTGAAGCCCATTAAGGAAATGCACCTAGGCAACATGTGTCACTCCTAAGATCTTGGGTCCTGAGCTTTAAAGGATTTTAATGGAGATTTACATTAAGTTGATATGAGGGCCAGCATTTTTCCTTGATGATGAAGATAATCGATATATTTTATTTAAGGCATTGTGCTCAATAGACATGTGTCTTACTTGCTAGTGGATTTTGTGAAAGATTTCAGACTGCACGATGTAATATGAATTTGTTGATATCTACGGCTATGTTTTAAAATTGAAAATCATGTCAGCTAAACCGTTGAGCCATGAATTTTCAAACTAAGAAAGAGTAATGGAAGAATGTGTGGTCATCTTAGTTGGAATTTAATGCTAAAATTTGGTGAATTAGGGTTATAATATTTCAATTTGATGTTTTTATCGACATAATTCATGAAGAGTTTGAGCATAGCTAAATTGTAGTGTTTTCTATCTATTTTCCATCACTTGTAGAATGGGTATGTTAATCTGTGATTCCACTCTTGCAGCATTATGAATTTGAATACCAGTTAATTTTAAGCTTGAATAAGTGATTAGGGTTTAATTTCCAAAGCTTGAATTGTTGGGATACCCTAGTTGTTAAGAATGGATCCATGAAGAGATTTCACAGGGAAAATCGATTACCAAGAGAGAAATATTTGTGATGATCTTTTAGAATAGTTGATAAAGTCAACTAATGATTCTACTAAGATTAAGTATTTGGTACCTAAAAAATCTCTTTTGAAAGTTGGGGAGGGTTTGTATGATAAAGGAAAATGGGCTAGAGATGTAGTTACTTGCACAACTGGTTTAGCATTGTTCAAAATTGCTTTCAGTCAAAGAAATTATTTTGCCCCCAATAGAAACATCTAGAAATTTGATGTAGGGAGATTGGAAATACCTTGATTATTTATGGATATTGATTTGATCATTCAAATAGCAGAGAAATATGATCATGTAGCCAAGGTGGTAAGAGACATTAATGGAAAGGTTTTGGTAAGTATCAGAGTAGAACTTTGAGAAGTATTTTAGTTAAATGAACCTTCCATGCTACTTGATGAAATAAATTTTGATTCTTTCAAGGTAGTATACAAATCCCAAAGGACTTACATCAGAAATGAATCTCTATAGGAATTATTTGTTAAGATTGGATATTTGGTTATGGTAGCACCTAACACCCCAGAGCCTTTTAACTTAGATTATCTCATCATGAAAGCTAGAGGTATATTCAGTTCATTATGTCAGATTTTTGGGGATAATGAAGAGAACGAGATTCTCATTCATTACATATTCATGATGGTGCAGATCCTCCACCCACATTTAGCCATCACTTTTGACTATGATCCTTATGTGGCTGATCTAATACACAATGGTTTGATAGGTATCAAAAATGGGAAGCTACATAGACCTTTTGGTTGGTATTCTATGTTGACGCACATGTTTCTTTTTAAGGGTGCAAACTATTTTGAGAAGGAGATGAATTTATTAAGGATTAAGGATGGTGAGGAGATTCTAGTCCAGTTGTGGAGCACATAATTATATTGGGATAGGAAAGAGGCAAGTTACATTACATTTGATAGATGTTTTTCTTCTATACTAGGAGCCTTGTTGTCTTCAAAAAACCCTAGGATCCCTACATCTATTTTGAATCTTTTGAGACCCAAGAAGTTTTCTCAAAACGTCAAGATAGTGCATAATTGGGGAGATATTATTCTATATCCTGTCTCAATAGCTTTCAGAGTATATGGTTACAAATGTACCCCATATGTTCTTCCTTATCGAGTCCCACTCAAAATGGGCATTGCTGAAATTATTAGATAAATTGGTGGATTGTAGGAAGTTGCTTTGACTAGAAAGGGAAAAGGTACTATTTTTACCACTATCACAATCATGCACTAGTTTTTTATTACAAAAATGAGGTTGGAAGTATTTGGATAAATTCTTTGAGCATTATCATATTGCAATTTCAATAGCAAGGTGTGCTGACGCGGAAGCATTTATAAGTGATATGTTCAAGAAAAGAACACCATGTGTAGCAATGGATCATTAGATCTTTTTTCTTGAAGACATCATTAGGAATGAATTTGATCTACAAGAATAGGAAATTAGGAAGGACAAGTGGTAGGTTTACAAGAAAACACTGGATTTTTTGCAATGTTTTGATAGGGGGTATGATCCACTGAAAGAATTTAAACATTTTGAAAATAAAATTGACTCATTAATGTCACTCTTTGAGGATATTATGCAGGATTTTAATCAAAATAAAGAGGTGGTCATGAAGGTAGAACCTGAAAAGGCCAAGGATATTTTGAGAAATTCTATACATGATAGGAGTATCCCACCAGGAAAATATGTCTTACAATAGAAGAAAGGGTAAACCATGGTATTGCTAGAAGGAGAGACATCTCACAAAGGTTAGAATGTAGAAAAAATACATGGGGAGGAATATTCTAAATCAAGAGGGAAAATACCAATGGAGTTTGATTCAACATTATTCCATCCCTAAAGAGGCAAAGGAAAAAAGAAGAGGAGAAGCAATTAGAAAATGTATATTCACCCTCTTAGTCTCCTTTTCATTTGGATGAGCAAGAAGTAGCTAAGCAATTGTTGCAGATAGGAAATGCAGGGCATGTTGTTATAACACAAAAAGAAATGAAAGAATGTATGCATGCAGCTCCTAATCATGTTGAGATGGATCTAACAGTCACAAAATTTGCTAGAAAAGAGCTTGATTCCCTTACCAAACAAACTAGTGATCAATTCTTATCAGATGACAACTTTGTTAAGGCTAGAGCATTTATGCAATTCTTGTGGAGAGTTCACATTAAGGAATTAAAAGAGAAGTGTTAGAAAAGGAAAGAGAATCAGTCTGATAGAGATAAGAATGAAATTGAGGCTGAAATAAAATAAGAGATGTTAGCCAAATATGAGAAGATCACCCCTGAAGAGGGAAGAGAATTAGTCAGGAAGGAAGGAGTCCTCATTCTTCCAGAATGGGATCTTGTTTATGCTATAGTTTTTGAGGCTGTTAGGAAGGAAACAAAGACCATACATACAACTCTAGAAGAAACTCAACAAGAAATTAATGAATTCAAGTTCAGTGAGGGTCATGCTACATTGGTAATGTGGTCACTAAAAAGAGAGGAAGGAAAAAAGAGAAATGAAGCCACCAAATTTGATTATTCAGACTGTTTATTAGTGAGAAGAGTGGTAGAAACTACTAAGGTGGAAACAATAGGCATAGTGCTTGAATCATAAAAAATCAATCTGAAGGTGGCAGAGAAACATGTAGAGGAAAACCAAGGGCTAAGGATTAAGATGGAAACAATCCTAAAAGCTTACAATGACATGAAGAAAGAATCCATTTAAAAGGATAGAATAATTTCTTGGTTGAGTGGATAGTAATCAGTACAGACATCTCCTCAAAGGATGATTACCCAAGAGCCTTCCCATCCATCATCTTCCAGCCCAATTATTGAATTTCCTCCTTCCCCTATGCTATCTAGCTCTATTTTAGAGGAAAATATCAATTATGAAAAGGATAAATTGATATCAGAGAGGACCAGATTAGAAGGAGTAAAGAGGAGTTGCAAGGAATAAAATTCAAAGTTTCATAGTGCATAATCATTGGTGCAACAAAGGTATGAGGATAAAGTGAGGAGTACAATTATGCATTTTTTTGATAATGTAGATCCTGCTTCTATTTACCTAAATGGAAAGAATATTATGATCATTTTAAATTCTTTTGAAGAAGACATGGATAAGTTGGAACAAATTATGCAAGGTTGGAAAGGAAGAAATGGCAAATTAAAATCATTTTATTCTTTACCCAAGAGGGAAGAGAATTTTTATATTGGGTTGATGGGCACTTACAAATGTCTCAAGGACTTGATAGATTTGGACATAAGAAGAAGTATCATCCAGAAAAAGGTCAAAACATTGAGAAAAGAATATTCAAAGGCCTATTTTGAGATATTCCCTAGCCTATTTATAAAATGTGGTAAATTCAAAAGGGAAGCCAGATGGATGAGGGATATGGGTGAAGATCTATCAATAAGGACCAACAACATCATCAACTTAGAAAGCACACTCTTGTTTGTTCAAACTCTAGAAATAATTGAAGATGCTAGATCATATTTGGGTTCTAGAAAAAGGAAGTTGAACAAACAAAAAAAAATGGGATGAGTTGAGTAACAAGAAAAATGAGGTCATCAATTTCCCTTGGCCCAATGATGAGGTGTTCAAATCTTGGAAGGACAAGTTTAATGTAGATGAATGAGAAGATAAATATATTTTGTAGTTTTTCAGTAGATGGTAAGTCCCTCCAGCATTTTGAAGTGGACAACAATTGCAAAGATCTTTTACGTCAAAAGATAAAAGTAACAATTTCCATTTGGTGGGCTTAGAACAAATTTGGAAGCAATTGCAAGGACCTTGCGGTCAAATGACAAAATACGTTGGAAATCCTTGTAGCAAATTAGTTATTGCTTCTCTTGTATGTTTGTATTTTGTATGAGTTATGTATTTGTCTTTTCTCCTATCCCTCCAAAGCTTGTTACATCTTGTTTCTTTCAGGATTCGAAGATGGCTAGTGTATACTATAAGTAGAAAGTTTATTTTAATTAAAAAGGATGGTGAATTCACAACTAGAAAGTAGTCTTTGGATTTATTGTCTGGTTTTAGAATTTTTTCATTGTGAATGTATTGAATCAGAGAAATTTTAATGAAATATAGTGGGATTCCTTTTGCATATCTTTGATGTCTTCATGTGTTTATATTTTAATTCTTGTGTATTGAGTTTGTAAGGAAATTTTCAATATACTATTTTCAAGGTAATTATGAGATTGTTCTTAAGTTTCTTCCAAGGGAGGGGCATTTCTTAAGGGTAGTTTCAGAGGGTTCAATATTTTCACAAGAATATGATACATAGGTATGGGAATGAGGAGATGATTTGTAAGGAACTTCATTTGGATTCTAGGTGTGTTATCATTAAAAGGTTTATGTGAAATATATGTTTATTTGACTCTCTGCCCTAGATTAGGCACTGGTTTGTACTAGTTAAGAAGTTATCATCATCAATCCATAAAATCTCTAAACAATCTTTTATTTCCTATTGAAGAACATAGATATTTATGATCTGTATTGAAGAACACAAGTATTATTTTTGATTCCTTGAAGAGGTGAATCATTAGGTACTCCTGCCCAAGTTTTAAACTCCAAGAGAAGAAGGATGAGAATCCTTATAGCACTATTATTTTCTCTTGTCAAGTGCATATTTTGTCTTGTAAAGTTCTACATAAGATTAGTTGTTAGCATCTGGAGGATGTGTTAACAAAAGTTGCAGTAAAAGACATTAGCAGATCATTGCTAGAAAACAATCCACTATCTGATTTATTGAGAAAGAGTAAGTCATGAAAGGTACACCCACCTAATTTTTTGGAGCTCAAAGTGAAGAAGGATCAAATCCTTGTTAATTATACTTTTACCTAGTTGAATTAAGAGTTTGGAATCAAAGAGTCAAGCATTGATTCTTTATTTGGATTCTGCAAGAAAAAAACTCTAACAAAATGGTGACTCTACTGGGGAGAAGTGGATTGTAGAAATAGGGTTTCAAAGTTCATAGTGACTAATTTTCTATTGTTCTATTTCTTGATCAGTTTGTGAAATTTTCCCATACTTTTTATGGGTGGCGACTCTATACTTTGTGCATTCCAATTTTTGGTAATAATAATATTAAAACTTTGAAAGTTCTCGTGAGATTGAAAATGAGTCAAAAAATAAATACTAGGTCTTATTATAGAAATAACCCTAAACGAAACATAGGAGAAGAGCTCCATACACCTAGTAGGTGTAACCACCTAGATTTTGTCTGCTTCGACTATAGACCTTATTTTTCGTAAGTGTGATCATACCCCCAATTATGTTCAAGCGACCCTGTTACTGCTTGGCATAATTCTTTTGAAATCAATTTAATCTCCTAAAAGTGATCAAATCACTAAATTATTGACTTTTAGCCAAAATCAAAATTAATTAAATACATGGCTAAAATGATTAATTTGCTAGGAATTAAATAAAACCCCTAAATCAATTGTTCACTTGCAAATGAACCCATTCCCCTAGCCTAATTAATTTAATTAAATGGGTTATACTCCCCTTAATTATTGAAAAGCAATAAAATGCTTAAATAATTGAATCCTATATATTTAAATGAATTATGTCAAATAATTCATTTCATTTATATTCCCCTAAACCCCTAACCTAACCTACTTCAACCACTTTGACTCTGGGTTCAAACCTATCCCAACCCATTCACTCCATGCTAATATAATTCTAATCCTAATTCTATCCTAACCCACCTCCAAATGTTGTCACATTCCATTAAGGAATGATTAAGGACTCCACCCAATTGAGAAAGTCAAAGAATCTCAAGATTCCTTCCTCAAGTCCACTTTCTCAAGCCACCCTCTTACACCCTTCCCATGCTTCTTTAAGGCTCTCATTAATGCCTCATTAATGAAGATTTCTTAAGCCCATGTCTCCCCCATGCCTATTGAATGCCTTGGCATTTATTTCTCCTTACACACCATTAATGAGTTTCTCAACTCCATTAATGGACCTTGTCCCCCCTCTCTCTCCTCATTTTTCTATAATAGAAGGCATTTTTGAGAGGAAATAAGCCTTTACCTTATATTGAAAATGCATTGTTATGTTGTTAGAATACACCTAGATTCATATCACATTTTATGCTTCATGTTTATGCATTGTTAGTTTCATGCTTTTTAGAGATAGAATGCATGTTTAGGATATAGATTTCTCATTTAAACTTAAATATTTCATGTTAGGATGTATATGTCACTAAAAAAGGGATAATCTGAGGACTATTATGTTGTTTTTCATACTCTTCCTAGTTAGAAATCAGTAGGTCAATTTTAGTGGATTTATATGCTCATCTAACCCCTTTATTGCTAATGTAATGTCCTATTCAAGTGTCGTGTTGTAGATAATAGGTGCACATTTTATAACACACATTTCTAGCGGCCACCGTGGGGCTCGATTCCTGATTTGACCTCATTTTTCACCTATTTACCTTCCCAGTTTTTAGGTCTAGAATCATTTCTAGTCATTCTAGCTCGCATCCGGGATACACCCTCGCACTATAGAAAATGAGGCTCACATCCATGATTTCCCGGATCGCTTTTAGTTTAGGATCGCATCTAGGGACCATTTAGTCACATCTAGTAAGGAAATTCACATATCATTTCCATATTGTTTGTTGTATTTATGGATCGCATCTGGTGAAAATTCTAATGAAATTTATTGCCTAACTAGTAACGTTTGCATGCTTGACTTCTTTGGTCTTTTAAATAGCTTAATGAGTGTTTGTAGGTTGCCATCAAAGGATTTTATTGGGAGTTGAACGAAGGATACTAATATGGTTTTTTAGGTTGTCCAACCCCCGTCTTGACCTCTATTTACATGCTTTAAACACTAAGAAACATTTTCTAATCTTCTAATAAATTGACTAGAGGACTATGATCTTTTCCTTTTGAGGAAAATCATAAACTCATACATCAGTTTAGGATTTGAAAGGAATTTGGAGTTAACTGAACCAAGCCAATCACATCGTATAATTTCTTTTGGATCAGTAATTGAACAAAAAAAAAGCACTTAATATTGTGGGCTAATTGAACAAATACATTGTCTAATTTTGGGAATCAAAAATTGAACAAGATACTTATTAAATATTATGGTTAAATGGACAAGGCAAATCTATTTTCAAGCATCCTATTTTCTTTAAATAGGAACATCTTAAATCAAGCACAACATTGCTTGAGGGAATGAACTATTTTCTTAATTTTGTTTTAGGATAAAATGGCTTGGATTAGGAGAGTATGCTCTTCTTCTTTGGAAGAATTAGAAATCTAGACATCCTACACTTGCCAATCCTTTGTATGCATATTTAATAGTAGAGGGCCTACCGGTTGAGGAAAAAAATCTCCCAGGAACGACCCAAGCCAAAGCCTCGGAAGACGGAATTAGTTTTGTTCATATAATTCTGACATCATTCTTTTGAACATACTTGGGTATATGTAGAGTGGATCCGCTTGAATCTTTCTTGTGATAATACATATATTCAGGTACTCATAGGGCTATACGCCTTAATTTTTCCTTGTAAAATTCTATGGGGGACAGTTTCGAATGGATTGCCCAATAATAGACAACACTTGAACTGAAAGAATTCCTGATTCATCCTCGAAAGGGTGATAATCCTTGTGCAAGGCAAAAAGTAATTGCCCCAAGACACTCATCATATCATCCCCTCACTTTCATTTGGGATCAACTAATACAACATCATGACTGGAGCCATTTCATTCTTGGTGATGGCTATATTCTGATTAGCATTTGAGTGTGTACCTAAGTCAATGAGAAAGGATTTTCATCCTCTGCCTAGAAAATAGGGCTAAAGTTTGTATGTTCCTTTAACAAAGAAACATTTGCTTGATGTGTGTGAAAAATCACTAAAAAGATAAACTCCTTCAAACAAGAAACAATATTCAAACCTTCAAACACATGTGTTTTTCACTCACCGACGGGTCTCAGAAATCAAACTGCAATCAGACAAACTTTATGCACTTCCAAATTGAATTTCTCAAAACTAATAAAAACTGATAGAGACATCATAAAATCGCATCCCGTATGTCCTATTTCATATCTGGTATTTAGGATTGCATCTAGTATCCTAGTTCACATCTATTCAGCACATTATCACATCTGGTATTTAAGCTCGCATTTAGGGTCATTAGTAGATCGCATCCAGTATTTCTAGGATCGCAGCTGGGAGCTCGCATCTATGACAGTGGGTATTTTCAAGATAGTTTCTCAGAAAGTCTCAATTGATTTGGATACCCTTTTGGCTCTTTAGTCTATCCTTGTTTTCTTTTCTGGTCTCCCTGCCATTGAATCAAAACACTTTTTCAAACGCCCACCTTACATGTCCTGTCAGTTTCTCATAATTTGTCTCAATACGTGTGGTCTATCTGCTTCTTACAAAACACTTGGTTCCTAGCTCACTATCAAGGAATTCTAACCCTCTGAAGATAGAATCATTTACTTCCACCAAAACTCAAATGATACTTCCACCTAGACACAGTCACTTGAACAATTTGAGACTCTACCTAACACTCTTGGGAAACATTGATGAAAGTTGAGACACAACTTCATGGTTAACACAAGACACAAGTACACCTCTAAAGGATTGAAAGTGCCTCCTAAATCATTGCACTTTCAAGGAGAAACATCTCATAATTCCCTACTCAATCTAGACTCTCTAGTGATGGACAACGACACTCACAGATGGAGTGAGGCTTTTGAGGAGTATAACAATGGAAAACACCAAAAAACTGAAGATACAGATGAAGAAGAAGAACCCAAGTTTGACCATCCTTTATTTGAGTCAGGAAATGAAGAAGACATTACTGAAGAGGACTACAATAAACTCAAGCAAAGTAGGAAATTCCAAAATATGATGGAAAAGATAATTGGTGAGGATAAAGAAAAAAACTTCCTCCATCTAGTGTCCACGGGTGTAAAATTACCCCCAGATTATGATGTAGAGAAACTCAAAGAAAAGGAGGTACCAACTCCTATATCCATTCTCACCAAGAAACTCACTTTGATGAAAACAGAGCTCACAAACCTCAAATAGGAGAAAGAGAAACCCAAAACAAAATACTCTTTGGATGCCATTTGTCCATTCCCTTTTGACAAGAGTATCACGATGGTTCCATTCCCTCCCAACGTAGCATGGCCAAAGTACAAAAAGTATACAAAATAAACCAATCCACATGATCATGTTTGAGAATTTTGTGCTCTTAGCATAGAGTACATGCATGACCCCACTTACTTCATGTGACTATTTCCTAGAAGTTTAGGAGGCACCGCCATGGAGTGTTTCTCAAAACTAAACCCTAAGGTCAAAACTTTTGAAGAGATAATTCAATGATTTATCCAATACTACTCTATAACATCCAACATGTTGTGACTATGATGGACCTATGTAATACTAAATAGAAGACCAGTGAATCATTTACACACTTAATACAAAGATGGAGGAAAATATTTGCACGATACTCAAGAGCTATCCCTGAATCTGAGAAGATGGAAATCTTTGTCAATAACTTGGTACCAGGATTGAAATATGCATTAAAAATGTAAGACTCTCCTAGTTTCGACAGGATGATTAAATATGCCCTTTGCATTGAAGAAGTTATGGTAAGAAAGGGGGAGATCACTCTTCAAAGTGAAAACAAACCTAACAACTCCAAGTCTAAATGGTGGAAATAGAACAAAATGTTGTCAACGATGGCGTAGTAGACGCATCCAATGTTGGCCTTAAACCTGAGGTATTCAATCTAACCAACAGTATGCAAGTGAGCAAGAATGCCAAGGTAATGACTCCCATACCCAAAGAAAACAATGATAATATCAAGGGTCGGACATGGACTTCAAAACCTCAAAGAACATTCACTCCTTTAGGAGAACCTCTCGAAACTGTTCTCAAAACACTATTGTATAACAAATTTCTCACGATCCTAGATTCCAAACTGTGGGAACCTATGGTCAAACCCAGATGGTGGGATGATAATTCCTACTGTGTCTTTCATAAGAACAAAGGACATACGACTAATAATTTCCTTAAGCTCAAACATGTCATTCAAGACCTCATGGAAGGTGGAAAGATCAAAGTGGATGGACACACTACCAATGAAGATCATACATCATTCAATAAACCATTCCATAATTATGACAAAGGGGAAACATCTAAAAGAAAGAATAATGAAGTAAAATACACCTATTCCAACAATGATAATGTGATCAATATGCTAGACGTTAAAATAGAATCAATCAATGTGGTCACAATTAAAGGTGTTTCATTCCACTCGAATGCAGTAACATGGAGTGAAGCATAGGTCATGATCAAAGGACCCCCAAAACCAGCATCAAAATCCAAGGTTCCTATCATTACTATCCCTAAACCAATAGAAAAACATGTGGTTACTATTCCTGGAGAAAAGTATGACTTGGTAAACCAATTACAATGAACCTCTCCCAAAATTTTTATTTTTGAGTTGCTCAAAATATCCACAGTACATAGGGAAATCCTAGAACAAGCTCTACATGTTTCTAACATCCCAAAGGATATTGATATAGATAAATTCTAAGCAATGGTCAATCACATCTCAGCGCCACATTACCTCTTCTTTTTTGAAGAGGATGATAAGTCATTGACACATCCACATAATCAGCCCCTCCATATTGAAGTCCTCATTCATAAATCTCATGTTAAACATGTATTGATAGATGGAGGTGTAGGATTGAATATCTATACACTTAATGTGATCAAGAAACTGGGTCTCTCAGAACAAAAAATTGATTCCAGAAGCAAGATAATGATCAAATCTTATGATGAGGAAGAAAGATCCTCTAAAGGACTTATTATTTTGCCTATCAGAGTTGGACCAATTGAGAGGAATGTCATATGTCAAGTTCCCGATCTACCCCTAGCCTACAATATCCTATTGGGGAGACCATGGATTCATGAAATGCAAGCTGTGCCTTCCACTTACCACCAGTGTATAAAGTTCCCACATAATGGGGTGGAAGTGATGATTCATGCAGATGCTAACTATACTTGTAGTAATATCAAATCAGGTAGTATGATCCTGCATAACAAAGAGGCTATGGATGTGATTTATCCTGAAACTACCAAGGACATGGTTATGAAGAGTTTTGGTAAAAACTTAAAACTTGAAGAAACAGGTATGGGAGAATACAAGTTGGGCCTAACTCCATCATTGATAGAACTTCTGGTATCACAAAGATCCTATGAAAAACCATCCTCGACATTCACACCTACTGCATCCAAGGAGCCATAAGTACACAAAGAAACTAGCATGATAAAGGAATCCACATCTTCTTTAGATAACAAAGAAGAACAAGCAGTCTTGGACTGGCTTTACAAAGGAGAATTGGTGGAAGATGAGGTCAAACATGTAAAGATATCCCTAGAATAGTATGGAAAGGGATATGATTTCCTCAAACAGATGGGATACAAAGGAAAGGGACCTCTAAATGACATAGGGAGAGGGATTATTGAGCCTATACCCATGGAATTTCGGAATACTAGAGACAAAATAGGACAGGGTTTTAATACTAAAACTGACAAACCTGCTTCAAAAGATAGTCCAACCTTAGACAAACAAAGTGATGAAACAGATGAACTAGAGTAGTGGTCATATGAAAGGTTATTACATGTTAGCACAAACAATCCCACCTATCAAGGAGAGCACTATGTACCAAGCTTTGAGGTACCATAAGATCTTCGCACCCCTTTCTTAGCACAACCTCCCATTCAAGAGGTAGGAGACTCAACAATAGATAATTCAGAAATACCCTTGATAGCAACAGCTATAGAAAGCACACCCTGATGACATGATTTACATCCTAACTGAGGGAAATTGGTCATGGTTTCACATATTCTTGACCTACACACTTTGATCCACAGGTAGCTAACTAGGTACACTAGATAACTATTGCTGAATACTTAAACAGATTTGATGAGGAGGCCACTGACTCTAATAATTATGAATGGTATGAGCTATCTGTCACCACTGAAGATATTGGAATAGATAAAATTCACATGTTTGTAGCTCCCTCAGCTCCTCGTGAATAGTCTAACACTACTCCCAATGAAACTGATAATCCTAAAGCAGAAGAAGAATTCCTTCTCCCTGTCAGGGATGGAGAGACTGGTGCTTTTCTAAGTCTAGAAGAAGTTCTAAGGTGACAAGAAAGAAGCCCCCTTTTACGAAGAGATGAAGATGATAGTTCTACTAATGATTCACTAGAGTTTGATCCACATATGACTAACAATGACCCTTTTTATGACGATCTAACTCTTATTGATCTAAACTTTGAATAAATTAACTTAAGAGAACATGTCATGTCGGTTAATGGTCTTGATGCTAACACAATGTTGTCCTTCCCAGAGTCTGATTCCTTATCTTTAATACATCTAGATCTAATTGATTGGACTCATACAGATCCTATGCTTATCCTCAACTTTCCCAATGACTACACCTAGGCTTGATATCTCAATGCTTGTGAACCTTACCCTTCTTCCACCATTACAAGGAGTGAGAACATGTCACAGGAGGATACTAGGTTTCTCAATCAAAAATTAAAAAATAAAAATAAAAAGGGCACTGATGGTGAAAACCACATTGTGGCAATGTCAGATCCTAAAATGGTAAAAATAAAAGACATATCCAATGGTTAAAACCTCTTAGAGGCACCAAAGGATGAGATTCTTGATATCCTCCCTAAGCACTTTCAAGAAAGGTCTTCAGTTCTGATTGAACTAACACAACCAGTAAATTTTGGCACCATTGAAGATCCTCAAATAGTACACCTTACACAATTTTTGTTAGAAGAGGAGAGGACACAGTTTTCAGAGTTCCTAAAAGAAAATAAAATCAACTTCACATGGTCTTATACAGATATGCCTAGACTAGATCTTAATCTAATCATGCACCACTTATCTATAGATCCCGGGATCAAGCCTATGAAACAAAAACTTAGAAAGATGCATCCTCATGTTGCATTGCTAGTAAAAGAAGAGCTAGAGAAATTGTTGAAAGCTGGATTTATCAGAGTCATTGCCTGCGCAGGATGGATCTCCAATGTGGTCCTCGTGTCTAAATTTGATAAATCTATCAGGATATGTATGGACTTCAGAGACTTGAACAAAGCATTTCCTAAGGATGACTTCCCACTACCTAACATTGACATGATCATAGAACTCATAGAAGGCTACCAGATTTATTCATTAATGAATGGATTCTTAGGCTATAATCAAATCAAAATTGCCCCCAAGGATCAAGAGAAAACTGCATTTACATGCGCATGGGGCACATTTTGCTGGAATGTAATGCCATTTGGGTTAAAGAATGCCGGTGCAACATATCAAAGAGAAATGACTACCATATTCCATGATATGATGCATAAAAACATGGAAGCTTACATAGATGACACCTTAGAAAAATCCAAAGAAAGGACCACTCACATTGTTGACTTGAGAAAGATCTTGGATCGAATGGAGCAATTCCAACTCAGGCTCAATCCAAAGAAGTGTGCCTTTGGAGTCCAATCAGGGAAGCTCCTAGGATTTATTGTTTTATAAAAGGGAATTGAGGTAGATTCTGCAAAGGTAAAAGCTATTCTAAAGATGACTCCTCCACGCAACATCAGTCAAATGAGGACATTGCAAGGGAGACTTCAACCGATTAGGAGGTTCATGTCACAACTTGTCAATAGGGCACAATCCTTTACCAAATTACTACATAAATGGGTCACCTTCAAATGGGATGAACATTGTGAAGCCAATTTTAGAGAACTCAAAGGGTACCTAGCTACTCCTCTTATTCTTATGGCGCCTATTCATGGCAAGCCATTACTCCTCTATATTTCAGCTACCGCTACATCATTAGGAGTATTATTAGCACAAGAGGATGAAACAAACAAAGAAAGAGATATCAACTACATCAATAGAATGCTAGTCTCCTATGAGCTCAATTACAACATTATTGAAAAAGCATGCTTAGCAGTCATCTTTGCATCACAGAAATTGAGACACTACATGCTCTCTCATACAGTAAGGCTTATTGCTAAGATTGATCCTCTAAAGTATCTTTTGAGAAAAACAACATTAACAGGACAATTAGCAAAATGGGTCCTCATTCTAAGTGAATTTGAAATTAAGTATGTCGATAGGAGGTGATGTGGACAGGAGTCTCATTGCTGCTACAGAACTAGCTTAGCCCTGTTCTAAGATATTTCTCCTAGATATCTTAGGGTGATCAAAACCCTAAAATGAGGTAAGTCACTATCAACTTCACCTCCTCTTCAAGACTCAATCCCCCATCGAAATTCTTTTCATCTTCTTCTTGCTAAACCTACACAAATAGATTCATTCTTCTCACTTATTCAATGTTTTCTAAACATTTCTTTCATTCTCCTCCCTAGCTAGACTATTACCAAGCTCGCTTAGGGTAAGATCTCTAGGCTCTTTGTTTTTGCTTCTCCTACAGAAAACAAAAAGGAAACTATGTACAAGGGTTCCTCTCGAGTTCCATTCCAACACATGATTCTCACCATGGATTCAGGAATCTTGAGGGGCGATTACTGCTTACAACCCAGAACGGGTAAAGAACTAACAACTTACAAAATAGAAAATAAAGGAACTAATCTACTTGCATGAAAAAGGAACCACAAAGAAACTTGATATCCACTAAACACATAATCTGTAACTTCTCATTACTGGAAACAAAACAAAGCCATACAATAATCTACAAATCTCTAACTTTCCTATAGCTTCTCTTCTTCTTCAATCTCTACTCTCTCTAGATCTCCAAAATGAAGGCTTGGGATGTTATTAATAACCATCCTCTCATTGGAATGACCCTAAATTCCCACATATTTGCAAGAATCTCTGAGGAACTGTTACAACTGACCATACTAATCATAAAAGACAAGATCCTCTTTTCATGGGCCGTTACAACTGACTTTATTGAGCAATAGTAACGTAAAAATGACCACCAGTCTAAATTAACCAACAGTGTTGACTGATAGTGTTAACCGACAGTGTTAACTGACACAGTGTTAACTGACACAGTGTTAACCGACACAATGTTAACCGACATAGTGTTAACCGACATAGTGTTAACTAACAGTGTTAACCAACAGTGTTAACCAAAAATCAAGAAACCAACTAAGAAACCTAGCTAGACATGGATTGAACTAGTCATATCCATCTTAGGGAAAACAAATGACCTTCTAAGGTCCACACAAATTCTCCTGACTTGGCTAGAGTCAGTGCATGCTAGAAATAAAGAGCTAAGGGTTCAAGCTAGGTGTGCTCCTGCACTAGGAGGGCTATTAAAGGACATGCCCTTGCTGATCAACTAGCTGATTCACCACTTCAAGATGATGAACCTCTTAGGATTGAATTCCCTGATGAAACAATCATGCATTTGACAGACTATCCATGGAAGATGTACTTTGATGGTTCTTTCACACAACAAGGCTCTAGGGCAGGGGTTCTATTCATTACTCCTCAAGGCTACAAGATAACCAAGTCTTATAAATTGATGTTCCCATGCACAAACAACATTTTAGAATATTAGGAATTGGTAAATAGTCTCAAGCTCACCATGGAATGGAAGATTTTAGAGTTGCATGTATATGGTGACTCTCAACTCATTATCAATCAAGTCAATGGTGATTATTAGATGAAAGATGAGAATTTGATGCCCTACAAGCAACTGATTGATGATTTAAAGAAATAATTTGTCTTCATAACATTCTAGCAGATACCTAGAATAGAGAACAAAGCTGCATATGCTATGGCTACATTGGCATCCATGTTACAACTAGAGGAACATCAATTCCACTATGACTTCTTGGTGGAAGAATTATCCTATCCACCCTTTGATACCCCTGAATACCAAGTAATATGTGCTTTAACCACCCAAGACCAATCTCAGTATGCTCATATCATTACTTACCTCATGGACCAAACCATTTCCCCTAATCTATCAAGAAATGAAAAAAGAGCCTTAATTAGGACAACATCGCGTTATGTCCTCATAACTAATAACTTATATCAATGAGGTCTTGATGGCACACTTCTTAGGTGTTTATAACTTGAAGAGTCCAATCTCACATTAAAAGAAGTCCATGAAGGTTTATGTGGATCACATTTGAACAAATTTTCACTAGAAAAGAAACTGCTCAGAGTGGGCTACTACTAGCCTACAATGGAAAAAGATGCTATTCACATTTCAAAAACATGTCATAAATGTCAGACACATGGAAATATTATCCATGCTCCTACCAGAGAACTTATTCCTTTTATAACACATTGGCCATTTCAACAATGGGCCTTTGACTTGGTTGGACAAATATATCCCAATTCTTCAAATGGACACAAATACATCATTACGGCCACTGAGTATTTCAAAAAGTGGGTTGAGGTCATGCTGCTAATCAAAGCCATAGGAAAATAGGTGGCTATGTTCATTTTGAACTACATTATTTATAGATATGGGATACCCTCTTCAATTATAACAGACAATAGGGGCCAATTTAAAAATCAAGACATTGATGACCTTTGTGAACAGTTCCACATCACTCAACATTGCTCCTCAATATATTATCCTCAAGGTAATGGATAGGCTGAGGCATCTAATAAAACTATTCTCAAAATCCTACACCGAACTGTAAGTAAGGTTGGCAGAGATTGGCATCTACAACTGAATCCAGCACTATGGGCCTACAGAACAAGCATAAGAACACCAACTGGAGCCACGCCATTTTCTCTAGTCTATGGCACTAAGGTAGTACTACCTATTGAGGTTGAAATCCCATCTTTGCTTATATCTTTACATGGTCTTGTTACTGACGAGCAGTACTGCATTGATAGGGTGAATTCTTTGGACCTACTTGATGAGCGTAGGCAACAGGCATTCGATCATCTGAAAGTGTATCAAGAAAACATGTCCAAAGATTACAACAAGAAGGTCAAGCCATGAAAATTTGAAATAGGATATCTCATCCTAAAAGAGAATCGTAATAACTAGCCTAACAAAGTGCAGAAAACAAGATTTGAACCTAATTGGTTAGGACCTTATGTTATCACTACTACTTTTGGGACTGGAGCTTATTAACTAGCTAGACCTAAGGGAGATGTTCTTCAAGATCCTATCAACACTCTACATATGAAGTAGTTCTATGCTTGATTTTCGGCTAGTAGAGCCTATATAGTGAAATAGTTCTCAGAAAATACCAAAAACATTCAGAAAATTGATCCTAAAGAAATTCAAAAATAGTGGAAAAAGTCCTAAAGAAAGGTATCTTTAGTGAAAACTTGGTAAACAGGTGCTTTGATACTACAAAAACATTCAAAAAAGAAAAAATAGCAAAAAAATTGAAAAAGAGAAAAGTGCCTTGATGACAACCTGGTCAAATAGGCATCTTGGTAACAAATTTAAAAAAAAAAAAAGATCTTGCCAAGTGGTGAAAACCTGGCAATCAGGCGTCACTTGTGTTCTACACTCCATCTATCAAAGCATCACTGATACTAAGCCTTCACGATTACACTTGTTCTAAAATGATGTCTTCATTTCCTAAATGACTATCTTATCCTTGCTTGGGATTTGTCTATATTTCTATCTTAGGATCAAGTCATTCTGCACTGGGGGAATCTTTTCCAGTCTAACAGGTTGCGTCTACTAGGTCTTTGTAGGAAGGTTTGTCTTATGATACAATACTCTCAGATACTTTCACTCCCACTATCACTTTTACAAAACAAGGATGACACAAACATTGCACTAACATTCATGGTGTTCCTAAGATCTACATTGGATTCCAAACAGTGACAAGATTGTATACAGGAAAATGGATGCCATATTTGCTTTAATTCCAAACTTTTTGATTGATGAATCTATACTATTCTTGAAAAATGAATCAATAGTATTACTTAAACATAGTTTGGTCTTGGATTGATCATAACTCTTTTATGTCCTGATGATGTTTAACTAGGGGCATCTAAGTAGTTATGAATTTTTATTGATTCTCAATTGATGTTGTTATACCTTCTGAGTTACTCCATGACATCTACGCAAAGACAAAGAGTCGCAAGGATAGGGGGCATAACATTTTCCTGGTTTTCTATGTATGGTGATTGTTCCAAGTAATCCTATAAATTTCACCTAACTTGGATGTTTATGGTAAGAGCTGCCATCATGAGTGGATAGCCGCAAATATCTCGATCTTTGTTATGTGTAAACTATGGTGAGGTTGAAACAATTTCCTTGTCTATTTTTTGATTCAGATTCTCACTAAGGTATATGAAGCATAATGTACCCAAGGATATGGATTTTCAAGGTCATTGCGGGTTCAATATCTTACCTTAGATAGATTCTGATATAATAAAAGGAAGGTGACTATTTTGTTATCCTGGCTTCTATGCCTGGATGCCTAAGTCTATTTCTGACATTCCAATAAATATAGCATTCATATTGTCATAATATCAGTAGGTATTAGTGATGGTTGTACTATCAGGTGGTATTCATTCTGAAAAGCACCCAATGATGATAAAAATGTTGCAATATTTTCTAATCAGTGACAAGTCCTAAGAGTCTGCATATAGCTGCATTTAGAGGTTGCATGATGCATTTTGAAGGAAATAAAAATATTTGGGAATTTGTGCTCGAAAGTGATTTCTATCTTTCTTCTTCTAAAAACCAAGTTAATTACATCCATTTAATATCACTGATATATATCCTTGCACATCCATAGCATAAATTTTGCATTCGTAAAAAGTGACAGAAAGAAAATACAAAAATAAGGCATTTGTGGATTCCGTTTCTACATCCTAAGTGCATCCATACATTTTACTTGCATAAGAGAAAAAAACAAAAATATACATTTGCATATTCACATAATATCCTTTGAAACATATTTATATCACTGATAAATCAAAACATGCATAAAATGATGTCATCATCTAAAATCTAACTCATCATATGGCCAAGATATAATCACATGTACAAAAATAAATCTATCAAAGCATATGGAACTCATATAACATGTCAGGAAAAGAATCAATGACATCAGATATATATCTCAAAACATGGTACAAGTCAAAGCATGGCACAAATCCACATAAAGAGTATCAGAGGGACAAAATGAATCAAATATATATATATATATATATATATATATATATATATATGTATGTCATGTACAAAAATAGGATCTCAGAAGGATCCAGATATACAATAAGAACTCAGATATACAAAATGAGACAAAATATCTCAGCTCTGGCTCCCACCCTCTCCCTGAACAGGAGGAGGAGGAGGAGGTACAAATGGAGGAGGAGGAGGAGGAGGCATCACCCCCTCAGATTTTTGTGCTAGGCATGAAAAATATATCGCTCTCTATCCCTCTAGCACTACAGCATGGTATAGAGCATAATAATATGTGGCTCTCTGAGCCTGATGGACTATAGTCCAAGCTTGTGCATCTCTCTCTACTCTAAGCATGTCACACTTCCTGTCCTGCTCTGCCTTAAGCCTCTCTAGCTATCTATCCCTATCAGCTAGCAATGCATCTAAAACACTGACGCTAGCCTCTAAAGTATTAATTTGTGCCCTGAGTTGCTCTTGCTCCTGCT
>MU225448.1:125913-139233 GCA_018584345.1 Thuja plicata
TTTTAGATGTGATGCACTTGTTAGAATGCAACTACATAAATCTTTGATCTGATGATGTATGCAATCTTTAATTGCTGATAACAGATCCTATTAAGCTTCATACATATAAGTAATCATCCTTCCATGACTGAATAATACCTTTATCTACTCATCGGTAGCCTCTGTGTGTTCTTGACAACTGATGTATTCTATTTTTGAACTTTGCATGAATTATGCCTTCTTCTCCTTAGATGATCTTTGTGGATATCAAAAAAAATGAATTCATCACTCACAATTGATTTTGAACATCTATTTATACTAAATTAGGCTCAATTCTTGATTCATGCATCGCAAGTTAACTCTAGATCCAAGGTTTACAACTTGACCTTGATCTTTAGTTAGATATGTTTTAGATCCATTAGCATGCTTTAAAAAATTTACATAAAGCTTTCTTGACCCTTAAGTTATGATTTAAAACAAATAAAAACTCTATAAATAGAATTACATTGCTTTATCCATCATGTAAAAATCAGATCCATAATTTGCAGGTTCTTTAACTGATTGTCAGTTCTGACGGTCGATTTTCTTGGTCGCCGGTGTTCCTTTCTCGAACTTGTCATCGGGTATTCCTTTTCTGTTTTTGTCAGGTTAGTTCTCAAAATTTTGTCACTGGTAATGCTTGTAGTCACCGGTGATGCTTGTCAATTCTATACTTAGTATTTTTCTTGACCTTTGTGTTCTGTTAGGTATGCTCGTTGTTCGCTGGTAATGCTTGTAATATGTCGGTGATGCTTGTAGTCTGGCGGTAATGCTTTAGTCTACCAGTGATCTCTGTCAATGTTTTTCACTAAGTGTACTAATGGAAAAATAATGTCATCAATTGGTATGAAATTTCTTTTTGATAAGAGATAAAATGACAAAAAGTTCCAGCCTGGTGATTTGGTTCTTCAATGGAATGCCAGGGCTGAAGATAAGGGAAAGCATAAAAAATTTTAATCTTTATGGTTGGGCCCTTATATCATTCATCAGATACATGGAAATGGTTCTTATTTTCTCAAAAATATAAATGATGAGGAACAGGAATTGCCAGTGCATGGACAATTTCTGAAATATTTCTTCAATTGTGTCTATTTTTCCATGCACAGTTGCTCTGTATATATGTATAGTCTAGGGCTTGTAAGTTTGTTGGTGTATTTCCTTTTTGTTGTGTGTTTTTTTCATATTAGGTTAGTGTAGTTGTGGTATTCCTCCCAAAGATCTATATTCTTTCTATAAATTTTATTTCAAGCATCCTCAGATAGAGCCACTATTGGGTCTATTTTCGGTTTCCTAAATCATATAAAGTTTTTGGTTCCTGTTGTTAATATTGTGTTCCTTATCTTATGTTAGTTTCAAATGTTCCTACAAATTTTTGAAAAATGTATGTATTCAAAGGCAATTGTGTTTTGAGAAGGATCTGTATCACATAAACCCTAGGTTTTCCTTGTGTTATGTTTCTGCGTTACCTTTTTTAATCACTTAATTTTTATCTTTTAACATGTGTTTTAAAAGTTCCTTTGGTCGGGGTTCGCTTTAGTTTTTAAGTTATAAAGCCTAACATTTAATTATTTAACTATCCCCTAAGTTTGGGACCCCTCGCAACCTTTTATTTCAACCATAAGAGTCGTGCAAGTTATTTTGATCCAAGGGCTGGCACTTACTCTAAAGTTTAATTATTTTATTATCTCCTATGTTTGAGACCCACTGCGACATTTTATTTCAACCACAAGAGTCATGCAAATTATTTTGATCCAAGGGATGAAACTTACTCTCAAATATGAAGATGATCGGTAGATGCTCATCAAGGCAACACGCCTGACAGGCTGTTGGAAAGTGGTGGGCAAGATAGCTTTTCAAGAGGGAAATAAACATCATGCAGGTTATTTTAATGTAACAGATGGTGGTATTCCTTAATGAGTAGATGATCTGATCATGAGTCTTCAAGGCTTTACACCTAGATGACACCTATTCCCTATGACATCATCTGGTCACTGTATTTAAAGAAGATAAAAGGTTGAAAAGTCTTTCAAATCTAACGGTCAACCTTTTTCCTGGATCAGTTGATGAATAGAATATTAACCATTGAGCCATCACACCCATTCAACACATGGAAAGAAGTAGGCTATATCTATGTTTTAAAGAGAATCTAATGTGCAGATAAGTTTTTTAAATCTGACGGTGGGCGCTATGACTGGATCGATAGATGGTCAGATCTTATGTCTTCTAGGCATTGTGCCTTGTTGACATGTATCATGTCACTGGTCCTAGCCTAAAGTAAAGTGAGGTAACTTGACATTTTATTGACTTGATCTAACGGTTAGCATTTTTCCTCAATGAGCAAGATAAACAAAAGGGTTTCATTAAGGAAATGCACCTAGTGGAAATGTGTCTTTCTGGAGGATGAAGCTCAAGGGTTATAAAAGTGACCGCCAATCAGATTGTGGTTAAGTTAAGTTAGATCCAATGAATGGCATTATGACTTGAAGGAGAGACAATCACATGGAAGCCCATTAAGGCAATGCACCTGGGCGACACGTGTCACTATGGAGATCGTGGGTCCCAAGCTTTAAAGGATTTTTTTGGAGATTTAAGTTAAGTTGATACAAGGACCAGCGTTTATCCTTGATGATGAAGATATTTAATAGATTTTCTTTAAGGAATTGAGCTCAATGGAAGTGTGTCTTACTTGCTAGTGTATTTGGTGAAATATTTCAGACTGAACGATGTAATAAGAAGTTGTTGATATCTACGGCTGTGTTTTAAAATTGAAAATCATGTCAACTGAACCATTGAGCCATGAATTTTCAAATTGAGAATGAGTAATGGTGGAACATGTGGTCATCTCAATTGGAATTTAATGGTAAAATTTGGAAAATTAGGGTTATAATATTTCAATTTCATGTTTTATTGCCATAATTCACGAAGAGTTTGAGCATAGCTAAATTGCAGTGTTATCTGTCTATTTTCCATCACTTGTAGAATAGGTATGTTAATCTTTGATTCCACTCTTTCAGAATTATGAATTTGAATACCACTTAATTTTCAGCTTGAATAAGTGATTAAGGTTTAGTTTCCAAAGCTTAAATTGTTGTGATACCCTAGTTGTTAAGAATGACTCCACGAAGAGATTTCATAGGGAAAATCAATTACCAAGAGAGAAATGTTTGTGATGATCTCTTAGAATAGTTGATAAAGTCAACTAATGATTCTACTAAGATTAAGGATTTGGTACCTAAAAACCCTCGTTTGAAAGTTAGGGAGAGTTTGTATGATAAAGGAAAATGGGTTAGAGACATAGTTACTTGCACAACAAGCTTAGCATTGTTCAAAATTGCTTTCAGTCAAAGAAATATTTTTCCCCCAATAGACCCATCCAACAATTTGATGTAGGGAGATTGATAGTACCTAGAATTTTTATGGATATTGATATGATCATTCAAATACAAAATAAATATGATCATGTAGCCAGGGTGGTATGATACATTAATGGAAAGGTTTTAGTAACTATCGCAGCAGAAGAACTTTGAGAAGTATTTCAGTTAAATGAACCTTCCATGCAACTTGATGAAATAAATTTTGATTCTTTTAAGGAATTATAAAAAGCTCAAAGGCTTACCTCAGAAATGGAACTCTATAGGAATTCTTTGTTAAGATTGGAGATTTGGTTGTGGTACGACCTAACACCCCCGAGCCTTTAAGTTAGATTATTTCATCATGAAAGCTAGAGGTATATACAGTTCATTGTGTCAAATTTTTGGGGATGATGAAGAGAAAGAGATGCTCATTCATTACATGTTCATGATGGTGCAAATTATCCACCCACATTTAGCCATCACTTTTGACTATGCACCTTATGTGGCTGATCTGATACATAATGGTTTTATAGGTATCAGAAATGGGAAGCTAGATAGACCTTTTGGTTGGTATTCTATGTTGATGCACATGTTCCTTTTTAAGGGTGAAAACTATTTTGAGAAGGAGATGAATTTATTAAGGATTAAAGATGGTGAAGAGATGCATGTCTATTTGTCAAGCACATATTATCTTTGGTTAGGAAAGAGGTAAGTTATATAACATTTGACAGATTTTTTTCTTCTATACTAGGAGCCTTGTTGTCTTTAGAAAACCCTAGGATTCCTACATCTATTTTGAATCTTTTGAGACCCAAGCAGTTTTCTCAAAACATCAAGATAGTGCATAATTGGGGAGATGTTATTCTATATCTTGTATCAATAGATTTTAGAGTATATGGTTACAAGGGTACCCCATATGTTCTTCTTTATTGAGTCCCACTCAAAATGGGTGTTGCTGAAATTATTAGACAAATTGGTGGATCGCAAGAATTTTCTTTGACGTGAAAGGGAAAAGGTACTATTTTTCCCACTATCACAATCATGCACTAGTTTGTTATATAAAAATGGGATTGGAAGAAATTGGATAAATTCTTTGAGCCTTATCATTTAGCAATTTCAATAGCAAGGTGTGCTGACCTAGAAGCATTTATAAGTGCTATGTTCAAGAAAAGAACATGGTGTGTAGCAATGGATCATTGGTTCTATTTTCCTAAAGACATCAATAGGAATGAATTTGATCTACAAGAATAGGAAATTAGGAAGGATAAGTGGTGTGTTTACAAGAAAACACTAGATTTGGTTCAATGTTTTGGTAAGGGGTATGGTCGACTGAAAGAATTTAAACCTTTTGAAAAGAAAATTGGCTCATTAATGTCACTCTTTGAGGATATTATGCAGATATTGAATCAGAAGGAAGAGGTGGTCATGAAGGAAGAACCAGAAAAGGCCAAGGGTATTTTGAGCAAGTCTATATGTGCTAGGAGTATCCCACCAGGAAAATATGTCTTACAATAGAAGAAAGGGTACATCATGGTATTCCCAGGAAGAGAGACATCTTACAAAGGTCATAATGTAGAACAAATACATGGGGAGGAAGCTTCTACATCAAGAGGGAAAATACCAATGGAGTTTGATTCAATGTCATTGCCATCCCCAAAGAGGCAAAGGATAGAAGAAGAGGAGAAACAATTAGAAAATGTATATTCACCCTCTCAGTCTCCTTTCCATTGGGGTGAGCAAGCAGTAGCTGAGCAATTGTTGCAAATGGGAAATGTAGGGCATATTTAATAACATAGAAATAAATGCAAGAAGGGATTCCTAAGGCTCCTAAGCATGTTCAGATAGATCTAACAGTAGAAAAATTGCTGGAAAAGAGCTTGATCACCTTACCAAACAAGCTAGTTATCAATTCTTATCAGATGAAAAAGTCAAGTTCAGTGAGGATCATGCTGCATTGGTAATGTGGTCACTAAAAAGAAAGCAAGGCGAGAAGATAAATGAAGCCACCAAAGTTGATTATTCAAGCAATTTATTAGTGAGAAGAGTGGTATAAACTACTAAGGTGGAAGCAGTAGGCATAGTGCTAGAATCAGTAGAATTCAATCACGAGGTGGCAGAGAAACATGCAGAGGAAAAAGAAGGCCTGGGGAATAAGATGGCAACAATCCTAAAATATTATGACCTAAAGAAAGAATCCATTGAAAGGAAAGAATAATTGCTTGGTTGAGTGGACAACAATCAGTCCAGATATCTCTTGAAAGGATGATTAGCCAAGAGTCTTCCCAGCCATCATCTTCCAGTCCAATTATTGAATTTCCTCCTTCTCGTATGCCATTTAGATCTATTTTAGAGACAAAGCTCAATTGAGAAGGATAAATTGATAGAAAAGAGGACCAAATTGGAAGGAGTAAAAAGGAGTTGGGAGGAAGAGAGTTCAAATTTTCATAGTGCACAATCATTGGTGCAACAAAGGTATGAGGATAAAGTGAGGAGTACAATTATGCATTTTGCTAATAATGTAGATCCTACTTCTATTTACCTAAATGTAAAGAATATTATGATCGTTTTAAATTATTTTGAAGAAGAAAGGGATAAGTTGGAACAAATTATACAAGGTTGGAGAGGAAGAAAGGATGAATTAAAATCATTTTAATCTTTATCCAAGAGGGAAGAGAATTTTGGTATTGTGTTGACGGCCACTTATAAATGTCTAAAGGACTTGATAGGTTTGGACATAAGAATAATTATCATCTAGAAAAAGGCCAAAATTTTAAGAAAACAATATTGAAAGGCTCATTTTGAGATATTCCCTAGCCTATTTAGAAAATATGGTAAACTGAAAAGGGAAGCCATATGGATGAGGGAGATGGGTGAAGAGCTATCAATAAGGACCAACAACATCATCAACTTAGAAAGAACACTCTTGTTTGTTTAAACTATAGAAAAAATTGTAGATTCCAAATCATATTTTGGGTTCTCAAAAAAGGAAGTTGAACAAACAAAAACAAAATGTGATGAGCTAAGTAACAAGAAAAATGAGGTCATTAATTTCCCTTGGCCTCGTGATGAGGTGTTCAAATCTTGGAAGGACAATTTTAATGTAGATGAATGAGAAGATAAATATATTTTGTGGTTTTTAAGTAGATGGTAAGTCCCTCCATCATTTTGAAGTGGACATCAATTTCAAAGATCTTTTACATCAAAAGATAAAAGTAACAATTTCCATTTGGCGGGCTCAGAACAAATTTGGAAGCCATAGCAAGGACCTTGTTGTCAAATGAAAAAATAATTTGGAAATCCTTGTAACACATTAGTTATTGCTTCTATTATATGTTTGTCTTTTGTATGAGTCATGTATTTTTATTTTCTCCTAGCCCTCCGAAGCTTGTTGCATCTTATTTCTTTCAGGATTCCAAGATGGCTAATTAAAAATGATGGTGAATTCACAACTGCAAAGTAGTCTTTGGATTTATTGTTTGGTTTTAGAATTTTGTCATTGTGAATGTATTGAATCATAGAAAGTTTAATGAAATACAATGGGATTCCTTTTGCATATTTTTGATGTCTTCATGTGTTTATATTTTAGTTCTTGTGTATTGAGTTTGTAAGGCAAGTTTCAATATACTTTTTACAAGGTAATTTTGAGATTGCTCTTAAGTTCCTTCCAATGGAGGGGTAATTCTTAAGGGTAGTTTCAGAGGGTTCAATATTTTTATAATAATTTGATACATAGGTCTGGGAATAAGGAGATGATTTGTAAGGCACTTCATTTGGATTCTAAGTGTGTTATCATTAAACCGTTTCTATGAAATAAATGTTTATTTGACTCTCTATCCTAGATTAGGCACTGGTCTGTACCGGTTATGTAGTTATCATCATCAATCCATAAAATATCTAAACAATCTTTTATTTCTTGGTGAAGAACATAGATATTTATGATTCGTATTGAAGAACAAAGACATTATTTTTGATTCCTTGAAGTGGTGAATCATTAGGTAGTCCTTCCTACGTCTTAAACTCGAAGAGAAGAAGGATGAGAATCCTTATAGCACTAGTATTTTCTCTTGTCAAGTGCATATTTTTTCTTTTAAAGTTCTACATAAGGTTATTTTTTAGCATCTACAGGATGTGTTATCAAAATTTGTAGTAAAAGACATTAGCAGATAATTGCTTGAAACCAATCCATTGTCCAATTTATTGAGAAACAGTAAGTCATGAAAGGTGCACCCACCTAAGTCTGTGGAGCTCAAAGTGAAGAGGGATAAAATCCTTGTTAATTAGACTTTTACTTGGTTGAATCAAGAGTTGGGAATGAAAGAGTCAGACATTGATGCTTTATTTGGATTCTGCAAGAAAAAGATCTAACAGGAGGGCCTTCAAACAATAGGCTAGATAATATCATATCTTTCTCACTAGAGAGGTTTAAGAAATTTATTACATCATATCCAAGAAAAAGAGAGTTTCTTGAGCTTACCCACTATCGCAAAGCTCGCAGTGATAAGGGAAAATCAAAATCAGTTCCCCCTCACCACCTAGTTAGTCTACGAAACCCACATGGCCAATAATTACATATTGGTTTCCCAGTCATTACTATAGGTATTAATCAAAATCATAATTTTCCACCACCTATTGAGATGGAATTCTTTTCTAATGCTTAGATTTACCCATTAAATATAGCTATTCAATTACATGAGTTGCCTAAAAACCCTGAAAATTGTTGTACTAAGTTTGTATATGGTGAATCTATTGAAAATATTTAGGTAAGGGACTGAGAGGGGGGATGAATTAGTACCTCAAAAAATTAACACTTTTTTCCCCATCAATATCAAACTTATACTCTTATGTTTACCGATACCTATGTTTGTCCTGCCTTCTACCAATAACTAATAACTTACATATTAAGAAACATGTAACACATAAACATTCAAACACATAACACCATATTTTAGTATCACAGAAAACCCTTGGTAAGAGGGGAAAACTATGGTGGGGATGAAACCCACAACTTATCAATGCAATAATAAGGTGCCCCGTTAAGAGCTTACAAAAGCATTGTTGAATGCTACCCAACTATGGGATTTACCTAGAGATATGTAAAAGTCTTATACCTTGTTAGGAGTAACTTGGTTAGAGGATTTTATCCCACTTATATAGTGTCCACCTTGTTAAATGATTATAATAAGTTCCTGAATACAAATTTTAAATCCAATTAGAGACTACCCGATTAAGGGATTTCACAATCTTGTTGCTAAACTGTTAGGAATAAATCAACAAAAAAAATTGACCTGTGAATTCTTTTTCCAAAATATTTTTAGATCTCCTTATACTTTGTTCCTTTACTAATTTACATTTTTCTTTTCTTCACTGATACTTGTTCATACTCTTCTTTGTCACTTCACTATGTCTTCTCCATACTCATCATATCTTTCTCTCTCTGATCTCCTTTTAAAGTATTGTCTTGACCTAATCTATCTGACCTATAGCTTACTAAATTAATTATGGTTTCTTGATTCTTTCATAGGTCATTTGGATAGAAGGATTCCATCCTTGATTTTAGTCTTCTCTTTTCCTCTCACCGATAAAACTTTCCAATAAACTTTGTCGATAGTTATAACCCTTTTTCAGATAAACTATTCTTTTCTGATAGTACTCTATACTTGACGTTAGTTTCCACCAATGAAAATCTTATCAAAATAATTCATTATCCTATATAGTATTTTTTCAAGTAACAATCTCCCCCATTGGCATTGATGGAAAAACCATTCTATCATTATTCTTCTTAATTTTCTCCATTTGAGTTGTTGCTCCCCCTTTTCTTGTACTCTACTCTCTTCATTACTCTCATTCTCATTATCACTCTTTCTTTAATCTCTACCCTTTGTTTACTCTCTCCTTTCTTTACTCTCCTACTTTGACAACAATGCCAAAGGCAACCAAAAAACAAAATGTGACTGTTGTGGTATTAATATTTTGCTGCTTCTTTTGTCTGTACTTTTCAGAAAATTGTATTCCATTGTTCATGTAGGTTATTTATTTTTGTGATATAACTATTCATATTTATTATTATGTTGGTGATATCTTTTTTTTCATTCATTTCTATTGTTCTTAGCAGTTTAGATGTAGCTAGTATATATTTATGCATCATATCCATAAGTATAGATGTCATACATGATTCCTCAATTGATGTATTATTACCTATAAGTAGCTTCTTTATGATGTCAGTCACTTTAGTTAATGTCTCCTTCATATCCTCCAGTCTCTTTGATAACAATTATGTAACTTCTGTCATTTTAGTTATGCTTTTGTTAGTAAATGATCTAAGTTGTATCTTTCCTCTAAGTTCTTCTTTAATATTTTGATTACTTCTAATTATGTCCACAAACCTTCTTAACTATGTTGTAACCAATTCATTTTCATTAACAATGATTGTTGATAGTAAGCCTTAAAATGTTTTAACTGTTCTCTTCGTGATTTTATTCTTTGTTTCTCCCTTAACTATTTTTCTATAGTTGTCTTTTCTATGTATTTCTCCACATATAATAGCTTTTCCTTGTAATGTAGCTTATTTGTATTTTTGTTTAAAATTACAAAGTCAGGTCTTTCATCTAAGTCTTCAATTTCTTTGCTTTGTGAATCTTTGTTTCTATTCTCTTGTGTTGTTGTAATCATAGTCATACTTTGTAAATTTCTTTCAACTTGTTCTTCCTCATTATATGTTATCTCACCAATAGCCGGTGCTATATCGACAACATGTGTTTCCTGTTCTATTACATTTTATTCATTTTTATTTTTCTGGTGTAAGTTATTCCTCAACATATTCATCTTCCTTAATACTTGTATCATCATCAAATTCATCCTATATTTAAATAGGTTGATCCTTTTGTCCTTCTTCAAATCTTATCAAGGTGTCTTCTCTTTCTGTAGTAAAAATCATATTCCACTTTTGTAGTGCATCTTCTTCTACTTCTTCTTGTAATCCTGCTAGTAATTTGGTTGTTCTTCTCTTCTTAAGAAATCTATTTTTATAATTTTCATCAATAACTCAATTTCTTCTAGACTTATTTCTGGCTTTATGATAATCAAAGTTCTTTCTCTGCTTAACTTTTCTTGTTCTGCGACATCATTCCATATTATATTTATTTTATTGAGTAATTCCTCAGGAATGTTATATCTTAACTCATTTGGAAATCTTTTGAATTTTTAAAAGTGAAATACTATTGTGTCTTCTATAATTTTTTTTATCTTCTTATGTCCATGTCATGTACTTGATTCTGCATATGTGTCTGATAGTTCCATGCTCTCTTATTCCTTCCACTAAATCATTAGCTATCCTTGGTATTCTTGATCTTGTTTTTTCAATCTTAGGTTCATTTTCATTTCTCTATGTTCTTATGCTCGCTTATGATGTTTTGGATCTTGTTCTCTTAGGTTGTCTCTATTTAGCTCACTTACTCTTTATCTTAGCATATCTTTCAAGTATTGTAGTTGATTTCTATTTTCTCACTATAATGCTTACTTCTTCCTTTGATTGTTTTTCTTCTAATATTGTCCTTCTCTAAACTTATTCATATGTTCCAAACTGATTATCTTCCATATCCTTAGGTTTATCTAACCATTTTTCAATCATTTTTATTAATTCATTCTCCTTTGTTTCATATCCAGTAGGTTGTAGCCTCGAAGTTTGTGTTTCCACTACTTTAATTATGCATGAGTGTGTGTGCTAACCAAAAAACATATATCTTTCTCATATTTCTTAACAATATGAGGTGGTATATGATATCTTCCATTTATTCTTGTTTTAAATTCTATGAAATAACTCCACTTTACTATATTATAACTTCTTCCTAATTTTTCAATATATCTATTAATTTGACTTATGATTGGTTCACCTGTTGTCCAATTTACTTTACCAATGCCCAGGAAATAATTTGTACATAGAAAAATATACATACCAATAATTCTCTAAACTTCAATCCTTTCTTCTTTATTTTTCTCCGATTCATCATCAGTTGATTTCTCATCATTTCTGCTAAACCATATGTGTTTCCTTCAGTAAAAATCTCATATGCGACATGCAGTGCTCCTCCAAATATGTTGTCTAATTGATATTCCTGATAGATCTTGTATCCAATAACCATTGATGCAAATTTTATTTCTTTATCCATAATGTTCCTTACAACAAAAGTTTTGTGATCTTGCTTGTACCTTACTATACCTTCAATTTTAGTTCCACAATCTAGTTCCTTTACGTATTTTCTTCCATTAGTTGATAATCCAGTAACTGCAAAGCTGATTTCCTTTATGATCTCAATTTGTCTATCTCCTTCCAACTATATGTAGTCTCCATTTACTCCACTCAGCACATATTTAATCTATTCAACTTCAAAATTCTTTGGAATGTTCAGGATATGTGTCAGAATTTTTGTTTCCAGATGACCATACTCTTCATTCAACATATCATCTTCTTTGTATCTAGTTCCTTGTAGGTTGTACTTATATATTCATCTCTTATCTCACTCTTCTTGCATTGAATGTAATTTATGACATCTTAAATCAATATAACTCTACTTGGTAACTAGGATAGTGCTCCAGCTTCATTCATTTTAGTTACTTTTGGTAAATTTCATTGATATTCAAGTTACTTCTCCTATGATCCATCAATTAATACAATCTTCTCATCCATAATAACTATTATACAATTCTCAAGAATTTTGATTGTCTAGCATTTACTTCTCAATCACCTCACTAATAAATCCTTTCTATAAGATTAATTGGTAATGTTCACTTAAGATCATTTTCACATAGACTTTTCAGAATGTAACTTTCATAAGATGAATGTTGTTATATATAGAGGCAAGGTGTCTAATGTTCACTTTTACTAAAACATTTACCGTAGGCTGACTGTATTCCTTTTGTACAGATAGTAATATAGATTCACAAATAATAATCTCATACTAATATATTTCAACTTTCCTAATTACTTACTGCATATATATATGTTATTTGAATGTTCTGGCTCATAATTGATTTAAGGGACTTTTTTTATGATTCTAATGAAGTTTTAGGTCCTTAAGCAATTACTTACTTTCTTAGTTGATGATTGAATTCCCTACACCATTTGACACAAGGGATTCCATTTATGTTTCATCAAATTCCTTCTTTACCCATATCTTCTTCATTTCCTCTCTAACTTGTTCTTGATTTATTGTTATTTTTCCTTTAATATCTCTATCATTGTCAGTATCAAATTGATTTCTGCAGTTGTAGGCGGCATAACCAAACTTTGAGAAAATATAACATGATAGTGAAAATGGTCTCCATGGTTCAGTTCTTACTTCATTGTTTCCTCTTCTACATTCTGATCTTGTATGTCCTAATTTTCCACACTTAAAACATGTAACTGAGTTGTTCGCTTCCTTTCTTCGATAGTTTACCACTTTCCTTATTGTCGGTGTCCTAGTTCTGCATTCTTCATCTTTATGTCCATAGTGATTACATTTATAAAAATATCCATTGATTTTTTTCTCAGATGATTTAGTGATGGTTTCAAATCTAAATTCATATGCTCTATGACCAAACTTATTGTAGTTATAGTAATTGCTAGGGATTTTTCTTGTATGAATCACAATGCTTGAAATGTCTATTTGAACCTTGTACCTCCTCAATCTGATTCAGAGACAAGAAAAGCCTAATTGCTAAGGACTGGATAATATCCTTGTTCATTTTTGAGCTCCACATATGCTCAGGCAGGTTTTACCTTAAAGATTACTGTTAACACAATATTTGTTGATGTGGACACTAATTTGTCATGTATCTTTCCTGAATCAACTTATAAATTACCTTGTAAATGACCAAGCATAATCATATACAGGATTTAACCATACAAATCATAATCTTAAATATGACAAAAAACCAGTGATGCAAGGGTTTCAATCCTTCTTCCTTTTCT
>MU225448.1:150923-181523 GCA_018584345.1 Thuja plicata
GTTAGAGTATTATTTCATTTTTACTCTAGTTGCTTAAGCATCTCTTAGGTGCATTATTAATTAATTCTTAATTAATAATGTGCAACCTAGTATTTTACCTTTTAGGGTTTCGTTCACCTTTATAAGGACAAACTTTGTAATTGTCTTTCATTAATTCAGATAATATTTTTGCTCTCACCTTTTGAGTAAAATCTGAGTTTTGATTTTTCCTTCTTTCGCTTCATTTCTTATGACAAGTTTTTGCATGCAGTTGGATCTTGGAGTTGAATCTGATCTTTCATCAGTTTCTACAATTTTTACTACTAAGCCCTATGCGAGCTGACAGTGCCTAATTAGTGGTTTAGGATAGAAGAATTGACATGTTTCATACAGGGGAAGAAAGTACTATATGGACTAAGTACAGTTACAATTAGGGTTTAGTCATACCTTGACATTTTATGATGGTCGAGTTCATACCAATCACTGAGACCAAGTTTTGAACAAGTTTTAAACTAAGTTGCAGTTAGTCCTAGAAATAAGGCCTATTAGCCCTATTGGACCTAGATTGTAGGAACCCTATGTACGGATGACCTAGGGAACTTAAACTTCCAAAATCTCTTGTAAAAGGATAAAGGATATTTGGATATGGTCATATATTTTCAAGTTCATTGGGAAAGTTTTAAAAGAAGTGGGAAAAACACACTGTGAAAGGCTACAAGGAATTAGGCCTTCTTGTGACAAAATTGTGAACTCAATTGCAAAGAGTGAAGAGATCCTTCAAAATGGATTCCATTGGGATAAAATGCAATTTCTACATGATGATGGACACCCCTACAAGTGATTCATGAGTGTTAAAGTGGAAATTGGCACTTAGACTCTTATAAGTGTAGTGGGAAAAGTGAAGATTTGAACTAACAAAAGGCGTTAGTCTTTCAAGGTGAAGCACATGAGTGGAGAACTCTTAGAGAAGAGTTGGAATTGGACTTAGTTAATCATCTAAGATAGTCAAGACCTAGAGGAGATTAGGTTCCTATAAGAGACAAGCTAAGGTATCTTAGGTGAAGTGCTAGCAAGCCTTGGAACAGTTACATCATATTGGTATCAAAGCTTGATTAAAGATCAGGCTTGTGGTGGATGTTTCAGCCTACTGAATCAGTTGGAGAGAATACACCATTTGGATTAGTAGAATAAAAAGCCATGGTGACTAACACTGAGTTAGCCAAAAATATGGATGAGCAAGAAGGAGGAACTCTTGGGAGAAGTCCAAGACAAAGCTGAGAAGATGAAAGATAAGATAGATCAAAAAGAAGAAGAGGAAGCAAGGGAAATGGGAGTGGATTTAGAAGAGGAAGTTCCAACCCCTGACCCTATTAGTGATCAAGAACCCTTCTTAAAGGCATTAAAGGCCTTAAGTGGCAAAGCTTTAGAGGGTGTACCACTTTTTAGTGGACAAATGGATCCAGATTTAGTTGTGGATTGGATTGACAGTATAGAGAACCATTTTGAATGTGATGGTATTAAAAAGGCCAAAAAAGTGAGTGTGGCCAAGTCAAGGTTGAGAGGATCATCTCTCACATGGTGGAAGTTTGTTCAAACTAAAAGAGAGAAAGAAGGAAAGATTCCTATAGTCTCATGGAAAGGAATGGCGACTAAAGTCAAGAAAACTTACTTACCTGATGATTATGAGGTTCATCTGCATAGGAGAAGACACAATCTTAGACAAAAATATTTGGATGTCCAAGCATACACCAAAGAGTTCCAAAATTTGTGCTTAAGGTCACAAGTGGTGGAAGATGAAAGCATCAACCTAGCTAGATACTTGAATAGACTCAAGTGGTCTATCCAAGAAGACATGATTCTTGTGAACTTCAAAAACATTCTCCAATGTTATCAAATGGCCTTAAAGATAGAGGAGAAAGGCAAAAGAAAGCAAGAGAAAACATCCAAAGGAAGAGGTAGAGGAAGGGATAATAGAGGAACAAGAGGTGGCTATGGTGGAAAAAGTTCAGATTCAAGGACACAAGGAGAAGTCAAGTACACTGAGCAGCAAGAGGGAAGTTCTAGTAGAGGTGGAAGAAGAAGGAACTCAAGTTTTAGAGGTAGGAGTGGTGGACAGGGAAGAGGCAATTACTTTGCCAATATGAAATGTTACCATTGCCACCAAATGGGACACCCTACCTATAGGTGTCCAGAGAAGGGTAGTAATTCTCAAGGAGGTAACAAGAGAACTAATCTAGTTCATGAGGAGACAAATGCAACAGAGATACACTCTAAGGTACCACTGAATTCCAAAGAAGGTGAGAATCTCATGATGAGGAGAATATTGATCAAGGAACCAGTCAAGGAGGAGCCAAGCCAAAGGAGCTCTCTATTCAGAATCAAATGTAAGGTGATGGGAAAAGTATGTAGAGTCATTGTAGACTCAGGGTCTACTAACAACATTGTTTCAGAGGAAGCACTCAGCAAGTTAGGCATGACAAGGATACCTCATACCCATCCTTACAAGGTCACATGGCTTAATAAGGGATAGCATGTCTTAGTCAACAAGAAAGCATGGGTAGAGTTCTCTATAGGGAGATACAAGGGCAAGGTCCTATGTGATGTGTTTCCCATGGATGCATGTCATTTTATACTAGGAAGGCCATGGCAATTTGACTGCCAAGCTATCCATGATGTAGTGAAGAACTCCTATACATTCAAGAAGGATAAAGTAACTTTAAAAATCCAATCATTATTAGAAGATGCAGATGTGAAGGCAGTAGGTCCTAATGTGCTTATGGTGGGTGAGAAAGAATTCATAGAAGCCATGGAAGAAGGAGAAGGAGTTGGCTATGCATTGGTGCTAAGACCAAGAGAAAAGAATGAAGAAAAAGGATACAAGAAATCAGAGATACCTAAGGAGATACATAGTATGTTGTAGACTTATGAAGGCATAGTAAGTGATGGACAACCATCAAAATTACCCCCTACAAGAGCCATAGGTCATAGGATAGACTTCATACCCAGAGCTACCCTACCTAATAAGGTAGCCTACAAGATGACACTTCAACAAATGAGGAAATTTCTAGGCAAATAGAAGAAATCCTTAACCAAGACCTTATCAAGAAAAGCATTATCCCTTGTCTAGTACCTACTTTCCTAGCACCAAAGAAAGGATGAACATGGAGACTTTGCACTGATTTAAGAGCCATAAATAGGATAACCATTAGGTATAGGTTTCCCATACCTAGGATTAAAGACCTAATGGATTGCCTAGGTGAAGCTAAGTACTTTAGTAAGATAGACTTGAAGAGTGGCTATCACCAAATTAGGATACATGAGGGAGATGAATGAAAGAAAACATTCAAAACCAATGAAGGTTTGTATGAATGGATTTTCATTCCATTTGGATTGTCTAATGCCCCCTCCATATTCATGAGGCTCATGAATGAAGTCCTCGAAGACTACATTGGTAAATTTGTAGTAGTATATCTTGATGATATACTGATTTATAGTAGGACAAGAGAGGAGTATCTTCAACACCTTGAGACTATATTCAAGAAGATGCATGAAGAGAAGTTGATGATTAACTTGGAGAAATGTGAGTTCATCAAAATAGAGCTAGTGTACCTTGGGTTTGTTCTCTCTCATGGCAATCTGAAAATGGAAAAGAGTAAAGTGGAAGCCATCATGAATTGGCCTACTCCAAGGTCAGCAATAGAGGTAAGGAGTTTTCATGGCCTTACTCAGTATTATAGGAAGTTTAAAAGGCATTTTAGTGTTATTTGTGCTCCAATGTTGGACACAAACAAAGGAGGAATGAAGACAAGGTTTGTATGGAATGAACAAGCCAATAAGAGCTTTGAGTTATTGAAAGAAAAGATTGCTACCCAACCTGTCCTAGTCTTTCCAAGCTTTGAGAAGATTTTCACCATTGAGTATGATGCAAGTAACATAGCTATTGGGGCTATCCTAAGCCAAGAGGGTAGACCAGTAGCATTTCATTCAGAGAAGTTGAGTGAAGAAAAGAAGAATTATTCTTATTATGATCTTGAGTTGTATGCATTGGTTCAATATTTGAGAAAGTAGAGGCACTATTTGATGCCTAAGGATTTCATTGTCTATTTGAACAATCAAGCTTTAAGTTTTCTAAATTCTCAAGAGAAGTTGAGCCACAAGCACATGAAATGAGTGGAATATATACAAGCTTATACCTTTAATATCAAACATAAGAAAAGTGTCCTCAATAAGGTGGCAGATGTATTGTCTAGAAGAGCTCTTACCATCTAAGAGATTTAGTTGAAGAGCATGGTAATAGATCATTTCAAAGATCTATATGCTAATGATGAAGACTTTGCAGACATTTACAAGGTATGTGCTGAATACAAGAACCATTTTCACAGTAAGTATGTTGAATACACTTTGCAAAGTAACCTTTTGTTTAAAGGAAATCAATTATGTGTCCCTAGAGGCTCTATTAGAGAGAATATGATTCAATAAAAGCACAATGGTGCATTGAGTGGTCACTTTGGGATCACTAAGACACAAGAGCTAGTTCAAAGATTCTACTATTGGGTAAGAATGAACTTTGATGTTAAGAGGTAGGTGGAGAATTGCATTGTATGTCAAAGAGCCAAGGGTACTTCTTCAAATGCTGGTTTTTACCAACCACTACCTATTCCCACTAGGCCTTGGGATTGCTTGAGCATGGATTTTGTAGTTGGGTTATCCAAGACAAGGAAAGGCATGGATAGTGTTTATGTAGTAGTGGATAGGTTTAGTAAGATGGCTGACTTTTTTCCATGAAAGAAAACTCATGATGCCAGCCAAATAGCCTCTCTCTTCTTTAAAGAGATAGTAAGAATCCATGGGCTACCTAAGAGCATCATGTCTGACAGAGTCACCAAATTTATGAGTCATTTTTGGAAGACTCTTTGGCAAAGATTAGGCACTAATTTATCCTTTGGGTCTGCCTACCATCCCAAAACTAATGGTCAAAACAAAGTGGTGAATATAAGCTTTGGAAATCTACTAAGGTGCTTGACAAAGGAGTATGGACAACAATAGGATCAATTGATTAGACAGGCTGAGTATGCCTACAATGACACTATCAATAGATTAACAGGGAAGAGCCCCTTTGAGATAGTATATGGATTACATCCTAGAGGAGTCTATGAGTTGAGAGACTTGAAGGATGGAGTGAAGGAAAGTGGATATGCAAATGATTTTTCTTGTGCAATGTAGGAGATACATGAGACAGTGAGGAAAACTCTGACAGAGAACACCTTGAAACACAAAACCAAAGTTGATGAGAGTAGAAGAACAGTTTAGTTTAGTGTGGGTGACTTGGTTATGGTATATCTTAACAAATCAAGACTTCAAAAGGGAGTCCCTCACAAGTTACAGATGAGGAGGATAGGTCCCTGTCCTATCTTAGCTAAGTATGGTGAAAATGCATTCAAAGTTGAACTCCCAGAAGATAGTGGACTGTCACCTATTTTTAACATTGTAGACTTAGTCCATTACAAAGGACCACAACAAGAAATGGATCAGAGTCTCAAAGAAGTGATCAGAGATGTGGAAGATATCCAATTACCCTCTCTACAGTCACAGGAGCTGACAGTATACTTGATACTAGAATCTACAAAAAGACCAGAACCAAAGAGTATAAGGAACACTTGATCAAAAGATATGATCAAACCAATGTTGATGTAGTATGGGTCAAAGAATTAGAGTTCAAGAAGATGGGGATTGATCCAAACATTGTCAATCCAAGGGTGGATTGATTTTTTTGTTTTGGCGAGGATGGTGCAGGAGCACACCTAGGCTAACCTCCATGTTTTTTTTTCATTTTTGGCTTGTACTTGACATTGGCCAAGTCAAGATAGTTAGGTTGTTTCTAGACCTTAAAAGGTCATGTCAATGTGGGATAGGTGAGTCAGTCATTAGTACTAAGGTCACAACAATAGCTATTGTTAGTAGTTTTTCATTTTATTAGGCTTAGTTGCTAAATGATGGATTTGAGTCATGAATGTGTCCTAAACACATAAATGAGGACATAGAGATTCCTTGAGGCTTTTAATGATCTTGGATCCTTGAATTAAAGAGGTTAGAGGTCCTAGAGATGAGGAAAGTGGCATAAAAGGAAAGATGCCAAAAGTTGCTAAATTGTTGTCATGACAACATTTGCAATTATTGCAAATGTTGCATGCAACATGGTTACCTTGGATCCCCCTACAAACTAGGAGTGGGGAATCGACCAAAAAGGCCTAGAATGATGGAAGAATGAATCTAATGGAGAGAGAGAGACTGGAATCTCATCAGTTAGTCATTCATTGTAACAAGTATGAAAGAGCAATAAGGTCTATAATTCTATTTTTTTCAGAATTCCCAAGCATTTCATTGTGAAATTGATACTTTATGGATTGAAAGCTTAAAAATAAATATGTTTTTGTGTTCTTAGGATAGTTTGGATTGTTTTTAATTTAGTATTCAAGTTTCTTTGTGGTCATTTAAAGTCTTGTATAAATTGTTTTGTGTTTAGAGAGTATACTGGTCTTGTCTTGACCAGTCAGTCTAGTCATGGCTCCCCCATGAACTCTAGCCATGGGAAAACCCTAAGGATGGATGGAAATGTTAGGGGATTTAGTAGTGTACATATGTTTAGGATTAGGAGTCTTATAAATATAGAGAGCTATTTTTACTACCAAGCCCTAGGCGAGCTGACAGTGCCCAGTTAGTGGTTTAGGATAGAAGAATTGACATGTTTCATACAAGGGAAGAAAGTAATATATGGACCAAATATAGTTTCAATTAGGGTTTAGTCATACCTTGACATGTTATGATGGTCGAGTTCATACCAATCACTAAGACCAAGTTTTGAACAAGTTTTCAACTAAGTTGCAGCTAGTCCTAGAAATTAGGCCTATTATCCCTATTGGACCTAGATTGTAGGAACCCTATGTACGGATGACCTAGGGAACTAAAAATTCCAAAATTTCTTGTAAAAGGATAAAGGGTATCTAGATATGGTCTTAGATTTTCAATTCCTTTGGGAAATTTTTAAAAGAAGTGGGAAAAACACACTGTGAAAGGCTACAAGGAATTAGGCCTTCTTGTGACAAAATTATGAACTCGATTGCAAAGAGTGAAGAGATCCCTCAAAATGGATTCCATTGGGATCAAATGAAATGTCTACATGATGATGGACACCCCTACACATGATTCATGATTGTTAAAGTGGAAATTGGCACTTAGACTCTTCTAAGTGTACTGGGAAAAGTAAAGATTTGAACTAACAAAAGGTGTTAGTCTTTCAAGGTTAAGCACCTGAGTGGAGAACTCTTAGAGAAGAGTTGGAATTGGACTTAGTTAATCATCTAAGCCAATCAGGACCTAGAGGAGATTAGGTTCCTAGAAGAGATAAGCTAAGGTCTCTTAGGTGAAGTGCTAGCAAGGCTTGGAACACTTACATCATTACCTTATTAAAGGATTACAATAACTTCCTGAATAGAACTTCTAAGTCCAGTTAGAGACTACCCAATTAAGGGATTTCACAATCTTGTTGCTAAACTGTCAGGAATAAATTAACAAAAAATTGACCTATGAATGTTTTTTCCTAAATCTTGTTAGATCTCGTTCTACTATGTTCCTTTCCTGATTTATGCTTTTCTTGTCTTCACTGATACTTTTTCATAGTCTTCTTTTTTTCTTCACTATGTCTACTCCATACTCATCATATCTTTCTCTCTGATCTCCTTTTAAAGTATTGTGTTGACCTAATCTATCTTACATATATCTGACTCACTTAATTAGTGTTTCTCTATTCTTTCATAGGAACTTTGGATAGAAGGATGTCATCCTTAATTATATTCTTCTCTTTTCCTCTAGCCAATAAAACTTTTTGCTAAACTTTTCCGATAGTCATAACCTTTTTGCCAATAAACTATTATTTTCTAATAGTACTCTATACTTGATGTTAGTTTCCAGCAATGACAATCTTATCAAAATCATTTATTATCATATAGAGGATTTTGTCAAGTAACAAAATCCAAAACAACAGAAGAGCACATCCATTCCTTTAAATAAATATGCAACTGGAAAGAACTTGTACATCAAGATATTATGTGTCCCTTGTTCCCATATACACATGGTGAGTTTTCCTATAAATGGTATCTAAATTTTCCTAGGGGATCCATCACCACATGGGTTGAGTTTGAGACCAAATTTCTAAAACAATTTAAACTCTATTTGGATCCCGCTAACCTCCACCACTAGTTTATCTCAGCCAAGAAAGAGCCAAATGAGCCTATTGTCATGTTTAATTGTTATTTGCACAAGATGTATCAAAATCTTAAATCTCCTTACATGATACTTGCACTCTCTTCCACACAAGTATACCTACAAACCTTAGATCCATTGACTGAAATTTTCTTAATAAGGCTCCGATCTGTGGATATAGATACCTTAGAAAAAGTATCCAATGAAGCATTCACTTTCACATAGCAGATGGATCTACTGGCTGGTGAAAATTTGGTACCCTTCCATCATTTTACAATTCTACCACTATGAATTTTTTCCCAATCGTCAACCATGTTGTGAACAATCATATGTCATTTCTCAATCCCATACCAACCCAACAACTCATTGTCACATGACCGACTATCACCAATCTAGGCTATGAGGCCCATAAGATAGCTTTCTTTGAGAAACAAAGTGTACTTCGTAGTGAGCCCAATAATCACTTAGCCTCCGTGTTAGATTTTGTAAAAAATAATTTATCTCAAATGACCAACAACCTCACTAGAATGAAACTAAACCTGTCTCAAAACTAGGGTAGTTATCAACGAAAACCTGTTGCTCCAAATACTTATTCTCAAAACCAAAAATGAAGTTACAAAACCTATGGAAAAAACAACAATAATAACTCATAGGATAAATAATTTATACAACAATGACCTAATATACCTTGGAACACTCGACCTAATAATGGAGCTATACCTAGTTGATAATGTTAATGTGTATGAATCTGCTAACATAAATTTTGTAGGAACTAAAGGTGCATACCAAGATAAAAATGGGTACACAAATATATGTATAATCAGCAACCTCAAAGCTCTTATGATCCCCCTATTCAGTCTAATGCAATGATGTTTGATTCTTATAAACCTAAGACAAGGGAAGGTTTGGGAAACAATGAACATGAAGAATAATTTGTGTTTCCATTCCAAAAGGAAAGGGATCCTGAATACTCTAAAGTTTTCACATTTTAGAACAACAAACAAAGCTCTCATAATTTGAGAAAATGGAAAGAACCTTTGATAGATGGTGTTCCCCCAAGGAAGTAACCAAAACCACTGAATCTATGAGCTAGCTGCAATAATACTACAACACTAAAGGGTCTGAATCTTGCTACTTCATTAGCACAAAATGTATCCAATATGCATAGAAACCCAGCTTGGTCAGCTGAAAAGTATAGTGTGGTTAAAGAGCTTAAAAGGATGAATGTGAATATCTCAATGTTTGACATGTTAAAAGGTTGTCCTTCTCAAAGTGAAGCACTCTTAAAGTCCTTGGACCACTCTAAATAAAGTATAATAGCTAACAATGCGCAGATTCCTACATCAAATGTGAAATCCTCAGAGGAATTCCGAGTAATGTTCAAGGATAAGTTGAAGGTGCTCCCATTCCTACTAAGTTTACATATATTTGGTTAAAAATTGCACAATTGTCTGAACAACTCAGGGGCTTCATGTAAATTTGTGCCAATCTCTATCTGCTAGAAGTTAGAAATGATTCCTCAAACCATGAATAGAGTGGTAATAAAATTAGACAAGACCGAGGCCAGGGTTATTGGTGTGTTGAAAGATGTGCACATCCAATTTTTTGTTGATCCAAGGGGGAAAGAATACATTTACATACATATTGTTGAAATTCTAGAAACTTACAGGATGTTATTGAGTAGAGAATGGACTAAGTGTTTGAGAGGTTGGATCTCTACCAATTTCACATAGCTCTCATTACCTTGGAAGGGATTAACAATCAAATCAAGATCAATGTTAAACCCAAAATCAAAAATATGATTACATATTGCAATTCCCCAAATGAAGTGTTCTTCAACCAATCAAATTTGGGGGTGTATCGATTGGAAAACATCCTTATGTTTCAAATTAAAGAGATTGATGGTTCTGAGGATAGTCTCATACAAGGCTTGCAAGAGTTTCAGGTTGATGAGGAGATCTTTCAAAACTGCATTAAGAATATGACTGCAAACTTGAAACATCTGGGTCATAATACAGATCCTAACATATTTTTACTACTTAGATATTTTTGATTACACTACTTGGGTCATTTAGAATTCAAATAAGCTAGTTATGAAGATGCACTATCTAGAGTGTTGACCCAAATCACCCAACTAAATAAAAAAGTTTAGATCATGGGACAAAGTGATGAGAGTCTTACGTTAGAAACTCTCAACGAAACTCCATCAGGTGGAGATAATTAACCAAAAAAGTGTTGGAAAGATTGTTTGGAAAGCTACAATGGAAAAAATTGTTGTTTTGTCATTAATGTCAAACCTTAACTAATGAGACTATTGCTATCTGTTTGAGTACCATATATATTGATTGATGGAGAATATTTGAAGAAAAGGATAACAAGAAGACTGAGGGAAATAGTTGAGTTATGGGTAAACACAAGGGTACTTGATCATTTGGCACATTGGCAAAGTGATATGTTGTTTATCTTTCACTGACAGTTCATTGAGAAGTTGATGCCAAGCAATGCGAAGTTGATGCCGAGAAATACAAAATTATGCTGAGAAGTGTGAAGTTGATTCCGATTGAATCCAGTGATGGCCGAGCACCTATGAAATGCTGAGAAATATAGAGGTGACCGAGTGAAAGAACACAGTGTTGGCCTAGCAGCAGTATTTTGATTAATGATGAGATTTAAGATCTCTGGCCAACATAATTGATTTTATTGGGATATGTAAAGTTAATTAAAGATTCATCCACATTATTTAATGCATGGGTAACCACAATTAATGCATGGACTCAATATTTAATTAAAGACTAGTTTGGAGAAGTAAATAGTAATGTGATGATGGGATGATCCGTTGGATCTGACCTAACCTAAGATCTACGATCTTGATTAAGAGGAAAAGATTTATCTGACCTAGATGAAGAGGTATAAGATAACCTCAAGGGGTTATTCATGAAGTGAGTGTGTGTATGCAAGATGATTACATAGTTAATTTACTGATTGGCTTGACCTAGCAGAGAAGGCTGAACAGAGAAGCAGAGAATTGTATGAGTGATTGCTTGATGGATTTTTGAGCACATATGAATTGTTCAAATTGGTATAAAGTTTTAAATGGGCACATCTGGACCTAAGGATAACTGATTCACCCCCCTCTTAGTTATTCTAAATTCATTATAACAATTGGTATTAGAGCTTAGTTCTCTTGAAAAAAGTTTGAAGGTACTTGGAGCAAAAGATCAAGATGTATAAAAGGGATGTACCGAAGTTGAACAAGGATAACTTTCCTGCATGGAAAATTTTGATGAAATTTCACTTGGCTGGTGTTGGTGATTCTACTAAATGTCATTTTGATCAATAATATGTAGGCCCTACAGGAGTTATGAATGTTGCATAGTTAAGAGAAAAGCAAGAACATAATCAAGCAATGTTGGAGATTGCATCATCCTTGAAATATCATGAGTTTGAAGACATAAAGGACTATACAAGCGCAAAGAAAATGTGGGATGCCCTTGAAACCATCTATGGAGGTGACACAAATGTGCCAAGAGCCAAATTTGAAAGCTTGAGAGGTAAGTTTGATGAAATGAAAATGCAAGAAGGAGAAAATATAGTTCAATATTATGGTAGGATAAATGAAGTTGTAAATGCTATTAGAGGAGCTAAATGAACCGTTGATGATAACACCATCATGAGAAAGGTATTGAGAACACTTCTTCCTATTTATGTTATTAGAGTATCTGAAATTCAAGAATTGAGATGTATTCCTAACAACAATTTGACTCTGGAAAGTTTGGTAGGTAGACTTACTGCATTTGAGATGTCAAATTTTGATAACTATACCCCACAAGCCAGTGAATCTGCATTCAAGTCCCAGATGGTCCTCAAAAAATCAAACAAAGGAAAGATATGTGTGGATAGCAACAGTGACACTTTTGATGATGATCTAGAAGAAATTGAGGCACTTATGGCAAGAAGACTATCTAGAGGAAAAGGAAAATTCAAAGGTAAACTTCCTATTATTTGTTTTTCATGTAACAAAGTTGGTCATATTGCTACAAGATGTCCTGATAAGAATGACAAAGATGAAAGAAGAGACAACAAGTATAAAGATAGAAAGGATGATTGAGACTTCAAGAAGTACAAGGATTAAAAAGACAAAGGTAAGAAATCCTGCTATATAGTTGAAGAAGCTTCTGACAATGAATCTGATAAATCTAATGAAAATGATATAGAAGTTGTGTATGTTGCAATGTAAGATGATTCTGATGATGATGATGAGAAAACTACACTAATTTCTTATATGAGTAAAGCTGACCATTGGATTATTGATAGTGGTTGTTCACATCACATGACCAGTGATAAAGATAAATTTGAAACCTTAGATCAGTGTAAAGGTGGTTATGTTAAATTTGGAAATGATACACCATGTCATGTTAAAGGGAAAGGATCAAATTCAATTGACTGAAAAAATTAGATGTGATGATGTATATTGGGTTGATGATCTTAAGTATAACTTATTAAGTGTTTCACAGCTGAATACTTCTAGTTATAGAGTTGAATTCCATCACAAGAAAGCAAAGATATATGATGCCAATGGAGAATTAGTTGGAAGTGGTGAGCAGACAAAATGTAACTTATTTTATCTAGATTTAACTATTGAGACATGCTTGTTTGCACAATATAGTGATGTTTGGTTATGGCATAAGAGGTTGTGTCATGTAAACTTTGATAACTTGGTAAGCATAAGCAAATTGAAAAAGGTTAGAGGGCTGCCTAAGTTAAAGAAACCTAAAAATGTAATGTGCAAGCAATGTCAATTGGGAAAGATGACTAAATCTATTTCCAAGAGTAAAACTCATACTTTTGAGGATATTCTAGAATTGGTTCATACTGACCTTTGTGGACGTATTGGTGAGAAAATTTACTGGGAAGACAAATATTTTATCTTATTTGTTGATGATTACTCTAGAATTATGACTGTTATGTTTCTTAAGGAAAAATCTAATGCATTCAAGTTGTTTAAGTGGTACTTGGAAAAAGTTGAAAAGGAGACAGGTAAAAGTCTGAAATGTCTGAGATCTGACAGAGGAGACGAGTTTATTTCTAATGAGTTTAATAAGTTTTGCAATGACAGAGGGATAAAAAGATAGATGCCCGCTCCTAGGACACCACCACATAATGGTATAGTTGAAAGAAGAAATCCATCTATCATGGATTGTGCTAGAACACTAATAATGGAGAAAAATGTTGCACAAAAATATTGGAGAGAAGTTATAAGTACAATAGTCTATACCCTAAAGAGAGTACAAGTCAAGAAAGGTACAAATACTACACCTTATGAGCTATGGTATGGATATGCACCTAGTGTAAGCTATTTTAAAGTTTTTGGAAGTAGATGTTTCATACTGAAGGATAATAGAAATGGAAAGCTTGATGCTAAAGGTGAAGAAGGGATATTTATTGGATATTCAACTAAAAGTAAAGCAGACAAGTGTTTGAATTCTAACACTAACAAAATTGTGGAAAGTGCAAATGCTAGAATTGATGAATATGTAGAAAGAAATGAAGCTGAAAGCATGACTAAGCCTGAGAGTTACAAATCATTCACCTATCCTAATGAGGAATATTCTAACAAATTAACTAAAACTGAGAATGAAGTTTTCGAGCAACAATTCACACCTGCCGAGTCATAGAATGAAATTTCTGGGCAACAGGAGATGACTGCTGAGCTATCTGATGGAGATCTTGAGTCACAGTTTCAACCTGAATTAAACATGAATGATCAATCTGAAGAAGAGAAAGAACCTACTTTTGAAAAGTATGTTAGAAGGCACCATAAACCTTATCAAATCATAGGAGCAAAGGATTTTGTAGTAATGACAAGAAGCAAATTGACAGAAGATACCTGCTTATTATGTGATTTTGAGCCTAAAACAGGAAAAGATGCTTTAGACAATGAAGACTAGATTCAAGTCATGAACTAAGAAATTGAACAGATTAAAAGAACAATACTGGCCAAATGACAAAAATGTAATTGGTACTAAGTGGGTATTCAGAAACAAGCTGAATGAACATGGAGAGGTAACAAGAAATAAAGCTAGACTGGTGTGCAAGGGTTATGCACAAGAGGAAGGAATTGACTATGGAGAGACATTCACTCCAGTTGCAAGATTGGAAGGAGTAAGAACCTTACTTGCATATGCATCCTACAAAGGATTTAAAGTCTATCAAATGGATGTAAAGTCAACATTTCTAAATGGGATATTAGAAGAAGAAGTATGCATTGAACAAGCTAATGGATTTGTTGACCCAAGCAAAAGAAATATGGTTTGCAAATTACACAAAGCACTTTATGGACTGAAGCAAGCACCCAGAGCATGATATGAGAGATTTCACAACTATCTGATGAAGATTGGATTTGCAAGAACCACTGAAAAAAGCAATCTATATTTAAAGACAGAGAAAAGTAAAAGTACTTTATTAGCTGAAATTTTTGTTGATGACATTATCTTTTGTGGACAAGATATGTTATGCCAAGCACTTGCAAAGGAGATGAAAACTAAATTTGAGATGTCTATGTTTGGTGAGATAAATTTTTTTGTTGGTTTACAAATATATCAGATGAAGAATGGTATCTATATTACTCAATCAAAATATGTCAAAGAGATACTAAAAACTTTTGGAATGGAAAATTCAAAATGAGTGAGTACACCCATGGCTACTGGACAAAAGTTAACCAAAAATAATGAGACAAAAGAACTAATCAAACACTGTACAGATCAATGATTTGAAAACTGCAATATGTTGTACACAGTAGACCCTATATTGTATTAGTTATTGGAATTGTTGCTATATTTTCTGCCAATCCCAAGGAAACTTATATAATGGTAGTAAAAATGTTTCTGAGATATTTGAATGGAACAAATCAGTATGGTCTTTATTACAAAAGGAATGATAAATTTGAACTCAAATTTTATACTGATTCTGATTGGGTTGGAAATGGTTATGATAGAAAAAGCACCATAGGAGGAGCATTTCTTTTGGGAAAAAGATTAGTTTCATGGACAAGAAAGAAACACAATTGTGCCTCACAATCTATAGCTGAATCCAAGTATGTGGCAGGAGCTGTTAATTGTTCTAATATTGTGTGGTTGAAGATACTACTGAAAGGAATGAAAGAAGAGATCACAGAACCAGTTTTCATATATTGTAATAACACGAGTGCCATTAATATTTCTAAGAACCCTATAATGCACTCTAAGACAAAGCATATAGCTATCAAGTATCATTACTTGAGGGAGCTTAAGGAAGTGAGACTGGAGTATGTAAACACTAAGAAATAGTTAGCAGACATATTTACAAAGGCACTACCCAAGGATTCTCATGAGTATCTTCAAGGTGAATTATGGGTGACTCCCCTAACTGAGGTTAATTAGTTTAGAATGGTATTGTTCATCAAATGTTATATTTAGAATATTTTTCACATTGATGCATAGGTAGTCACACTTTAGGATGTTGCCTAAAGTTGTGAAAGACAGACAAGGATAGAAAAAGAAAATCATTCATAAGCAAGATGACAAGAACAACATGATACAAAGTTTAGAATAGAAGAATTTACATGATGAAGATGTCAACTTCTTTGGCATTGTTGTCAAAGAGGGAGAAATATACTAAGAAAGATAGAGGGAGAAGTTTACTGAAAGAGGTAGAATTTACTACTTAGAGAAAGAGAGATTGATGAACAAAAATAGAAAGACATCAGTGTGATCACAGACACAGAGGGAGAAATTTTTTACAAGATGAGAATCAGAATGAAGCTAAAGACATTAATGAAGATTTGTTCATATCAAGGAACACATGCAAACTTTTTGGATTTTATGGTAACTATGGTTGAAAATTATGGTTTATTGTTTAGTGTTGCCATCAATGCCAAAGAGGGAGATTGTTGGAAAGCTACAATGAAAAAAATTGTTTTTTTTTTGTTGATGTCAAACCTTAACTAGTGAGACTATTGCTATCTATTTGAGTACCATATATATTGATTAATGGAGAAGATCTGAAGAAAAGGACAACAAGAAGACCGAGGGAAATGGTTGAGTTATGGGTAAACACAAGGGTACTTGATCATTTGGCACATTGGCAAAGTGATATGTTGTTTATCTTTCACTGACAGTTCACTGAGAAGTTGATGCGGAGCAATGTGAAGTTGATGCCGAGAAATGTGAAGTTGATGTCGAGCAATGTGAAGTTGATGCTAAGAAAAGCTAGTGATGGCTGAGCACCAGTGAAATGCCGAGCAATATAGAGGTGACCAAGTGGAAGAACACACTACTGGACGAGTAGCAGTATTTTGATTAATGATGAGATTTAAGATCTCTGGCTGACATAATTGATTTTATTGGGATATGTAAATTTAATTAAAGATTGATCCATGTTATTTAATGCATGGGTAACTGTAATTAATGCATGGACTCAATATTTAATTAAAGAATACTTTAGAGAAGTAAATGGTAATGTAATGATGGGATGATCCATTGGATCTGACCTAACCTAAGATCTATGATATTGATTAAGCGGAAAAGATTTATCTGACCTAGATGAAGAGGTATAAGATAACCTCAAGGGGTTATTCATGAAGTGAGTGTGTGTATACAAGAGGATTGCATAGTTAATTTAATAATTGGCTTGACCTAGCAGAGAAGGATGAATAGGGAAGTAGATAATTACATGAGTGATTTCTTGAAGGATTTTCGAGCATATCTAAATTGTTCAAATTGGTATAAAGTTTTAAATGGGCACATCTGGACTTGAGGATAATTGATTCACCCCCCCTCTCAGTTATTTTAAATTCATTATTAAAAAAAGTATATGCCTAAAAGAAAGTTCAAGAAGAGGGTGAAGACTCAGATTCATATGGAAAAACTCCATGCATAGTGCGGATAGTGAATGGAGTTCCTTAGATGATGGTGCCTTTCCACCTTATAAAAAATTCCAACCCACTCAAAATATTAAAGGTAAAATGTCCTCGGGTGTTGGAGACATAAAAAGGGAGGATAGAGAGGAAATGACTCCTTTAAACGATGTTGGGAATAAATAATTAGGAGCTAAGGTACCAGGAGTTGAGGACGGGCTTCAGCCCAAGCCAAAATTGATCAAGATACATAAAATATTGAAGCTATGTTTTGATGGTTCTAAGTGTAAATGAAGATATGGTGTTGGAATTGAAATGATTATTCCAAGAGGTAATTCCTTCTATGGTTCATATAGATTGCAGTTTTTATGTATTAAAAATTTTGTAGAATACGAAGCATTAGTTCAAGGTCTCCTTTTGGCGCATGAAAATGGGATAAAAGCTTTGGTAGTAGAAGGTGACTCTCATTTGATCATCAAAAAGGTTTGTATCCAATATTTGTGCAATAAAAAAAGTTTGATTTCTTATCAGAACAGTGCATAGGACTTGATCAAATATTTTGAATTATTTAACATTAAGTCTATCCCAAGAAGAAAGAATGATGTTGCAGATGCATTGGTAGTGTCTTCTAGTTCATTACATCCTATGGAGAAGTCTAAAATAAAAAATTTCTCAGTTGAACTTGTTGTTACTCCAGCAATTCTAGATAATATGAAAAATTTCCAAGTCTTCTAATATGATCAACATATCCTCGAGTTCATCATATGAGTGGGTGTGTTTGAAAGACAAGTTATTGATGAAGAATTAGAAGAACTAGATATGTCAACCAAACTAGAGGAACCTAATGATCAAGGTGCCGTAAATTTAAAAACCAATTCCATACCCAAGGGGATGGTGGCATTAGAAAGGATTTTTGACAAAGATGAATCAGCTCTGAAAAGGGAACTAGAGCCAACACTTGGAGTTGACGAGTGTGAAACATACAACCTCAGGCCTGAGGATGACCCAAGGGAGGTGCATATTGGCAAGGTTGGCACTGAAGATGAGAAGAAAAGGATGATGCATGCAACTCCTTACTAAGTACCAAGATGTCATATCTTGGAGTTATGAAGAATTGAAAAACTATGACACATTTGTCACAATGCATAATATCCTATTAAAACCAAATTCCAAACCTTTTCAGCAGAGGCAGAGGTTAGTCAACCCAATGATGGAACCATTGATACAAAAGAAAGTTCAAAAGTTGTTGGATGCAAAGATTATTTTTCCAATCCAACATTCCACGTGGGTTTCAAATTTGGTCCCTGTAAAAAATAAGAGTGGAGAGATCAAGTTATCTGTAGCTTTCTAAAATTACCTGCTACCATCTCTAGACAAAGTGGTGTAGGTAGTGAATGTATCCCATATGATGTCTTTCCTAAATGGTTATAAAGAATACAATCAAGTTATGGTACAGGAAGAAGAAATAATGAAGAAAACATTCACTACCAAGTGGGGGATGTTTGTGTATCGTCAAATGGCATTTGGCTTGATCAATGTTGTAGAAACCTTTCAGCAGGTGATCGACACCGCTTTCAAGAGTTTATTTGGGAAATCTATATTATCTAAATGGATGATTTGACATTGTTTTGTAAAGATCTGATAGATTATATAGATGAGCTACAAAAGGTGATTAAAAGAAGCAGTAGGTATTAGATCTAACTCAACCCAAAGAAATGTGTGTTTGAGGTCACAGAAGGAAAATTGTTAGGACACATCATTTATGAGGATAGGGTAGTAATGATGAACTATAACATATTAAATTATTGAATATGTTAAGTTGATGATCACTGAAATACATAGAGTTAATGCAAGACATTAAATTAGTTAATTTATTGTATTGTCATTGATATCAACTTGATATAATCTGATTGGTTATATACATATTATCAAAGACTTAAAATAACCAAAGAAATAAAGGTTATGTTATCAGTAAAGCATAAAATTTTAGTATACACCAAGTGACAACAAACATCGACAGACAGTGCACACTGATGGATAGAGAACCCTGAGAGAAAAGTCACAATGATACCCGATAAATAAACCCAAGCAAGCATTACCAATGAGGAGAACCAAAGAGATACCCAAGAAGAATTGAAAGACAGTGTAGCTTGATGGACAGACAACCCCGAAGGAAAGAGATGCTCGAGAAAAACTAAAGTCAAGACCGAGCTAACAAGGAGTTAAACACCGAAAAGAACTAAAGTTCAGAAATGACAAAAGACTTAGCTGGCAAGAGCTAAAGATGGAGTTAACTAGTTGATTACATTATTTTCATCGACAAGTTAAAATCCAGAGATAAGCTAGATTTTTAAAGTTGTTTTATTCCAGTTGTCAAAGAGAAATCTGTGAGATAAAACTACAATATGCTTTAAAGCAAGAATGGAGAGATTTTCAAATCACGTCAAGAACAAGAAAGACAAAGACCTAGAAAAGGTGAAATTATGTCTATAAGAGAGAAAAGATAATTCATTATGAACTAGGGGTGAATAGAGAAGAATATGTTGAAGATAATTATTATGAAGAAAGAAGTCTTCATACAGACTTGATCAAACAAGCTAAAGAATAGAGCTAAAGTTTTCTATAGACACTGAGCACTAGAGAAACATCATCATTGAGAAGAAAGAATTGGAACAAAGGTATAAAAGAAAAACATTGATCAGAAAGGTATTGAGCATACAATAGATCTGAACATTTGCAAATTATAGTTGTATTCATGAATAGATCATTTACTGTTTCAGTTTAACCATTGGATCAGAAAGTCTCTTAACTGAGCAAGACTTAACAATCCTTTCTATATTGAGATACATCCCAAGGAGTATCAAAAAGTTTGGTCATGAAAATAGCATGGTGAATGCTAGATATCAGGTGATAAACTATTATATTTAAATCCTCTAACAAGGTCACACTTAACAGTGTGTTTATAACCATTAATAGGGTTCTCTCTTCACTGAGCTCACTTTAGAAGAGTGAAAATTTTGGGTTATCAGTCCCAAGTGGTTTTTCCCTTAATAGGGTTTCCACGTTAAAAATCCATGTGTCAAATGTGTTTATGATTCATTGTTTTTTTCTTTACACAATACTAAAATAGGATTGATCAGTAAATGCTAAGTTATTTACTGTATTTCGTTAAATGCTAGACTACTAATCAGTAAAGACTAAGGATAAGGATAAACAGAGAACTCTGAGAAGTATTTATTTGATAAGATTATTTCAAGGCATACATATTGTAGGACTGAAGATAACTAGAGGCTTATAATTGTGGTACAAAGTTTTTGGTTTGATTTATTGGATTATTTTTTAGGCCACTAATTCACCCCCCCCCCCTCTTAGTTATTCTAACAATTGGTATCAAATCTTGTGTGCTTAGAAGGAAGGTTTCAAGACCTAAGCTAAAGATCACAAGATGAGCAAACAGGATGTGCCTATGTTGAATAAAGAAAACTTTGCATCATGAAAAAGTAGGATAAGACTCCACCTATCAGGTATTTGAAATGATGTTACTCAATACTTGGATACTGAATATGTGTTTCCTATAGGACTTCACACACTTGATCAATTGAGAGAAAAGCATGAGCACAATTCTATGATGATAGAACTTGCTTCATCAATCTCTGATGTTGAATTTGAAGATGTCAAAACATGCACCTCTGCAAAGAAAATGTGGGATAAATTAAATTTAGTACATGGAGGAGATGAAAATGTACTAAGAGCTAAGGCATAAAGCCTAAGAGGAAAGTTTGGTGACCTAAGGATGAAAGAAGGGGAAAATATCACTCAGTATAGCTCTAGAATCAAAGAGGTTGTCAATGTTATCTGAGGAGTTGGAGGTGTACTTGAAGAAGAAATAGTGATAAGTAAAATCCTAAGAACCTTGTTGTATGTATATGCTATTAGAGTATCTACTATACAAGAAATGAGAGCAGTAGAAAATAATAATGTTACTCTAGATAGTCTAATTGGTAGACTTATTTCATTTTAGATGAATAACTTTGACAATAGTGCCTTACCATCTATTGAGTCTGCACTCAAATATTCTTTAAAAATAAGTAAATCAAGTCATAAACACACTATGAGGAATGATAGTGAAAGTGATAGTGATAACCAAGAACTTGATGAGATTGAAGCACTAATGGCTAATATATTGAAGAGAGGCAAAGGCAGATACAAAGGTAAATTACCAATTGTATGCTTTAATTGTAAAGAGATTGGACACTTTGCTGCTAGATGTCCTACCAAAATAAAAGAAGACAGAAATAGTGACAGATCATATGAAAAGAAGTTTGACATAGGTGATAATAGAGATAACCAAAGCAATTGACAATCTGATAGAAGAGATACCCGAGACTACAAGGGCACATGGAATAAATCTTGTTACCTAGATTAGAACAGAGATGGAGATACTGACACCGAATCTAATGAAGATATTGAGATAGTATTTATTTCCATGAAGGATAATTTAGACGAAGAGGAAAGGTATGTTGAGACTACACTCATATCTAAGGTTAGTAAGAATGATGTTTGGATTATAGATAGTGGTTGCACTCACCACATGACTGGAGATAAAGAAAATTTTGAAACTTTTGAGTATTATAATGATGGATCAGTAAGAATGGGTAATGACTCACCTTATCCAGTTGAAGGTAAAGGAACCATAATGTTAAATAATCTGATCGTATGTGAAAATGCATACTATGTAAAGGGACTTAACTATAATCTATTGAGTGTTTCACAGCTACATAACACAGGTCACCGAGTTGCATTTGAGAACAAAAAGGCAAAGATCTTTAATGAATCAGGAAGGTTGATCAGAACTGGTGAACAGACAAAAGGTAACCTATTCTATCTTGATAATATTAACACCACTTGTTTAATGGCTAGAAACAAACACATATGGTTGTGCCATAAAAGGATATGTCATGTGAATTTTGACAACATCATTAAGGTAAGCAATAAAAGGAAAGTGAGAGGTTTATCGAGCATGTCAAAGCCCGACCATATCATGTGTAAGAATTGTCAAAAAGGTAAAATGACAAAGTCTAGTTTCAAGAGAAAAACCCATACATCTAATGATGTTCTATAATTAGTCCATACTTATCTATGTGGACCCATGAGAGCTAAGAGATACTATGGTGATAGATACTTCATTCTATTTGTAGATGATTATTCTAGAATGATGGCAATTATGTTCTTAAAAGAGAAATCAGAAGCATTCAAGATGTTTAAATGGTATAAATCTATTGTAGAAAAAGAAATTGGTAAGAAACTAAAATGCTTAAGATCAGATAGATGAGGAGAATTTATTTCTGATGAATTCACTAACTTTTTTAATGAGCATGGAATTAAAAGATAGGTTTCTACACCAAGAACACTACAGCAAAATGGGATTGCTGAAAGGAGGAACATATCCATTGTTGATTTTGCATGAACACTAATGATAGAGAAAGGCATCACTCAAAACATTTTGGAGTGAAATTGTCAGTACTGTTGTCTAGACATTGAACAGAGTTCAATTGAAGAAAGACACCAAAAAGACACCTTATGAGCTATGGTATGGATACACACCCAATGTAAGTTACTTCAGAATTTTTGGAAGTCAATTTTATGTTTTGAAAGATGATAGAAATGGAAAGCTTGACTCCAAAAGTGAAGAAGGAATATTTCTAGGGTATTGTACCAAAAGAAAGGCTTATAAATGTCTTAACAAGTCCTCTAACAAGATAATTGAAAGTGCAAATGTCAGAATAGATGAATTTGTAGAGAAAAATGATGAGGAAAGAAGAAAAGAACCAGAAGGCTACAACAGGTTTGTCTACACTAAAGCACCTAACACTCTACCCAAGCAATAGTGTATCACTCCCGAGCAACAGAACAATGCACTTGAGCATCAGGCTGCAGACACCAAAAATTAGGAAGTTGCTCAAAGTGATGTTCCGAGCGATGGAGACCAGAATGAAGGTTAAAATGATGATATGAATGATGAGAAAAGAGCTGAAGAAATACTTTCCAAGTATGTCAGAAGACACCATCCATAGAACCAGATCATAGGAGACAAGAAGGCTAGAATGAGAACAAGAAGTAAGTCACTAAATACTGGATGTTTAATTTGTGATTTTGAGCCTAAATTTGTTAATAGTGTACTTGAAAATGAAGAATGGGTTAGTGCTATGAATGAAGAGATAGAAAAGATTGAGAAAAATAAAACATGGACACTATTACTAAGACCAGGTGACAAAAATGTCATTGGTACCAAATGGATATCTAGAAACAAGTTGATTGAGAATGGAGAAGTCACAAGGAACAAAGTAAGATTAGTATGCAAGGGGTATGCACAAGAAGAAGGTATTGAATATGGAGAAACATTTGCACCTGTCGCTAGACTAGAAGGAGTTAGAATTCTACTTTCTTATGTTGCATAGAAAGGATTCAAGGTATACCAAATGGATGTCAAATCTACATTCCTAAATGGAATACTAGAAGAAGAGGTGTACATTCAACAACCAGAAGGGTTTGTTGATCCTGACAAGAGAAACATGGTATGTAGACTACACAAAGCCTTGTATGGATTGAAACAAGAACCTAGAGCATGGTATGAAAGACTTCACTCCTATCTCATAAGCATTGGATTTGTAAGAACAAGTGAAAATAGTAATCCGTATTTTAAAGAAGATTCTCATGATAATATTTTGATTACTGAAATATTTGTTGATGATATAATATTTGGGGGAGCGGATATGTTATGTAAATATTTTTCTAATGAAATGAACAAAGAGTTTGAGATGTCACTGTTTGGGGAGATCAAATTCTTTCTTGGTCTATAGATTCTTCAATAAGATGCAGGCATATACATCACACAATCCAAATACATCAAAGAAGTGCTAAATATATTCAAGATGGAAGATTCCAATCCAGTTGGAACACCTATGGAAACCAAATGTAAGATGACAAAGGAAGATAAGTCAAATGAGGTAAATCAGACCCTATATAGATCAATGATTGGAAAACTAATGTTTGTTGTTCATACTAGACCAAATATAGCACATGTAGTTGGAATAGTTACTAGATTCTCTTCTAATCCCAAGGATCACACATGAGTGTTGTCAAGAGAATTCTAAGATATCTAAAGAATACCAAAGATTATGTCTTATGGTATAAAAGATAAGGTGAAATTGAGCTTCAAGTCTATATAGATGCTGATTGGGCTGGAAACTTAGATGACAAAAAGAGAACAATATGAGGAGCATTCTTTATGGGTGACAGACTTATCACATGGATAAGTAAGAAGCAAGCATGCATCTCACAATCTAATGTAGAAGCAGAATATGTGGTTGCTGCTACAAATTGCTCTAACATTGCATGGATCAATCAATTACTAGAAGGTATGAATATGAAAATCCTTGAACCAGTGATTATCTATTGTGATAATATTAGTGCAATAAACATATCAAAGAACCCATTCATGCATGCTAAGACAAAGCATATTGTTATCAAGTATCATTACTTAAGAGAACAAGTGCAAGAGAAATAGGTGATACTAGAATATGTTCAATCCAAGGAACAATTAGCACACATATTCACAAAGTCAATGCCTAAAGATACATTTGAGTACCTTAGAAAGAGACTAGGGGTCTGACCCTTGTCTATTGGTCACTAAGATGACTAGGAGGCTGCATCAGCCTACACACAATCAAAAGATCATTCATGTTGATGCAAGCAAAGAGATGGACTGCAAAAATTTATTAGTACACATAAAGGTACTTATCTGCACCAAACACCAAAGATATTTTTAGCTAATACAGAGCTATATTGCTGATGGAAAGGAAATTCAAGGAATATATTATAAAAAAAGAAAGAGAAATATTTTGGCATTTTTGTCAAAGGGAGAGATGAATTGAGAGATTACCTAAGAGATGACTTAAGAGAGATTATATATACATATGAAATATCCAGCATGATTATCCTAAGGGAGAGATGACTCAAAGAGAGAGAGTATAACCTATTGTTGTCAAAGGAAAAAGAGATATCCATCAAAGAGAGAGAAAACATCACAGAAAGATTCAAAGAAACATCCCTCTAAGGGAGAGAATATTATACAAAAAAGGAAGAGACATAATCAAAATTTGCTACATCTATCCAGTGAAGGGAATAAAGATTGAAGAAATAAATCTGCAAGAATCAAATCTAAGCTAGAAGAGCTTACCAAGAGTCAGACATTTGTATTGGTTATAGAATAATAATTTTGGCACAAATTTATGAACTACAACTAATATATTTCATATTGTATTAGTAGTATGTAGTATGTTTCCATCAATGTCAAAGGGAGAGATTGATAAACTATAACTTATTAAATGCTTGAAGATGTTAAGTTGATGATCACCAAAATGTAGAAAGTTAATGCAAGACATTAAATCAGTTAATGTACTGTATTGTCATTAATGTCAGCTTGATATAATTTGATTGGTTATATACATATTGTCAAAGACTTCAAAGAACCAAAGAAATAACTTAGGTTATGTTATTAGTAAAGCATAAAAGTTCAATATACACCAAGTGACAATAAACACTGACAGATAGTACACACCAACGGATAGAGAACCCCGAGAGAATTTTCACACCGAGAAAGAATTACCCATGAGAAGAACCAAAGAGATACCTTAGTAGAGCTAAAAGATAGTGTTGCCTAATGGACAGACAATCTTGATGGATAGAGATGCACGAGGACAACTATAGTCAAGACTGAGCTAACAAGGAGTTAAACACCAAAAAGAACTGAAGTTTAGAAATGACAAAATACTTAGCTGGTAGGAGCTAAAGATGGAGTTAACTGGTTGATTACATTTTTTTCATCAACAAGTTAAAAGTCAGAGATAAGCTAGAGTTTTAAAGCTATTTTATTCCAGTTGTCAAAGAGAAATATGTAGGATAAAATTGAAGTGTACTTTAAAGTAAGAATGGTGATAATTTCAGATCATGTCAAGAATAAGAAAGACAAAGACCTAGAAACAGTGAAATTATGTCTATAAGAGAGAAAAACTAATTCATTATTAATTAGAGGTGAATAGAGAAGAAGATGCCAAAGAGAATTCTGATGAAGAAATAATTATTCATACAGACCTCATCAAACAAGCTAAAGAATAGAGCTAACATTTTCTGTGGACACCGAGCAATAGAGAAACAGAATCACCGAGTAGAAAGAAGTGGAGAAAAGGTATTAAAGAAAAATATTGATCATAAAGATATTATGAGCTGACAATAGATATGAACATCTACAAATTATAGTTGTATTCATGAACAAATCATTTAAATTTTTGGTTTAACCATTGGATTAGAAAGTCTCTTAACTGAGTAGGACTTAACAATCCTTTCTATATTGAGATACATCCCAAGGAGTATCAAAAATTTTGGTCATGAAGATATCATAGTGAATGCAAGATATCAGGTGACAAACTATTATATTTAAATCATCTAATAATTTCACACTTAATAGTGTGTTTTTAACCTTTAACAGGGTTGGTTCTTCACCGAGCTCACTTCAAAAGAGTGAAAATTTTGGGTTACCGGTCCCAAGTGGTTTTTCCCTTAACAGGGTTTCCACATTGAAAATCCATGTGTCAAATATGTTTATGATTCAGTACTTTGATGTTTTTATTTACACAATACTAAAATAGGATTGATCGGTAAACACTAAGTTATTTATTATATGTCAGTAAATGCTAGACTACTAATCGATAAAGATTAAGAATAAGGATAAATAGAGAACTCTGAGCAGTAGTTATTTGATGATTATTTCAAGTCACACATCTTGTCCGACTAAAGATAACTAGAGGCTTATAATTGTGGTACTAATTTTTTGGATTATTTTTGAGGCCACTGATTCACCCCCCCTCCCTCCCTGCTCTTATTTATTCTAACAAGTAATAGATCTTGAACTAGTTAAGGCCATTCTCAAATTGACCCCACCAAATAGCCAAAAATAATTAAAATATTTTTTCAAAATGATTAATTTTGTGAGGAAGTTTATTAGTGGTTTTGCAGAGATAGTGAAACCAATGAATGACATGTTGAAGAAGGATGCCAAGCTTGAGTGGATGACTCCAATGAAGAAATATTTTGAAGAGATGAAAATTGTCATTTCCACGACACTTGTTTTAGCTAGCCCAGGTTACACCATACCTTTTAAGGTATACTCATTTTCTTCTGAACATTCATATAGAGGAACCCTTACTCAGAAGGATGGTAAGAATGAAAGATCAATCACATTCATTAGATGTCCTCTTAAGAATGTTTAGATAAGATACCCAAATTTGGATAAATAATCATTCACCTGGGTGAAAGTTGTGAAGAATTTTTGACACTACATTATGAGAAGTAAAGTATTTGGTATTGTTCTGGATATAGCAGAAAAATCCTTATTAATGCAAAATGAATTAGGCAAGTGGAGAGGAAAATGGATGGAAATTCTACAAGAGTTTGATCTCAAGATTTATCCCATGAAACTAGTAAGAGGCCAAGGCCAAACAAAGTTGATGGTAGAGATGGAAGAAGGGTTGGTATGTCAAACTAACATAGCTCTAGGGGTTACTTCATACATTTGGTATCAAGATGTGGTGTATTATCTCCTCTAGAATTGCTGCCCAGAAGGATTGAATAGCTCAAAAAGAAGAGCCTTGAAGATTAAAAGCATCTCCTATATGTTGAAGAATGGGATATTGTACAAACATAAATATGATGGGTTGTACTTGAGATTCTTAGATAGGGAGGAAGCAAAACAATTCTTGACTTATTTTCATGACAAATATGACACAGACCATGGATTCATTGAAGCTCCTGCTCCCTAGAACTTGAGATTAGGTTACTACTGGCCAAATCTATTCAAAGACACAAATGAACATTTAAGATCCTTTTATCATGAAAAACTAGCACCACCCATGAGAGAAACCCTACCATGCCTTTACAAATGGTATATGAGGTACATTCTTTCACTAAATGGGGCTTAGATTTTGTCCGTACCATTCATCCACCATCCTCTGCAGGTCATAGATATATTATGACGGTGAAAAATTATTGCACACGATGGACAAAACCTTAGGCATTGAATAATTTCACTATCAAAGTGGTAACCAATTTTATGGAGGAATGCATTATAACAAGGTTTGGTATGCCTTTCTATCTAGTATTTGATAATGCACCCTCATTTTCCTTTGCTTCACTTACTCAATGGGCTTTCAAAAACTAGGTAATTCTCAAATTCTCTTCCAATTACTATCTACAAGGGAATGGTGTGGTAGGGTCCATGAATAAAAAAATAAAAAAATGTAATTAAATATCTCTTAGATGATAATCCTAGGGATTGGAACACATAGTTGAACTACACCTTTTGGATTGATCGAGTCTGAATAAAAAATTCCTTAGGAACTTCCCTGTACCAGTTAGTCTGCAGTCTACAACCTATTTTTCCTATGAACCTAAAGGTACCAATTTTAAAATCCATGAATCAATATGTTGAAGGTGAGGATAGGGTGAAAATATGACTCATGAACCTCCTTAATTTGGAAGAGAAAAGAACTATGGCTCTCGAGCATGTATCGAAATATCAAGATATTGTCAAGTATTGGTTTGACAAAAGAGCCAGTATAAAAGCTTTCAGGATTTCTTACCTTTTCCTCATGTGGGATAAGGTGAAATAAATATTGAGAGAAAATAATTTCAAAATTAGTACTTTAGATGGGGATTTGGTTCCATTTCCAATCAATGGCCAGTTCCTCAAACATTGTTTTGGCTCCAAAAAGAAGGGTTCCATTTTCCCCCATGTATTATAGTAGTTTAGGTTTTCCTATTTGTTTGTTCTTGTTTTGTGTCTTTTCCCTTTTGAGTCTTCATCTTTGGGGATCAGTGTGTTTTGTCAAGGTTGTTCCCAATGAATAGTCCATCCCAACTATTCCTAGATAAGAGGCAGAGGTATTTCTTAGTCAAAATTTCCAAAGAGGTGTATCTTGCAAGAAGCTATACTTAGGTATCAGAAATGGTGATACCTCTTACTGGAAATCAAGGTGATGGTCAAACCCTAATCATCCTAAATCACATGATATATTAAGATACGACACTCTAAACATTGGTTTCTTGGGAGGATGTTAGTTAGATCTAGAACCACAATATTGAATCAATTACCCACCAATCCCATAACCCTTCTCCCAACTTGACTAAAAAATAAAAGAAGATGAAAGAAAAAGAGGATGAAAGGAGGAGAATGAGAAAGAAAAATGAATCATTCAAAGCAAAGGTCATTTTAGTGAATAGAATCTTGTACCAAGGTTGTACAATCTAATAAATACCTAGGTTCATCAAAAGAAATAAAATGAAGGCATTCAAGAAGTAAAATACTCAAACTGTAAGTGGCCCAAGCTGATCACTAGTCCAGAAAGAAGAAATGATTCCAAAGAAAGAATCCTCCAAATACCTCAAGCTTCAAATCTCATCAGAAGGTAGAGAAGGGTGACTTTAGAAATATCTACTGGGGCTATGGATGCTTGGCTGATAGTAGAGAAAGGTTAGATTGGGACTCAGGGGAAACATTTTGGGGCTATGGACATCTGACTAGAAATAGAGCTCTTCCCAGGAAGCCCTTGTCAACATTGTGAAGGTTGGTTTTGGATAATATTCATTTAAGTTATCTTTTTCAAAGTGTTGAAGGAATGAACACACAAATACATGTTGGAAACAATTGTTTAATTGTGTATTGTCCTTGATGTTACACAAATGTCATATCAGCCATTAGACAGAGTCTACCGAGCTCAGACGGTAAGAGAAGCTATTTACAGAGTCTACCAAGCACTCCAGAATACTATACCGAGAAGTTAGTTACTACCGAGCTAGGTTGGTCAACAAAGGAAATTCAGTCTCTATCGAGTTCACTCGGTCATCAAAGAAAATGTGAAGGAAAGTTAGTGCTTACCGAGCTCACTCGGTTACCAAAGGATTTTTGCAGAATCTGCAGTGTTCACCGAGCATCAGTTCATCAACACTGGAATGTCATTTCTGGACTGCGTCGGCCTGCGAAGGATTTTATTTGTGAAATGTTTATACAGCCGACCAATGTAATATATATTAATTGAAACTTGTAATTGGGCTGACTTGATAACCTGAAGGGTATATATGATAGATCAAGTTGCGAATACAAGATGAGAGAGTGAGAAGTATGGAAATGTGAAGAAGCAGAAGGAATGTGCAAATTATGATGAAGGATTAGAGATATCCTTGAGGTGCTGCAAAGATATATTTGATCAGTAAGGATCTATTGGAGCAGAACAGAGATCTATATCAGCAAGATAAGTTGTATTTAATTCAGATCACTTCATTGTTACTTTCTAGCCATTGTAGCAGTGATACCGAAATCTCTTAGCAGAGTTGGTTTAACAACCATTTCATAAATC
>MU225448.1:207855-242445 GCA_018584345.1 Thuja plicata
CAGGGCTCACTTCAGAAGAGTGAAAATCAGTAACTAGTTGCATTGGTGGTTTTCCCAAATTGGGTTTCCATGTTATATCTGGTGTTACTTGTGTCACTTGTGTTTATGCTATTTGATTTATGCATGTTAATAACTATGAATGTTTAATGAACAATGATAAGTTAATCTACCGAGTAATAGCAATATATACTTAAGACATCTAAGGGACTTGTGGATTTATTTTGTGGTAACTGATTCACCCCTCCCCTCTCAGTTACTCCATCCATATTTCCAACGGATTTTATTATTTAATTAAAAGATTTTTTTAATTAATTAAAAGAGAGCATGTTCTCTTAATTAAATAATATTTTTATTTTTATTTTAAATTAAATAAGGCTCAAACCTTAGGAGATATCGAATTGATTATGATTTGATCAAGGAAATTGATATAATTGATATTGTTGATATTTGAAAATATTGATTCAGGGATTTGATAAATTGAGAAATGGGGCCCAAAGTCTAGGCGACCATTTTAGGGTGCATACACTAAGATAGCATCCTTTGATTTTGTTTGAGATCAAGCATCACAATTTGTTAGTTTTTTTATCATAGCCTTTGAGGTAGGGTTACAATTTTTCTTTTCTTCATTGTTTGTCATCACGTCCTAGGGTTTCTCTCATTTTATTTTGGTTGGTCTTTAGTTAGGGTTTTCTTTCATCTTTTAGGTTTTTGGTCTTAGTGTGCTCTAGGGTTTGTTTTCCTTGGGGTTTTGGCTCCATCTATCCTTCATAGCTATCGGAGTTTTGGCCTCCAAAACACTGAAAGAACCACCACAACTCTAATACACCACTGATCCCAATTCTCAAATCATTTGGTGTTTTAGTGTTGCACACTCTGAAATTGGCATTGACCTCTGATACTCCACAACCCCAAATATTCCCAAGTCTACTGAGGTTCCCTCATTATTTTTTTTAGAGTTTCACACTCTGAAAGTGCATAGTACCTTTGATAGCCCATAAATAATCCAAAAGTGTCTATTTTATATGCTTTGTAGCATCAAAATTTTCTATTCCTATCACTTTGTCAGACTGTAAAGATCTAAAACTGCAAAGAAACCAAGAATTTGGGTTCTTGACCAGTTTTATAGATTTTTTCACTTGTTTCTAGTTTTTAGGGTTTTCTTTCTTTAATTTGCTTTAGATAGTATAATTGTTTTTATGCTTTCAATAATGAATACTTACAACATTGTTTACATGCAAAATTTTGGAAAAGATAACAACTCTACCAATGAAATAATGATTCAAAGGATACCATACCCTCACAAAGGTGCCTGGGAATTACATGCAGAAATAACAGACAACAAAATTGGTCACATGGAATGGGACTCATTCTTGAGGCATTGTGAAAATCTAGTAGGAAAATCATCTGACTGCCCTACAATAGTTTTGGTGGGGTTGGTGAATGTAGTTGTGCATTCAGTTTCCATTATTTCTTCACACTTAGTCATGACCCTATCTCATCACTACATCACAGATGAAAAGGTGGTAAAACAAAGCAGGAGATATTGTATTGGATCTAAGACCATACACCATTCAAGATGTCTTCCATTTGCAGAAGGGAATTGATCAATTCTATCTAATCACGAAAGAGAGAGGAATGTGGTGGTTTGAGAGTAACACTTTGGATGCCTATGAAATTTTCAGTAAGGAATATCTCATCCAGTAGCTTCCAAAGAATAAATTAAAGGATTGATATGAGAATAGGTTACTTAAATGATGATATGAAATCTGCAGTGATAATGTTAAGCTGGGTGTATGGCCTTCCTAAAGCACATCAGTTAGAACCATGGATGATTCACATCATAGAAAGGATTAAAGGGAGAAGGGTCAGAATTTATTAGGGGACAATACTAAGTGATAACTTGGACCTACAACTGAGATAGGTGAAGCATGATCCTATGTTCTTCATGATGTCCTATATTGTATATCTCCTCACTCCTAGAGATAATTATTTAGGGCTCAATAAGAAAGGTCTATTAAATGATCAAAATGCTTGGTGGCCATATACTGTTGTAGACACTAAAATTGGTCCATTACCCTTATTCTAGCTGATTAAATAAATATTTTTTATTTATTTAATCGTTTGTCTTAATCTTTATCCCTAATTAAATAAATCTACATTTATTTAATTACATTAGCCTTATCCCACCTTTAATTAAATAAATTCACATTTATTTAATTAGAATTCCCATTTCCCTAAATTTTAATTAATTCCTAAATTAATTATACTAACCTAGCTTATTTCCCTTTTCTCCCACTTGGAATTAAATATTGCATTTAATTCTATTTGGGCACATGGCTCCTAACTTTAACCCTCACCTAACCTCACATCCCTAACCTAACCCATCTTTCTAACCCACTTGCCACTAATTAATCCTAATCTCCTACCTAATCACTCCCCAATCATTTGCACAATCCTAATCAAGGGATTAGCAAACCCAAGTCACATGTGACTCTTACACACCCTCTTACAAATCCTTACACACCCTTACATCTTTGTCCCCCTTCATATGTGAACTCAATCTTGAGCCATCACCTTCCAAAGTTTATTACGCATGTGTGAGCAACCTTGGTCATCTCACCCTCTTCCACCTTCTTACACCTTGTCATTGAACCATCACTTTCAAAGGTTTCTCTTACATGTGTGAGCATCTTTCTCCCTTTGAATGGTCAAAGCCTAGTCTGCTTGGCCTCCACTTGGCCTCAACCTCATTTGCACATCATTGATCCTGTATAATCCTAGCCCTTCATCCAAATTTGAATCCAAACCATCCATTTCCCTCAAAATCCTATAAAGTATATCCCTCTCCTCATCTTCAATAATCATCTTCAACACAATGTTATGCTGTAGGATTATGAGAAACCCCATTCCAACCATCAACAACAATCAAAATACTTCTTCATTTTGGAAGGTTTGCATACATTGATTTTGTATCAAATATTTAATCTTGTATTTCATATCATTTCTTCATATATGCATGTTTACTTCCATATTTTGAGGTATGCATAGATTATGTTAGAATGAGCTTAGTTTCTTAAGTTTATTCCTTTAGTTACAGTTTTATGCATTACAACTGTATACCCTTAAGTGGTAAGGAAGGAGAAGCTGAAATATGATAGTCTAGAATACAGGATTGTGAATGACTCTTTCATCTTTGCAAATATTAGGTTCATTGAAGGGGGTTATGCCAAGAGGCTTTTAGAATAAGTTGTGTCCAAGGTTCAAGCCCTAGGGGCTTATTGTATTCAATTTAAATCCTTTACTTCCATCTGGGTTTCTAGGAGTACCTTTAATCCCAAGAAGTTTCCATGCTACCCATCTAACAAAATTTGTTTTACTGTAAATTGGAAAGCAGGTCTCGGATGCTTATGAAGTTATCAGGTTCAAGAAGAATCATTGTTGGGACTTCCCTATCTCCATAGGATTCCACTCTCTATAAGAAATAAAGGTTTTTAATTCAATAGGGCTAGAATGGGATGAATTCCTTTTACATGAGTTCAAATTGATAAGGCCCAGGTTTGATCCCATCTGAACATTTAGCCACATAACAAGGAAGCATTACAAACATGAACCTCACACAGAGGATCACTGGATAAATTGCATTGATGATTATGAGGTCATGATCCAAGATTACTGTAGAATCTCTCTAGAACTAGCTGAGGATACATTAGAGGTGCAAATCCCTCCTAAAGTGTCGGATAAAGGTTTTGAAGATTTGTTGGATCTATTATGTAATAAAGATAAGGTATATACCCAACCTATTCTGAATGCAGAGGTTGACAGGGATGAGAATAATACTATTGAATTCAAGGATCAACATGTGACTGAGATAACAACAAGATAGATAAATAATCCTTTCAATTTGGATGCATTCTCCATGAAGCCTCAACTAGACTCACCTTCTAAGGTGGAGAAAGGGAAGGGTAAGAGATTGAATATCTCGACATTTAAAGAAGCAACTCCTATATGGCTAGAGATAGTTTACAGTCATGCAAGGCTCACTACTTATGGTCCTATAGAGAATATGATGGACAAGGGGAGAAGAAAATATGATAATGCACCTCCTAAAAACCAAGCTAATTCTCCATCTCAAACACCTAAGGCACCTTCCACATCAGGGCGAAGGAAGGAGGATGCAGAGCCCCAAGTAAAGGGAAAGGTTTACAAGAGAAAGAGGGCTTCAACATCACCTCAGTTGGAAACATTTTCTGAAGAGGAGGATGTAGAATAAGATGTCCCCTTGGTGAGGAGAACTCGATAGGCTACTATAGCTGCCAGAAGAGTAGAACGAGTCAAGGTTTCCCAACCTCAAGTAAAAAAAGGTGCAACTAACTTAGAATAAAGAATAGAGGTTGAAATGACCAAGTTTATCTTAAGATTAGATGAATTTGAGTGTATCCCTATATTCTTTAATCATCCTAGTTAATTCATGAATCCAATTTTTTATACTATTGTAGCACCAGTACAAGCACCCTTTCAAGTACAAAGACAAGCCAAAGCTACTACCCCTCCAACATAAACAAATGGAATTCTGGAGGAGGAGATAAGTGGAGACCAAGTGTTCAATGAACAAAAAGAGATAAAAATACTTGTTCACCCATCCTTTAATGAAGAACATGAGATAGAAAAGAATATAAGGGAGTAGGAACAAGAATATAAAATAGGAAAGAAAGCAACAAATCTTGAGGAGGGAGAAATTGATACCAACCCAACAACTGAGGAACCCAAGGGTGATGACTCGGTAGTGGTTATTGAAAAGCCATAAATTTTAACTCCACCTCCATGAGCCTCTTAGGTATCAATAGAACGGGTGCCCCAAAAGAAGAAATAGAAAATAATAATTAGTTCATTTTTGAGGTTGAGAAAGAGAAAACTACTAAGCATATAGGTGATAAAATGGGAACACAATAACAAGTAGAAAAACAATGGGTTCTTTCATCATCTCCAAGAAAAGATAGAACTCTAGGGCATGAACAACAACATGCTGAAAGTGAAGAAGAGAAAAGAGAGGAAACCTAGTTGAATTCAAAGATAAGGGAGGCTTCGGAAAGAGGTGAATATGAAGAATAAGAAGAAGAGGATGAAAGAGATTTAGGAGGAATGCCCATCCTAAATATAGCCCCATATGAATCATTAACTGCCTCCACCAAACCAACCTAGTTGGTTAAGGCAATCCAACCTCGCAGGAGAATATACACTAAAGAAGAGGATGTCAATATGGTGACATTAGGCCATACATTCTATAGGGGAGAATCCAGCCAGATTTCTCAAAGCATGTCATACATGACACAAGATGACCGAGGGAGATGGAAGGATCAGGTTGCAGTACCTCCTCCAAGAACATGTATGGTGGATCTAACTCTAGAAGACTAAATGTTGGAGGAGGTTGATTTAGGATAACCCATGCATGAAGGTAGTAAGGCACTGGCCACTTTGGGGTTGAAGAAATTGTTAAAATATTTGGATAAAGATGAAACAAATATTCAAGGCCTCAAAGCATAGGTTGCAAATTTGAAGGACTATATAACCAAGATAGTCGGTCCTATTGACTAATATCATCCAGAGGCGGCATTATAGGTAGCACTTGAGAAGAGAGCACTACCAAAATATTCAAATCCTTTTGTAAAGGTATCTATAGATTGGAAGTCTAAATTTGAGAAATTTAGAGTTGAGACCATTCGTAGTGTTTTGAAGCATTTTAGAATAATCCTCATGGAAGTAACATGGCTCATTGACCTGATGGAAGGAGAGAAAGAAATTGATGAAAAGATATAACAATGGAAATGAGCACTCCAATATTTGAGATTAATAAGAAAGAATTTCTCTCAAATTTTGGTTAAATTATATGAGGATGTAGACTTCAATAATTTTGATGAGTGGGTCATTGTCATTAGTGTCTCCATTAGAGGCTATCAAAAAATACTATAAAAGAGTGAAAAGAAGAGAAAGGATGTTATGTTGTGGGTGGAAGAGATAGAGAATTATTTTTATAGAATGGACTTGGAGTTGTATAAAGATAATAATAAAAAAAATTATATTCCACGAAGAAAATTATCCAATAGTTTTTTGGAATTATAGTTAGGGTAAACACACACAGAGATTTGCAATAATTATTTTACTTCGAAGATGACATGAACTACATAATGGAAAACATAGAGGAGATCAAATATTTTTATTCTAAGCTCACCTCATATCGAGCAAGGCATAAAATGCATTTGGAATCTATAGAGTTTCCCAATTTTTATGAAGTCTAGGAAATCATAGATAGACTTTGCAAAACTCACTCAAACATTCTTCCAAAAAATTGTTGGAAATATATTGTAGGCTAGGTGACTGAGAGGGGGGGTGAATCAAGAACCAATAAAACTTCTTCACTTTTATCCTTTATTAGATTGTCTAATCTAAATGCGTGCATGGAATAGAAAAGCAATAAACATTCATAACACTTGACACAAGATATGGTGACCTGAAAACCTTCCAAATAGAAAGTAAAATTGGGGTGGGGATGATACCCTCAAGCTTTAGAACTGTAGTAATAAGTTGGCCTGTTAAGGCTTACAATTGACCACTTCTAATGGTTTGCCCTGATAGGAGCAATAAGGACTGTTAGGTCCACCTTGTGAAAGGATTTATATAATACAGTTAAGTATACACTCTATTAGGATATTTGTGAAGGACTCTTAGGTCCACCTTGTTAAAGGATTTTGACTAATTAACCTATTAGGATTAACCACTAAATGATCTTCTATGCAACTCTGATTTGCTGAATAAGATCCTTTGATGTAGTACTGATCACCTGAATATGATAGATGAGTCTATGTTGTTCCTTTATATTTTTGTAGCCTTCTAATCAATCTTCCTCTTCATATTCGCATCTATATATGTATTCAATGTTGTTCTAATGGTTGATATTGATATCTTCTTTTGGATAAACAAATTATCTTACATATATACGTAGCCAAATAAATTAGCTTCATAAGTCAGCTACTATCATATTAAATAGCATCAAACAATATTTACTAAGTCAGCCCAAAGTTGATACTCAGGTCCAGTAATCCACTTGGGTGATATACTAACACTCGGGTGACATAGTGAACTTGGCAACTCTGGCACTTGGTTTATCCTTGGTGCTTGGTCCACATTGATCACTCGAAGATGGTATGAAACTTGGTTAACATTGGTGACTCATCAGACACTACTTGGAACTAAGTGCTCGGTTGACACTACAACTGCTTAGCTCAGTTAACACTTCAAGCTGTTGGATCGGTTAACATTGTAACCATATGAATGACTAAGTTTTTTGGCACTAATTGAAAATATGTCTTTCCATAAGGTCTACAATCTCCCCCTTTGGTAGTAGTGACAAAAACACTTATCATACCAAAAAATCTGATCAAACAAACTGGTAAGTCAAAACTCCCCCTTACCATGTCTTGGGTTCTAGCTTGGTTTTGACTACTCTACAACTCGGTTACAACTAACTCTATTTTTAATTTTTCAAAACTATTTTTTTAGTTCTTAAATATATCTTCCTCTTCTCTATACATATATATACCCTCTGATATACTCTATATTTCCTTTTTGTATACATATATATCCTATCTTTCCCCCTTGTTTTTGACATAAATGCCAAAAATGCATATCTACAAGGTAATACCAAAAGGTGAAAGGAAATCACTATGTATTTTCAAAATTTGAGACAAAGCCTTGTCCCAATTGTCTTGCAACACCTTCAGATGTGCAACTCAATCTGAATTTCTATAGACAACTCCATCATAAGATCAAAAACTAAAAAATTGTTATCATGGATGAATGTCTTTGCGTGAGAAATATGTTTTTTCATCACATCCATATGAGGAATGAGTTGGCTTTGTATTTCTGTTAGTGATTCCCTTGTTCTTCCTTCTTCCCTTAGTAGCTCTTCCTGCAAATCAATCAAATACCTGATCTTAGCAAAATGTGTTGAACTTAAACTAGGATCAAGTGCCAACTGGCTTGCACTTGCCTTCAAATCATTGTCAATCTTTATCATCTTACTCTTTATTTTCATGGTAAAATTTGATGTGTCACTCAACTTTACAAACAATGCTACAATATTATTCATAGTGGTTTCTAGAGAGCTGATAATAGTGGATAGCTTGACTTGATCTATTGTAATCTTACCTGCAACATTCTGAAGAACCATATTATCAAATTTTCTCTCTGCCTTCTGCAATAATTTCTCTTGACCGCTTAGATCATGGTTTAACTTGGGAACTATGTCAAAAATTTGGTCCATTATAGAGTCTTTCTCATTGACCTCAATCTCTAGTTTATCTAGGAATATACCTTTGATGTCCTCTAGCACTCTATTCCTTTTCTTCTCAGCTCAGAGCTTCTATTTTTTTTCTCTTTTCTTCCATAGCTCCCCAAGGATGTCCATCTTCTTGGCTGTCAGGCTAGAAAGATCCTAATTAGGAATCACAATGTCTTCCTCAAGGTCAAATTCATTAGTAATTTTTTCCTTTACTTTACCCTCTACCTTGGGATTAGGTGAAGGAAATATTTCCTTACCTTTTCTATCATCATCCTTATCCTTAGTTTTCAGTTGAAGTAGGTCGTTAACTTTCATTGTACCAACTGTAGAAATATTCACAGTGTCCTAATGTGATTCAGTCTTGCTTGGCCCAGTAGTAGGTAGAGCCTGATGCTAAGTTCCTACTAAACTTGATGTAGACTTTGTGGTCTTTTCCTTTCTCGAAGACAAGACAATCAGACTAGGTGATTGGGGCATGGATTCCATCACTGCCACTGCTATCTTCTCTACATCAGATTCCTCAATGGTTTGTACCTTAGGTAGTTCTTCATCTTTAACCTATACATAAGGGTCTATACTCGGTTCTCTATCTTATCATCTTCCTTGTCTCCCTTGTTATAAAAAATGGACTTCCTTAATCTAGTTGCGGTCTACACAACATCCTCTATTTTCTTGCCCAAAACTTGAAAGGTTCTAAACCTTGGAGTATGTCTACTCTCATACTTAGACATAGAATATTTTACCTCCTTATCAGTCAATGTAGGCATGACTGGCATCAAGGTTTGTTTTCTGATGTCCCTTTCAATCTAGACAACATTGTTCTAGTGAATGGTGATTGCCTTAAGAAGGTCTTTAGTCATTTGGCTTTTTAATTCAAATGGATCATAATTCCATTTTTCCATCTTCTGTTCAAATGCATCCTCAACCAAATTTTTCTCATCCTTGGTTCAGGAAGCTTATCTCATTGATCTGAGACTTTATATACCACTACCTTCCTTAAATTTTTCAACCTTTTTCTCAAAGGTAAGTGGTGGCTTCTTTAATATAACTGTTTCTTCCTCTTCATCATCTTCTTCTGGCAATATTAGTTTTCTTCTATATTTTTTGGGATTGTTTGCAGTGAAGACAAGGGTAGAGATCTTTGGTGTTTTCATGGGGGCTAGCCTCTTCTTCTTAGGAGGCTCTTATTATACCTCTTCCTCTTCTTTCTCAAGTTCTTCTTCTTCTTCCTTTATGGAATCCTCTTTTCCTTCAGTGATCGAAAGAGGAGAGTCTGATGACTTGCCATATTTATTTCCAAACTTATCAATTCTTTTTCTTCCTCTCTTCAAGATTTTGGGAATCTTGATTTCCAATGTTATTCTACCCTTAGCTTCTTCATAAGTACAAAAATATGTTTCTTTAGGATCAATAGGATCATTAATAAGAGCCTCAATAATATCTCTAGTCTCATCAATGTTAACCTCATATTTAAGAGGTTTCACCCATGCAACCCTGGGTTTGACTGCTTGGATGTGCACTCTATCATAGTCAACTAGGAAGCATATATAATCCTTATAGTGTTCTACCAATTGTTTGGGAATTCTGAATATGTTTTGCATTTTCTCTTTGAAACTCTCAAAGTAAGCATCCATGATGCTTTCAAGATTGTCTCCCAATTCTGCTATAAAATCATTGATCTGATAAACTATAGGTCTATCCTTCTTCCATACAACTGTGTCTTTTGAAGGGAAAAACTTTTGAACATAAAATAATAATAATACCAAGAGTGAACCGAACTTACATGGATTGGTCCTTGATGCCCGGATGCTCTCCATGTTTTTTCTTAGTTGGATGAGCTGCAACTTGGCAAGGTCAAATGATACACTTTTATTCACCACTTTGTATCCCAAGTCCACAGCCTGACATGGAACACTTCTTGGTCGGCTTGAACTATAGATCTTATGTGCAATAACATGAGTTCCAAACTTTATCTCCATGTCAGTGACTCCATTCTTGACTTCATGCCTCTCCCATCCCACTCGGCAAGAGTCTTCTTAGCTAGATCAACTCGGGGTAGGGTTTTAGTCACTTTAGGTTTATCGAGCATTGGGTACCTTATCACTCGGTGTACCATCATCTTGGTGATTTTCATGAGTTTCTCCAAGCAGAAATCCATGTTGTGAATATGGCTTAGAATAAACCTAATCCACTTTATCTGGAAATTCTTCGGCCTATGCAAGATATGGGTTAAACCCTTGACTTCGAGGTGCTTGTGCTCTGGCTTCAGGTTTCCATCCACACAAAGTGCCTCATGTTCTTGATTCAGATCTAATGTGCCTATTTTTTGAATGGTACAATTATAGAATTATCAAATGTCGTGGATCAACAATACCTTAGGATGAATTTGGGAATGGGCTCCCATTAGATCTATCCCCTCTACAATCGCTGGGTGAATTTTGAACTTTGGTGCTTTGCAGACTGCATTCCTCACTAACATCTTGAATCCCTTCTTGATCTTACTGCTAGATGAAGATGCCATAATGCTCAGAAGATTGATGAAACTTCACTACAACTAAATCTTTCAAGCAAAAAGTTTCTCCGAAATCACTAAAATCTCTTAGTCTCTCTGCAAACTATAAAACTTGATAAATAATAACCTTTCAATTTCACCATTTATGAGAAATTTCACCTTTAAATTTTCATTAAATGCTTTGTACATAGTAGTTGTTATATCTTGGTTAGTTCTACTAGGCTTACTTGAAAGCTCGACAAAAACTAACTTTGAATCTTTGAAACTATATAACCCGACTTAACTTGGTTAAGCCTAAGTAGCTCGGTTGTAACTGAGATCCTAACCTAGTTAGAACCATAATGTGTCACAGTGCATAAATATGTAGATTTGGACTTGCTAGTATGCCGAGAACTGATGTATGATGGCTTGTATGAACAGTTCTAGTTATCTCCTTACATATTTATTTAGAGATGGTGGTTCCACCCAACTCACCATTTCAGGTGCCATTTTTTCCTTCATTATTTTTGTCTGAATTATCAGGAGACTTCCTTACCCATTGCTGACTCATCTGAGTTTTGATTTCAGAATTTTTTTTTTAACTTTCTCAAAACCAATATCCACTTTTTCTCTATTCATACAGTTATTTCTTAGATGACCAAGTGGTTTACATACATAACATCTCTTAGTAGGATTATTTTTTCTAAGGTGATTCTTTGCACAATTTGCACCAATGTGACCATACTCTCCACAATGACAACATATGTTCCATGTGTTGTAATCCCAACCAAAAATTTCCTTATCTAATTTTTCAGCAAGATTCCACTTCTTAGTTTTGCACTCTGAGGATTTATGACCTTGTTTTTTACAATTGAAACATTTTCCTTCAAACTTAGGTTTCTTAGTGCATTCACTTGCCCTGTGTCCCATGTTTCTTTCACCTGTAGCACTTACCATTAAACTTTGACTTCCTATTTCTCCAACACTTATTTGATGTATGCCCTAACTTACCATAATGATTACATGTAGGTTTCTTGTTCTTTTGAGCTCCTTATTGTGAGGATTCACCTTGTTCAGTATAACCTAATCCAATCTTTCCATGATGTCTGAATTGAGTTTTCTCTATCAAATGATTCATGGTTTCTTTTGAATTCATCATCCTCTCATTGGTTTTCTTTTCAGTATTGAGATCATTTTGTAGTCTTTCATTTTCTCCTCAGATTGATAACTTCTTGATTTGTACTATTGAGTTGATTTATCATATGTTCTTGCTGAAGTGACAAATGATGGATTTATTTTTATTTTTCCTCTAATCTTGTACTTAGAAATCTCTTATCTTCTTGTGTTATTTCTCTATCTTTTTCTTCTTGGTTCTTTTGTTTCATGACTTCACATATTCTAATTGAATGAATTTCTTGTTCTCTCTTCAACTTTCTAACTTCTTCATGTAAAGTGAGATTATTTTCAAGTAGGTCTTCAATGGATGCATTATCTTCGTCAGAACTTCTTTCTTTGCACAAATCTTCAATTATTTCTTATATGTAACCTTTTTCATTCATTTTCATTGCTAATTCTTTTCTTGTTTTTAGGGAATGAGAGAGTTGCTCCTTGAGTTTCCTGATTTGATCCATGGCCACTTGTAGATCTATTTTTTTCATTTTCAATGGCTTTCTCCAGTCTGTATATTTCCATTGCCTCTGATCTTTGTTCAAGCTGTTAATTTTCTGATGAGAGAACCTTTAGCTCTGATACCAATTGTTGGAAATATATTGTAGGCTAGGTGACTAAGAGGGGGGTGAATAAGGAACCAATAAAACTTCACTTTTATCGTTTATTAGATTGTCTAATCTAATTGCATGCATGGAACAAAAAAGAAATAAACACTCATAACACTTGACACAAGATATGGTGACCTAGAAACCTTCCAAATAGAAATTAAAACTAGGGTGGGGATGATACCCACAAGCTTTAGAACTAGAGTAATAAATTTGGCCTTTTAAGGCTTACAATTGACCACTTCTAATGGTCTGCCCTGTTAGGAGAAATAAGGACTGTTAGGTCCGCCTTGTGCAAGGATTTATACAATACATTTAAGTATGCACTTGTTTAGTATATTTGTGAAGGTCTGTTAGGTCCACCCTGTTAAAGGATTTTGAGTGATACACCTGTTAGGATGAACCAATGAATGATCTACTATGCAACTTTGATTTACTGAATAAGATCTATTAATGTAGTATTGGTCATCTGAATATGATAGATGAGTCTCTATTATTCCTTTATACTATTTTAGCCTTCTAATGAATCTACCTCTTCATATTCGCATCTATACATGTATTCAATATTGTTCTAATGGTTGATATTGATGTCTTCTTTTGGATAAACAAAGTGTCTTACAAATATACCTATCCAAATCAATTACCTTCATAAGTTGGATACTATCATATTAAATAGTATGAAACAATATTTACTAAGTTGGCCCAATGCTTATACTCGGGTCCAGTAATCCACTTGGGTGATATAGTGACACTCAGGAAACACAGTGAACTTGGAAACTCTTCCACTCAGTTGACACTGGGTGCTCAATCCACATTGATCACTCGAAGATGGTATACAACTCGGTTAACACTAGTGACTTGGTAGACACTGCTTGGAACTAATTTCTCGGTTGACACTACAACCGCTTAGCTTGGTTAACACTTCAATCTATTGGCTCAATTAACATTGTAACCATATGAACGACTAAGTGTTTTGGCACTAATTGACAATATGTCTTGCCATAAGGTCTACAAAAACTAAGTGTTATTTTAATACTTCATCATTTTTGTAGACTTCACTCATTTTTTTACTTACCCAATTATCATTCGTGCATTTTCAAAGGTCCACAACCTCAAAATCCAAGGTCACCAAATTTCCAAACTTATTAATTTTTCAAAGTTACATTTTTTGGAGGTCCACAACCCCAAAATTCATGGGCACACAATGTTCAGTCATGGTTTTCATAGAGAATCATTTTATGGGTAGATTAGATGCAATTTGCAAGTCATTTTTATGTGTCAAGGGGTCTTCTATTAGTTACACAATAGAAGAGAGGTTGTATCCCTACATTTTGGGCGTGAATATCAAATAGAAGATCATCTGTGTGCAAATAAGTAGAAGAAATGGTGGAACTGTAGTTTAATTTCCTTCATTTTAGGGGTTGACTCTAGTTTTATTTTGCATGTATTTGATATACACATGGATGGGAATCCATGAAAAAATGTTAGCAATTAGTTTAGGATTATTTTTGCATTGTTAAACTCTATATTTAATTTTATTATGCCATTTTTTGTGTAGATGAAACCCTAGCTATGGGTTTTCAATTTTCTAATTTGAAGCACTATATATTTCATTAAAAAGATGTAATTAAGGTTAGATTTTTTATGCAATAAAGTTATATGTTGTTGGTGCTTCATTCATGATGTGATTCTTCAGCCATCTATGCGAAATTGATAAATATATGCATAACTATTAAGAGTTTCTAGATTTGATTATGTTGTAAATTTTTGCATCAACATTTCGAATCCCGTGATCCATCATCAGGATGAGAAATTAGAGAGAACAAGGAAAAATGAATAAAGTTATAGACTTAAGCAAGTTAAAAGAGAGATATGTGCATGCTTTTTCATTTATTTCAGAGAGCTAACTGTGTTTTATTGTGAATGTATTTGTGATCAATTAGTTTGGATTTTATTATCATTGTGTCATCTTGATGCAAGGAATGATTGGAAATATTTTTTCAATTTGTTTAAAGATGAATTTGTCTCATGTGTGCGTACATCTAGTGGCTTCATAATTTGATATATTTTGAAAAATCTTACATCTAGCTAAATTTTCTTCAAAAGATTGCATCTCTTGAACATGGAATTGTGAGTTTATCTAATTATGTTTTTTGAGTTTATATATTTTCATCATTTAATTCATAAGCGTGATTCAACGATGGTTTATGTCTATTAGATTTCATTTTCAGAAAATTTTCTTGTAATTGTCGTTACTCAAATATTTGATATTTCTTGGAAATTGGTTTGTCATGACCTGCCAGGGGACCCAAGAGAACTTATCTAAGCATGATACTAAGCTTGTATAATTAATTTTTATTTTAAGTTTACACAACCAAACCAAACAACACTCAGAAGAAATGAAAACATACTCATATAAAAGAACTCTAAAAGTACACAAAGCCCCAAGGGTCCCTTGATGTAGAATACATAAACATAACTCTACTTCTGTGAATTACATAAAGGACATTATTCTACATACATAATAACTTAAAACTTGCATCATCATATTATAAGTACATAATTACAATAGATACCATAGGGTATATATCACAAACTCACATCCAGTGCACAAGTAGCAGGGTAAGTGGTAATCACTTAGATATAAGATACAATGATATACAAGATAGGCATCACAAATGATACACTGATACAATATACAATAGATATGATAAGATCAAAACTTCCAAAGAAGAATGAGAAGAATAAGAATATACAATTGATACAAGGATCATCCAGCAGTAGTACGATAACATCGAATCTCAATGGAAAAATAATCATGACTACCCGTCCTTGTGGAACTATAAAAGTCCACCCCATCATGTTGAGGAGATAACATCGGGCCCGACTCAGATAACTGACACAAAATCAATACAAGAATAACTAAGCAAGGGGATCCTGAAAGCATCCTACCTCTAGAGGTACTAAACAATAACAAAGGAAAAACTCTCTAATCTAGAGGCAACCCACCTGTGTAGGAACCTAAGTTGCATAAAGGGAAGTGTCATTACATATGTCTAACCCTTGAGTTTCATCCTAGTAGCCTCTCTGAACCCCAACACTCAAGTGACCATATGTGGTATCAATAACCCCTCATACAGATGAGGCTATCAACTATGCCAAAATCCATACCTATCAGGGAGGCAAGCATCTTCTCAACCTCCACATTAGCCTATACTAGTGCTCAAGCATGGGTGAGGAATCATTATCTTATTAATTCATTTTAGGACTCATTTAATGTTTCATATCATCACTTGTTAAGATAACATACAAAAAGTGATCCTGGTAGCCACTTGTGGGCCCCAACACTTATTACAAGCCACTCCCTATTATACAAATAGATAACCTACCTAGCACACAAATCACACATTGATCTCAAATACACAAGTATGAAAGCCAAAACTAGTTCCTTACAAAATAACAAGAACAATACAATATCACAATTGTACTCTCAAGGGTCCATGAACATGAGCTCAACAACAAGATTAGGTAACAAGAATCGAATTACCAAAGACATATAACTACAACACAAATCCAAAAACATCCATTAATTAGATGTGAGCTATAAAAGTGGTTGAATACAAATAATCAAGCTTAGAAAATGGTCATAAGTACAAATAGAGAACATCCACTAGACATAAAACACCACCCCGACCTCTGTATTTCATTCCTACAAGTCCATCTAAAACCCCCCATGAAATTGTATTCATAAAAACAAGTAAAAATTTCATAGCAAAGGAGAACACGCATTCAGAATTAAAAACCATTTAGTTTAGAATCTTCAATTCGAGCATACATAACATATTTCCTAAATCATTACCAAATTCATCATATAAAACTCCATGTCTAAACCTTAATAAAGATAATTTCATATTCATGCATAAAAACAAATAATAAATAATTCTGATATTAACATTAAAACAAGATCTACCTAACATTGCTAAATAACAAATATTAATATTAAAATAATAATATTAATATTAAAATAAGAATATTAATATTTTAAAAGAAAACTAATAAATCACATTTCAAAATTAATATATTGTTAGGGTATTTTTGTGTCGCCGTGTTAAAAGTGTCTTCGACCCTTTGGTATATTTAGTTCTTGCCCAGTTTTCTCCTTTTCCAAAAGTTTGCGTCAAAAGGTCTTTCAATGTCGGCTTTGCATTTGAGTTAATCACCCCAATGTTTCAAAATTATCTTGTTGAAGTCATCTCCTTTCGACCAAGTGTTGGTAGTCATTGATCCTTCATGAACCACTTTGAACCCCTTTGAACCTCGGTTCAAAGTAGTTCAAAGCAATTCAATCAAAAATTTTAGTCTAACATAGGTGATTGTAGGTGGGACCTGTGCCATTACACTTCATGGTGGTGAACCACTTTGAACCTTAGTGCTAAGTAGTTCAAATAAGTTCAAAAGAAGAAATAGCAGACTCAAGGATCAATGTGACAGCTAAGGTGACAAGTGACATGACATGTCAGGGTAGTAATCATCAAAATGATGGTACAGTTAGCCTTGAAGAGATGGTAGCCATGGGGGAATTCTGAGCTGGAAATGTGAGTTAAGGAGGATGTTATCTCAACACAAATGAAGTAGTGGCATTAAATGGAAAGTAATGATGACTTAAGTGGTTTTATAAAGTGAAGAAATCACCAGATGTCACATCATCAGATTCACTCTATGCTAGCCTACATGCCGCATTTAATATTTGAATTTTCAGTTATATTTAGTGGGGTGAAAATTATTTAAATTATTTCATTTAGCTTATTTCTTTTCAGAACAAGCTTGTGGAGTCTCGGCTATAAAAGACAACAATTTTTTTCCTGAGTCGACAGAGTACAGGTAACCACTGAAAAGCCTCCTTTTTCTTCTTGTTTACTATGTGATAGTGTGTTTTCAAGGGATTGTAGTTATTTTATTTATTTTGGGAGGGAAGATAAGGTCTAGCATGCATTTCTTTAGAAATACTACGAATCTAGAATGTAGAGCCCCGGTGATCACAGATACCAATTTGTTGGGAGTTGAAATAGAGAAGATGATAGAAAATTTGAAAGTTTCTGTAGAGAAAATGCATACTCTAGAGCTCATCTTCAGTGGGTATCTTCATGCCACTACTTTTCCCCCAGCTGTGATAAGCCTAGAACTAGTTCAATAGTGCATAAACCACTATGACGTCAAATCTAAGAGTGTGTTGAATAATGAAGGAAGAAGTCTCTTGACTATAACCAAAGAGACAATAATGTCAGTTTTCAATCTTCCTGATGAGGATTTTTCAAGATTTACCCCAACCCAATCACTTTATCAGTTTTGGGAAGGAAGTGACAAGAAGCATAGTAATATTGCTCGTAAGTGGACTGAGTCAAACTACATAGGAGGGTCCAGATTGCCAAAAACATTGGTCAAAGAGCATATGAAACCCCACATTCATGATATAATAGTTTTTTTTTCACAGAGTGAAAGGATCAGAGAAAGTACTCATCTTCAACGACTAGATGTACCATTTAATAGAGATTGTTTTGGAGGGGAAGAAAATTTGAGACTCGGCTAAAATAATTACAAGTTCATTAAGATACCATCTCAAATAGGCACATGCAATATAGAAGGAATTCTATATGTCCTCATAGTTAATGTATTGTCTTTCATGCACTCAAGATCTTTCCAGGATTCCCCATGAACCATGGAGCAAAGACATAAATATTTTTTAATATTTCCCCTTGTTGAGAAGAGACAAAGTCCTAGAAGACTACATAAGAGTTCATGGTGTTTTCCTCAGAAAATTGTGTTAGCAACTAGCTAGAACCCCAAAACAGAGAATTTCCCCAGAAGCACAGAAACTTGTTCAGTGTTATGATAGTTTCTATATTTAGTTTTTGTGGTTTACCTATGTTAGAGTTGGGGGTTTTGATGAAGAGCCTCTTAAGTTGCCAAGGTTCAGCTTTGACTGCTTCATTTTGGTAGAAGTTTGCAGACAAATGTTCATAGTGATAAAGAATAATCTTCTAGAGGAAAAATTGGATTCTATGTTCCCAATTAAGCTTGGAACCATGACATGCAAAAATATGATCGATGCCTCAGTAATAGGTAGTAATCTGGTGGGTTTCCACATGCAATTTTATGAACCAAGGAGAGCGTTTGACAATAAAGATTTCACAAGGCAAGCCCTCAACTTGAGTATCTAGTCAAAACTGAACCTGTATATTGAATATTTTTGGGAATACATTGGAGATGAGGAGGAAATTAAAGAGAAGGATCATTCTAGATTATTGATTCCCCAGATCAAAACCCTACAACTGAAATTTGATGTAGCTGGCCTAAATGAAGATAATTCTAAAATCATTGAACCTTGCTTTGATAGTTCAAACAAAGAGGCTTTTCTGGAAGTAGAATGGATGAGGGAATAAGAGGAGAACATAAAATTAAGGGCTAGGTTCATTTTAGCCTACATGGATGTTTGGTTAAAAAAGAGAAAACAAGACAAAATAGGAATTACATCTCCTAAGAAATCTAGTGTGAGTTCCATCCCAGTTGAAGTGTTACCTAATCCCTCTAATGTTTCCCTTGTTATTACTCATGCAGGTAATGTTTCTTCATCTAAAAATAAATTAAAGTCCAGTGGACATCCTACCGCACCCCGAACAAGGTTGAGAACCAGGTCTCAAAGTCAGGCACAAATGGCTTCTCCAGATTCCAGCTATATTGATGTTGACATCAATGAAAAAGATATCTCTTTCTCACCTGAACACAATAAGAAAGACCAAGAGGCATCTACTAATAAACCTGAATTTCAATAGGAGGACATAACACCTACCAAAATAGCTGATAATAGGTTTGTTTCTAGCACAGTTCCCCCTTGGATGATAGATTCAATGAATAGAAAATTTATTTTTAAGCCTATTTCCTTACCAGTCAAAGAGAAAGTTACTAAGTATGACGCCAATTCCCCAAAGGTGAAAAGGGTTAAAAGTAATGCAATGTTAACCATAGATCCCAGTACAGGGAAGGTGACCACTAAGATCACAACTTTCAAGAAAAAGGAAGGGGTTCATGAACATGAGGCAAAAGATTTTGAAGTTACAAAAATGGAATTTGGTGTATTGAACATAGATACTAGGGACCACTTGTTCAAATTTTCAATGGACCACATGCTCGACCAATATCAAAAGGATGGAAAAGAAAAACATGAACTCAAACAACTCATGGTTATGATGGCTGAATTTCATAGCTTGCTCTGTGATGTTGGGGCACTTCCTCTAGCTCAATCTCTGTAGGAATTTGATCCCAATTCAACAGATAGTGAATAGTTGCTGAGGAAAATACACCATGGCAGAGCCCGAATGGAGGCAATAAAAAACTGGGTCGGCAGTGTCATATTGGAAGGGAACAAGTTTATTTAGGATTTCTTTGCCACCTATGTAGAAGGAGAGGCACTAATTGGAGAAATTCAGACCTTAATTCCAAGGTGGGATTCAGATGAAGAAAAGTGCACAACCATCATATCTCAGGTTATTGAGATAGAGGAATATGGAGTGGTGAAATTCTTGTTAGAAAATTGAATGAAAATGGTGGATTCTTGCATGTTGGTCATATTGAAAAAATTTTTTACCTAGAAAGTTTCTTTATTCTACTGCAGTCTCGAGCATGCACGCCAAGATAAAGGAAATCAAGGAAATTGACACTAACACATTGAAGGATATCAAAGTGGTAAACCCATCGAGTATCCGCTAGTTTGAAGAAGGGGGTATGAACGCAAATGCCATGATAAAAATATTTGAAGATACTATGAATAGTATTTAGGAAAAAGAAGAACCAATGGCACAGGATTTTACCAAGGTAGACAATGTAGAATCTATGTTGTACCTAAATAGAGGGCAGTTACCTAGATAGTTAGAGAAGATTTAGGAGCTTAAGTGGGAAAAGAATGCATGCCAAGAAAAGATGATTGGTCTAAAGGGTTTAGACTCCCATCCAATTCAAGAGCTGATGAGCACATTCAGGAGCTAGAAGCTGTTTGGGAAGCCACGTCTGAAGACAAGTAGCTAGAAATGTGCAACATTTTAATGTTTTAAGTTATTTTGATTATGGGACAATTGTCATTAAACTGTTACTTTATTTAGTTACTGGTTTGTAACCATTTTTTTTTGGTTGATCTAAGAGGCCAATTTTTTAGGGAGGCCCCCCAGGATCACTAAACTATATATGGTGGAGCATAGAACTTTAGAAGTGTGAGAATTTGGAGAATCAGACTTAGTCTAGTAGCTTTTTCGGTACTATTTTAGCTTTTCTATTTTGGAAAGAGTTTAATGGGAAGATACAGTAATTTGTATTTGTCTTAGACATTTTTCTCTACAAGCATAATATTTTAATACAAGGCTTGGTTTGAATCTATGTATTTGAACTTAAGGTATATTGATTACTTTTTGAATTAGTATATTTCTTGCTTTGTGTTATTCGTAAATGCATGTTGATCATCAATCTTTCCAGATAATTCTTGTTTTCATTTTCGTAGGAAATTAATTTCAAGATAGTTGAAGGAGCTATGTTTTTCTATAACTTCAGATTCTATGTTCGTAATCCCTAAAAAATACCTTGATAACTAAGATTCTTTGAGAGATCCTTATGTGTTTTTAGGTCAAAAGTACATGTGTTAGTGTTTAGTTTGGAAATTCATTGGATATTTTTGAGAGGGAGTTGTACCTTACTTAATTTAGAGGGAAGAAATTATTTAATGCTTACCCAAATATGGTAGAATTATTTGTCTTCAAAGAGGCATAGGGTCAATATAGATTTTGATTAAAGTGGAGACAAATCTGTTTGCCAACAAATTTTTGGCGACTCTACTTGGTAGTTTGTTATTAAGAAGACCAGTATGCAATTATATTTTGATGAATAAATAAATCATGGTATTTCCTGCTATTGTAATATTAGGCCAAGAAGAATTCCCTCCAGTTCTTCAACCAGACTTATATTTCTTAGAAAATCAGGAGGAAATCATCATTGATCTCAATACTTTGGCTTGGAAATTGAGGACAAATGATCAACAATACCAACATGTTTGTTTAGTCATAGAAGAAGAAGAGATCAGGGAGTGGCTGAGGGGACTTCCTATTGCTCAATAAGCTATTGTTGTGTATAGAGAAGCTTGAGGCCCTTAAAAGAAACTAAGAGTTAGTTTGTACATCAAAGCTGGCTGAGAAAAGATATATAGGAGGCGACCAGAGCAAAGGGCTGATTGATGCAGATTTTGAAGCTTTGAAAAATTTGATTTTTTTTCTTGATTGTAATACTCCCAAGAAAAGAAGAACCCATACTTGCAGTAGACCTTCCTAGTCCCCTATTGGTCCCATTATATCACCAATTGTCTAAGCTGTTATCCCTCTGGGTATTATGATAGCCTTAATTTTTAATCTTCAACCTTTAAACTTTCAGTACCCACTCATGGATGCAAATTAGCCATGTGGTCAAAATATAGGCCCTTTGAACCTAGGGGTCAATTCTCTCGCATCTCTTCCCAAGGGGGCCAACCAATTCTTACCCAAGTTCAATGGAGATGGTAAGATGACTACAGAGGATCATCTTAGCAATTTTCACATAGCATGTAGTATTATCAGTGTTCCTACTCAAGAGATTGCAGTTAGGCTTTTTGTAAGAACCTTAACCACTGCCATAGCTGATTGGTTCAATCACTTTCCCCATGGCTCAATTACCAGTTGGAATGATATGAAGGATGCTTTCGAGGCAAGGTTCAAAACCCCTGATAATGAAATCTCATTATTTTTTCAGTTAAGACAACTTAAAAAAGAGATACATGAACCTATGTGGGAATTCGTAGCCAAGTTCAATAGGATATTGCAAAGAATCCCTATGAATTCTGCACCCAGCGATGAAAACAAGAAGATATTCTTTCTCAATGCAGTTTTTCCTGATATAAGCTTTCACATGTTGAAAGATGGATTAGTTGATTTGAACGGTGTGCAAAGACAAGCTATTCAGCTTGAGGATATATTTATCACAGTAGGAAAATGAAAGAGGGAGGTTCAATCCTTAGGTGCCTCCTTGTCTTCTCCAACAGACCCTCTGATGCAGAAGTTGATGAATGACATGGAAATGCTTAAGAGGTAGAAGAATAGGGCTAGTTCTCTGTATCAATATCCCTACCAAGATGTCAGCCGCAAGAAATTTGGCCAATCTCATGGGAAGACTCCTCTCCTAGAAGGTTCATAGCCTAGGTTATAGATTGAACTGACACCTAAAGAAACCATGTGTTCATTTCACTTGATGACAGATCATGATTGTGAAACATGTCCAGATTGGCTGAGATGTTGGTGCAGAGCACCTCCCATTTTGATGTGGTTTGTGTGTTTTAGGGTTGTGTTAGGTGTGTTGTTTGGGTTGTAATAAGATCCACTAGGTTGGATCCAAAATTTATCATATCCATGTTTGTAAGAGCCAAGAGTGCTCCTAGGTGATATTGTGGTCATTTTGACCTTCATTTTGATGTGGTTTGTGTGTTTTAGGGTTGTGTTAGGTGTGTTGTATGGGTTGTAATAAGATCCACTAGGTTGGATCCAAAATTGATCATTTCCACGTTTGTAAGAGCCAAGAGTGCTCCTAGGTAATATTGTAGTCATTTTGACCTAGAAAAGTAAAAGTTGATATTTTTGTGTAACTTGGGTTTAGAGTGGCTTCTAGGACCCAAAGTAACCTAACTAGGGTTAGGGAAGTAAAAAACATGAATCAAGTTGACTAAAATAGTCAACTAGCAAAATTTGCTAAAAATTTGCTAATGGAGGTTGGAGTAGTTGTAACTACCCATGCTCGGGTATTTGAGCATGTATCAATGATTTTTAGAAGGTTAATGGAGTTTTGGATTGGATAACACTTTTGTGAACCCTCTATATGGATGTCAGACTGTGTTTCCTTGTAATTTGTAGTATTTCTTGCTTTTCTGTATGACTGTGTACAGATTGGATTGAATGATCAGACCCCACAGAGTGTAGTGTTTTGAATTAGATTTCTTATGCACACAATAGTTTTATTTCAAGTTAACATAGTGTAAAGTTAGAGTAGGTTTTAAGCCATTGGTCTGCAAGTTCCTTTTGCAGAGTTGCAGAGGTAAATATGGCTCTAACCTAAGCATCCACTGGTGAAATTGATTTAAACCATGGGGGATGAAGGGTTAGGGTCTCTATATAATTTTTTTTCTTTCCTCTTTTTTTTTTCAATGGGATTCCTAGACTTTGATAAAGCCCTATGGCTAACTGCTAGGAGAAGGTGAGCCTAGATAGGGTAAAGATCGGATTGCACAGAGAACCCATGATCTTCGATGGTGAACTTAGTGGCATGTGTAGAATCCCTAAAGTGTTCCCATGAAGGATCAAAAGGTGAGAAATGATGACAGGAAGTTTGAAGACCAATTTTGTGGCATTTTTTCTTGACTGGTCCAAAGGCCTAAAAGATAGGCTGAAAACTAGGGCCTTGTGATAACTAGGGTTGTGGGTGCATTGAGAAGCTAGGAATTTGGATTATAGTAGGGTTGGTGGATAGATTGAATATTTTCAAGGTCTTCTATGAGGTTGTTTTGAAGAATTAGGAGCTTGAGACCCAAAATAGTGAAAATTGACCTACTAGGAAATAGGCCAATTAGCCTCCTAGTGAATTTGTCAACAATTGGATTGTTGAAGTATCCAGAAGTGTGGGGAAAGGTTCTAATGGACTTTTAATGGGCCAAGGACATAGGAAAGAGTCTATGAGATGTATGGGGAAGATCCTAAGTAAGGGTTTGCGATTCTAGGGGAAAGATCTAGTGAAAAACCTAGGAAATTAGAGAACTAGTTGGACTACTTGATCCTAGATGTATTTTGTATCTTCAACAAATCAACTATACCTAGGAGGAAAGTTGATAGAGAGGATATAGGAGATCCATATTGGAGAAGTGCACATGGATGATTAACCATTATATTGTTAGTAGAAATGATAAGAAATTTGGAGGATAGGAAGACTAGAACCCTAAACCCTTTGCATCAGATGTCTTCAGATAAATGCAACTAAAGACACCATTGGGATAGAAGAATGTCAAGAAGAAAAGAATCCTTTTGACATCGGACATTTGGGCTCTTTTTATCTAGAATATGAGTCTGACTCTTAAAGAGGTGGAAACATATTGGTGACTCTGCAAGATCCTTCATGCACATTCCTTACAAGAAATCAAAGGAACCAGAAGTTCTCTCCTGACACTAGTACATCTGATGCTTATCCAAAAGGTACAGATATTAGAATTGGTGATGCTTTGTCAAGTTCAAGAAGCCCAGAAATCAAAATCTGACAACAAGGTAACATAGTTCCTTCCCCTCTTGCTTTCAATTTTGTCAAATTTTGCAAAACAACCTCTATTTCCATTTCCTTGATCGAATATTTAAGAATGAACCCAAAGGAGCTTGACAAATTGGTTAGGTATGTGAAAGGAGAATCAAGCCTGAATGCCCAATTGAATAAACCCTTGATAGGAGAAATGACCATAATTGAAGAACCTCCCATTTTTGTGTCTGAAGATACCCCATAGACACCCAAAGAATTCCCTTATGTCAACTCTATAGAAAAAAGAAATAGAGGATAAGAAGCCAAATCATTTCTACATCTCTTTACTATTGAATGAGTAGAAACTTAGAAATTATGTTATCGACTCTGGTGCATCTGATAATATAATGCCTGCCCTAGTTGCTAAAGCTCTCATCCTCACCCTAACCAAAACCTTTGGTCATTGTTATGCCATGGATGCAAAGAAATTTCCCTTGATGGTCCAAGTCAAATATGTGCAAGATGTCTTTGCTGCATGTAAAGATAAATGTTTGAAATTGACAATCCTAGTCGCAGATATTCTTGCCATCTATGGTATGTTGCTTAGTAGAACTTTTTGTAAAGATATGGGAGGTGATATAAAGATGGATTGGTCTTAAGCAGTTATCCCAGTGGGTAAGAAGAAAATAAAGCTTGATCCAGAACCAAAAAATAAGTATACAGTAGTTCCTTCAAACAATCCCAAAGTTTAGATCATCTTTGAAGAATGCCAATTTGGTAATTATGTAGTTTTTTCTAATAGTGAACCTGAACCTATTGTTGATAGTTCAAAGGATGAAGATTTGTGGAAAATGGATTTTGATGGTAGTTGTTCAAGCTCGGGATAAGGAGCTAGAGTAGTGTTATTTCATCATGTTGGAGAGTGCATTCCTTTGTCTTTTAAGCTGGATTTTGGGAATACCAATAATACAGCCAAATATGAAGCATTGCTATTGGGACTAGAAGAAGCAGGTTAATAAATTGATTTCTAAAGGTGATGCAAACCTGATTGTGAAGTAGGTAAGGGGGCAGTTTTTGGTCAAGAACAAAAAATTAAGGCACTATAGAAACCTAGTGTGGGATGAACTTGATTCCTTTGATGCCTTTTACATAGAGTTCATATCCAGAAGCCTGAACACTAAAGTGGATTCCTTAGTAGTTTCAATATCATTGCTTTTACCACATCCAAACTTCAAAACATAGAGTTACCGAATAGAAATGATTTATAGGCTGAAAGTGCAGATAACATAGAGCACAGGCAAGTGTTTGATAATGATTCTCAACTTAGTGATTTCTTAGGATGTGTTAATAATTTTGCTAATGTTTACTTCAAAGGTTTTGGAAATGAGGGCAAGGAAACCTGTGAAGGTTCTATAGAAGATGATGGAATCATTCAACTAAAAGGAAATAAAATTCCAAAGAGGTTGGTTTCTTTAGAACATCTATTTCGAAGGAGAGATGACAGTATGGTGAAAGAAAAGATATCCCATGCTCATAACTCTAAGGAGTATGATAAAATCAATATAGGCGATGAAGGTGACCCTAAATGGATTTCAACAGGCAAGACATGTTCTTAGTAGGAGAAAGACAATCTCAAGAAGCTACTAACATAATATAAAGATTTTTTTTCTTGGGGGTACGAAGACCTTAAGAACTTCAGAGGTGGTCAGTTCAGACATCATATTCCTTTGAAGCTAGACACCAAACCCTTCTATTAAAAGCTGAGGAATTACAATCCAAAAGTATCTGAGGCCATATTGAAAGAGGTGGAGAAGATGTTGCAAGCCAGGATTATCTACCTGATCCACCATTCCACCTAGATTTCCAATAGAGTTCCTGTGAGGAAAAAGAATGGTGAAATCCAAATCTGTGTAGATTTTTAGAATCTGAATCAAGCTAGTCTCAAAGACAATTACGTGCTGCTAGTGATGGAACACATCCTCCAAGTTGTATCAGGATTAGAGGTGATGTCTATGCTGGATGGTTATTCTGGATATAATCAAATCAGCGTGGCAAAGGAGGACCAGCACAAGACATATTTTTTTTATTCCCTGGGGAAATTTTGCATACAACTAGATGTTGTTTGGATTGATTAGTGTATGTGCCACTTTTCAGAGGGAGATGAATTCCTCATTCGGGGATTTTCACAATAGGAACATTGTAATTTATCTGGATGACCTGAATATTTATTCAAAAAGAAGGAATCTCCATTTGAGAGACATCGAAATAGTGTTGCGAAGATGCTGGAGTCATGGTATATCCTTAAATCTAAAGAAGTCAGTTTTATTTGTTGAGGAGGGTAAATTATTAGGGAATATTGTTTCAATAGAAGGTGTCAAAATTGATCTTGATAGGGTCAAGGAAATTCAGCAACTTAACTTGCCTTCTAGTAGAAGCGGTCTGAAATCTTTCTTTGGTCAAGTGAACTTTCTAAGAACCTTTGTCTCAGACTTTTCAGAAACTACCAGACATATGGTAGACATGTTGAGTGAGAAATTCCCTTTCAAGTGGAGTGAAGAAGTGTGGAGAGCTTTCAATGAAATTAAGGTAGAAATATCCCAGGCTCCTATCTTAACAATTCTAGATTTCAAAAGAGACTTCATTATTTATTGTTACACATCAGAGCACACTTTATCTGGAATTTTGACACAAAAATATGAAATGGGGTAGGAAGCGCCCATTTATTTTATGAGCACACCGATGAAGAAACATGAAATTAAGTATACTCAAATCAAGAAACATGCCTTTTCCATAGTAAAAGAAATAAATCAATTCAGGTACTATATATTGCACTCTCATGCTACAGTACGTGTCCTAGAAACAACAGTTAAAAGTGTCCTTACCCAAAAGGAGATAGGGATGAATAATAGAGCAGTTTGGATAGCTAAAATCTAGGAATATGATTTAACTATCAAGCCAATAAATTTGGTGAGAGGATGGGGTTTATGTAAATTGAAAGCAGAAAATGGTGAACTGGTGAAAGAAGAGGTAAATGAAGTCCCCATGGCATTGTTAGAAAGTTTGACTGACCCCTAGTTTTCAGATGTGACTTACTTCCTCACCTATGGTGAATGCCTTGGACACATGAACCCTTAATAAATGAGTAATATAAAATTGAAGGCTTCCAACTATGTAATATCTCAAGATGTGCTATATAAAAGGGGTGTTGATGGGACTTTCCTCAGATGTGTAGATCTTGCACAACAGAAACAACTATTGAGGGCTTTCCATGATGAAGCTTGTGGAGGGAATTTTTATCTCTACCATCACAACATTCAAAATTTGTTAGAACCATTTCTATTGGATAGTAATGTTCAAAGACATGTATCACTACGTTAAGAATTGTGAAAAATGTCAGTTGTTCATTGGATGCCCGCAACTTGCAACTTTACCCCTCTAACCAGTGGTAGTAGATGAACCCTTTAAACAATGGGGGATGGATTTTTTTGGGCCTTTGAATTCTCCATCTAGTGCAGAGCACATATATATTTTAACCACCATTGATTACTTCACCAAGTGGGTGGAAGCGGTTCCAACTAAGAAGGAAAATTCACAAGTTGTTTGTGATTTCCTGTTGAACCATATCTTTATCAAGTTTGGGATACCAGCCAAGGTGGTAGCAGATAATTATAAGTATTTTTATTTAGAAGAGATCTCAAATTTTTGTTATGAGCATGGGATATCTTTATCCTACTCATGTGATTATTTCCTGTAGGGAAATATCCAAGGAGAATCGAGCAATAAAAACTATATAGCTATAATGAATAAATTGATGGATGACAATCCTCGCGATTGGCATAAGAAGTTGCATGAAGCCTTATGGGCCGATAGGACTACTCCCAAAAGATCCATTGGCATGGCTCCTTTTGAGATTGTGTATGGGATAGGATCTCATGTATCCTTACCTCTAGAATTATCTATAGCCAAGCTACAATCGGTGATCGAGGAACAGTATTTTCAAAGTTCTCTGGAAAAGTGCATCATGTACCTAAATAAGTTGGAGGAAGAAAGAAATGACTTGGTAGACCACATTACAAGGCATAAACTTAAAGTCAAGCAAATTTTTGATATGAGAGCCCATGCACATAAATTTATGGAAGGATTCAAAGTTCTGTTGTGGAAAAAGAAGGGCGCCTAAGGGATCTCATGGGAAGTTTGAGTCTTTTCGGAAAGGCCCGTTCACCATTTCAAAGGCAATTGGTTCCAATTCTTTCTATCTGTCCTACCTAGATGGTATCAATCTTCCTTTCACTTATAACAGGCAGGACCTCAAATTTTTCAAGTTGTAATGTTGTTCTGAGTCCCCCTTTACATAAGAGTTATCTTTCCCGCTTTTCTTAGGTGTAGTCACGTGTGTTGTTTCTTTACCTTCTTGTTTTTGTGAAATTAGTAATCTAGAGTTCTCTACATATTTGGCAACATGAAGTCCCCTAGATAGAGCCATTGTTAGGGTCTTTTTAAGTCACCATGTTAAAAGTCTCTTTGACCCTTTGGTATATTTAGTTATTTCCCAGTTTCCTCCTTTTTCAAAAGTTTACGTCAAAAGGTCTTTCAATTTCAACTTTGCCTTTGAGTTAATCGCCCTAATGTTTCAAACTTGTCTTTTTGAAGTTGGCTCTTTTCAGCCAATTGTTGGTAGTTATTGATCCTTCATGAACCAATTTGAACCCCTTTGAACCTTGGTTCAAAGTAGTTCAAAGTAGTTCAAAGAAGTTCAATCAAATATTTTAGTCTAACATCGGTGATTATAGGTGGGACCCGTGCCATGTCACTTTGTGGCGGTGAACCACTCCAAACCTCGGTTAAAAGTAGTTCAAATAAGTTCAAAGGAATAAATAGTAGACTCAAGGATCGATGTGATAGCTAAGTTGAAAGGTGATGTGACACGTCAGAGTAGTAATCATTAGAATGATGGTACATTCAGCCTTGAAGAGATGGTAGCCACGGAGGAATTCCAAGCTGGCAATGTGAGTTAAGGCAGACATTATCTTAGCACAAGTGAAGTAGTGGCATTAAATAGAAAGTAATAATGACTTAAGTGGTTTTATAAAGAAAATAAATAACTAGAATTCACATTTTCATATTCACTCTACGCTAGCCTACATGTCACATTTTATATCCATCTTTTTTGATATATTTAGTGAGGTGAGAATTCTTTAAATTATGTCATTCAGCTTATTTATTTTTAGAGCAAGGTTGTGGAGTCTTGGCTATGAAAGACATAGATTTTTTTCCTGAGTTGACAAAGTACAGGTAAATGCTGAAAAGCCTCCTTTTTCTTCCTGTTTATTATGTGATAGTGTGTTTTCAAGGGATTGCAGTTCTTTTATTTGTTTTGGGAGGGGAAGATGAGGTCTAGCATGAATTTCTTTGGAAATACTGCGAATCTAGATTGTAGAGTCTCAGTGATCACAAATACCAATTTGTTGGGAGTTGAAGTAAAGAAGATGGTACAAAATTTAAAAGTTTCTATAGAGAAAATGCATACTCTAGAGCTCACGCCCAGTGGGTTGCTTCAAGCCGCTACTTTTCCCCGAGCTGTGATAAGTCCAAAACTAGTTCAACAGTGCATAAACCACTATGACGTCAAGTCTAAGAGTGTGTTAAATAATGAAGGAAGAAGTCTCTTGACTATAAACAAAGAGACAATAATATCAGTTTTCAAGCTTCCTGATGAGGCTTTTTCCAGCTTTACCCTGTTAGCACTGTATATTGATTTTTTTTCGAATTCCAAGCTTTGGCAATTTTCCTAAATCTTTTGGGTCAAAATCCATGTCTCTTCATGTAAAAAGGTCAAATTATGGTTAAGTCTTCAAAATGCCTTGTTTCAAGCTTTAATTGTGTAGTCACGCTAGTTTTTTAAAGTGTCTTTTTAAGTGAGCAAGTGAGCAACGAGTCATTTTGGGTTGAATCGCACAGTCACGGTCATGTCTTGGTGAGCTAAGTTGGCAGTGCAAGTGAGCGACGTGGTCATTAAAGTGTCTTAATCACGTAGTCAAGGTGTCTTTTTGAGGTCAGGTTGTTAGTCGGCGACTACACAAGTTGAAAAAACTTTTTTGTCATTCACTCATGAAGGTTTGAGTCTTTTGTTAAAATGCTCACTAAGTTAATGAGTGGTTAAGTTTTGGTATATCGCACAGTCACGGTGGTCTTATGTCTTTAGTTTTTGGGTCCACGATTGACTAAGAAGTATAAAAAGAAGTCTAGTCGCTCACTCAGGTTGGATTTTGTTCATATATTTTGAGCCCGTGAGTGCGTGAGGAAGTCAGGTCATAAGTTTCGCTCACTCGTTTGAGTTCTAACTAATGTTATTTTTGCAGTGCAAGTAAGAAATGGGTTGTGTTTTGGTTATCAAATGGTTCCACTCACTCAGTCGCGCAGGAGGTTTTCAAGGTTTTAAAGTGCATGAGTGTATGACTAAAGAAACTCATGCTAAGACCAACTCACACACAGATGAGGTGTTGATTAAAGTTTTCAGCCCATGAGTGTGCGATAAAGGAAATTGGAGGTTGTCACTCAGTCACTCATAAAGGAAGTTAAGTCAAAAAGTGATCAGCAAGTGTGCGATTGATGAATTATAAATTTTGTGTGAAGATACTCACTTAGACATGAAGGATCTAATTATAAATAATTTTCAGTAGCGAGTGCGTGAATGTGAATAAATAAAGTTCATCACTCACTCGCAGATAGTTTTGAGCTGAAATGTTTTGCAGTGCGATTGAGCGACCAAGTAAAAAGTGCATAAAGAAAATGGTCATCGCTCACTCGCAGAGGTAGAAAAACAAATCAAAAGGGCATAGTGACTATCTAACTAGCAAATGATTCATGACTATTTTGAGTCATCGCTCACTCGGGCACATCCAAGAATGATGATAAAGAGATCAGTGAGTGTGCGACCAAGAAAGGATCGAGTGTGCGACCAGAAAGGATTGAGCAATAAAATTTTAATCACTCACTCTTGCAGGTTTCAAAAAGGTGAAATGTTGAGCAGCGGGTCCACGAATGATATAAGGAATAGTGAAATCGCTCACTCATGCAAGTATAAATGTAAAGGATAAAGAGGTAGTGAGTACGCGATGGCCAAGTAATAAAGCTGCTATCTCGTTCATTGCTCAATCGCAAATAACATAACCTCAAGCAAAGAAGAGACCACGAGTGCATGACTGGTTGTAAGGAAAGGTCTTGTTTCTCACTCACAAGGACAAATTTGAATGTAAGCAAAGGACAGAAAGTTAGCGAAAAGTTGATAGGTGGCTCATTCTAGGCTTACAAAATCAAAAAGAGAAAAAGTGAGTACTCTTTTCTAGCAGGGATCAAACAGTGTGAATTAATGATAGTATTAGTTATAGAGAGATGATTGTATGACACTACAAGTGTGATAATTTGGCATTCAAGTGGTCAAGACACCGATTAGATGGCTATAAATCTAAATGATTGAGCTTGATTTTGTACAAGTCTCATTTATGCCTTGAAGATTTTGTTGTGAAAGCAACAGAGCTTGTTTTTCTGAGATAGAAATTTGAGAAGGAAAGATGAGTCAAGCTACTACCAGTGTTGCCTCACAAGGGTCTAGAAAGAAGAAGGTTGCAACAAAGAAATATATAGAGGAATTCACTAATTTTCTACCTAGGACACCAAATGCAAACAATGCTAACTGGGATGAGTGGAAAGATAGATGATGTCAGTGCAAAAATCTTGTCACTACAGGCTTCTCGGGTAATACTCTATTTCATTATTTCTGGAACAATAGAGTTAAAGTTGTCCCAATTTGTAATCCATGGGAATTAAACATGGCTAAATTAATTGTGCCTAATGTATATGTGGACATAGAGTTAATCAGGGAATTGGCTAAGAATTATTGCCCAGTAGCTAGGGTAATTAGGAAAAAGAACAAGGAATCCCTAGTATACATCAATAGAAGATTAGTAGCAAAGGTTTTTGGGATTACTAGTGCATTGTGCATAGAAATTGATCTAGAGAAGATAAAAGGAGATTATAAAAAGAGAGAAAAATTGATCAAGAAGTATGAAATTCCCAAATTCATGCCTAGGGTAGACAGAAACCTGGTAATCATCTCTGATAATGTTAAACCTTTGTTTGATTTGTCCATGTTTCATCACTATGTCAAGTGCACTGTATATGGCCTGAGTAGGGTATTAGGATTTGATGGAGATTCTACTGTTGATAAGGACCTACTAATGATGGAAATGAACATTCAACACCAAGAGGTTAATTCAGATTATGATTATGTGGGGTACCTAGTTTAAGCTATACATGTAGCATTGGTAGATATACAGAATGATGTCCCAATCCCAACTTTCAAACATTATTTTCATCTAATGCTTATGATTTCTTTCTACAACAAGGCCTCCATGGACAAAGAACTACAAATATTTGATTCAGAATATGGTGTCAGTATGCCAATTCAAAGGTGGACCCTGGTATGGGATAGTTCCTCTATAAATTCATCTTTTGTATGTTTCTCTAATTGGATTGTGGATCCAATCTTTGATTTACTAGGATCTGATAGGGAGAGATTACCAATTGGGGTTAGGAGGATATTAAGGCCTTACCAGTTTGTTGAAATTGGCCAATCACTCACAATTGGGGAGATTTCTTTTTCTTTGATCATTTCACTATTATTAGGGTATGTAACATAAAAAATATTTTATTTTATGTTTGTTGATTGATGGAATTGATGATGATGTGTTATGTTACCAAAATGTAAAGGAGATAATTGTGGTTTAGGAGGGTTTGAATTGTTAATTTTTATTTGTGTTGATTGTATATTGCAATTGTGATTGTGATTAAGGGAAGATAAGATGCTCCTTTCTTTCACCCTCAAATACACAAATAGGAGATCCAATTTTGATCAACCCTAAAGGGTTAATACACAAATGAATCTAATATTTGGAAAGAGACCAAGAAAGGGGATCTTAAATTTTGTAAATTGATTGATTAATATGACTAAGGATAGTAATTGAAAAGAATATGAGAAAGTACCAACCTTCCAAAGTGGCAGATTAAAGATTGCTATTTTTTGAGATCTGTAGACTATTTCTCGAGATGCTAATAGTTGATACCAAACTGGAACAGAGAGACGGACAAAACCCATAAATATTTTTCTATTTTGATGTCATCTTATGAAAAAGGTTGACACTGTACAACTTGATCTGCTCAACTCTGAAAGTGTCCCTGTTCGCACAGTCTGAAAGAAATCTAAAAAGGGTATCCAGATCTGGCCTTGAACTTACAATCCCAAACCTGTACCTGCAAGAAAAATCTTTGTTTGTTGTTGGGGAGGGGTTTGCCTTAAGCAAACCTTGATTTAGGAATTAACCTTGAAATCAATAAAGTATGGAAAGCTAACAAGTAGTAAAATTGAATCTAATAGTGAAGCTATGATATGGAATAGATATGCAATTGTCATTCAAATGTAGCAAGTATGTAAATATGAAAGCATGGACTTTAGAAACCATAAACCTCCATTATTGTATGCTTGGAATCCACCTTGAAAGATTTTTGAGGATGCACAAAGGATCTTTAAGGAAGATCACACCATCATGATGGCTAGATCTAGGGTTTGAATGATGAATCTTGAATGCTTGAACCAAATC
>MU225448.1:245625-314412 GCA_018584345.1 Thuja plicata
AAAGTAGGGAGACTAGTATTGGTCAATCTTAGAATAGCATAAGAAAGTGAAACATGAAGATTAACAAACATGAGAAAGTGAATGACACTCTCATAGACATCATAGGTGCTATAAAGAGATGCTAAAACAAGCATAATGAGAAAAATAGCCATACACCAAAAGAATTGCATGATGACAAAGCAAGAAGTAGTTTTTTTTTTTTGTTAATTAGAAATGCAAATGTGTGTTGTAAGCTATAAATCTAACACCAAATAGAAGGAGTTGTCTATCGCGGGTTCACCAAAATGTAACATAAAAAATATTTTATTTTATGTTTGTTGATTGATGGAATTGATGATGATATGTTATGTTACCAAAATGTAAAGGAGAGAATTATGGTTTAGGAGGGTTTGAATTGTTAATTTTTATTTGTGTTGATTGTATATGGCAATTGTGATTGTCATTAAGGGAAGATAAGATGCTCCTTTCTTTCACCCTCAAATACACAAATAGGAGATCCAATTTTGATCAACCCCAAAGGGTTAATACACAAATGAATCCAATATTTGGAAAGAGACCAAGAAAGGGGATCTTAAATTCTATAAATTGATTGATTAATATGAATAAGGATAGTAATTAAAAAGAATAGGAGAAAGTACCAACCTTCCAAAGTGGCAGATTAAAGATTGCTATTTTCTGAGATCTGTAGACTATTTCTGGAGATGCTGACAGATGATACCGAACCAAAACAGAGAGATGGACAAAACCCAGAAATATTTTTTCATTCTGATGTTGTCTTATGAAAAAGGTTGACCCTGTACCACTTTTTCCAACTCGATCTGCTCAACTCTGAAAGTGTCCCTGTTCACACAGTCTGAAAGAATTTCAAAAAGGGTATTTAGATCTTGCCTCAGATTTATAGTCCCAAACCTATACCTACAAGAAAAATGTTTATTTTTTGTTGGGGAGGGGTTTGCCTTAGTCAAACCCCAATTTAGGAACTAACCTTGAAATCAATAAAGTATGGAAAGCTAACAAGTAGTAGAATTGAATCTAATAGTGAAGCTATGATATGGAATAGATATGCAATTGTCATTCAAATATAGCAAGTATGTAAATATGAAAGCATGGACTTTAGAAACCATAAACCTCCATGATTTTATGCTTGGAAGCCACCTTGAAATAGTTTTGAGGATGCACAAAGGATCTTGAAGGAAGATCACACTATCATGATGGCTAGATCTAGGGTTTGAATGATGAATCTTGAATGCTTGAACCAAATCCCTTCAAAGGCTTGAAAGCTTGAATCTTTGATCTTCAATGGAGAACTTGAATGCTTGAGAAGAAGACTTGGACACCTTAAGAACAATGGATGCTTGAACAAAATCTTGATCACCTCTTATCACTTAGTTGATAGTTGATAATGCTTTTTTTGATGGTTAGAGAAAATGAAAGGAGAAGGCTCCCTTTTATATGGAATTTGGGAAAAATATTCTAAGGAGGCATACATAGGATAATTAAATCATCATTTAAGCCTTTAACCCTAGGAGAGGACCTATATTAAATATAATTTAGGAATCAACCAATTCAGAACCTGAAACAGCCGACCTGGGAGTGGGAGAGAACTTTTTCCAAAGACCGACATCCGGGAAACTGTGGGATTCTGGGTTTGGGACCCTAGGACAGGGTCGAGGTCAATGTTGTCCTAGAATAGGGTCAAGGTTGACCCTTTCGTAGGGTAGGGTTGAGGTTTACCTAGTCCCAAAAGGTTAACCCTGTCCCTGCATCCCAGAAATAGAGTCCTGCAACCCAGAATGTAGAAATCAGTCCTGAAAGTGGTATAAGGAGGAGCAGATCAGGGGGAGATGATGCAGAAATGGGGGGATGATTTAATGGAGGTCAAATACATCCCCTAAGGAGGGATAAATTTTCTTAACATGGAAGTGCTTCCATTTTAAGATGATACAGGGTATATGGTTCTTCTCAACCTCCTCACATTCTCCCCAAGTTTGTGCCTCTTAGAATTGCATTTCTAGAGTTCATTTGGAAAATTACATGGGTTGATAAAGAATTCCTAGAAGGACACATGAGGGGTACTTTTTTCCCTAGATTATAGGTGGGTTTTGATTTTTCTATTGGAAAAAGAGTGTTTGATTTAATCAATGACTTTCTAAAGAAATATAGAATGTCTATAGCTGTTGTTAGATTTTGTGATCCTAAAATTTTTGTTAAAATAACTCTGAAAGGTGTGGTTTCCTAGGTAAATATCAAAGACCATGAGCCTTTGGATGATGAAGATATTGTAAGAAACAAGTTGGAAAAGGATGAATTCCAAGAGAGGAGAAGGAAATGTAGAGATCTTCTTAGGGCAGAAGTTGATTGAAAGGAATCAGATAAGGCTTTTTCTAGTTTTTTCCCTGACCTCCCATACTTGCAGAGAATGGAAGAAATGCTTAAGTCTTATGACACTTTGATGGCACAAGTACCACAATTTAGTGTTGAGGATGCACAGTTTCAAGGATCCCCAATTCTTGTTGCATTACATGACCTAGAACATCAAGAACAACAAGAGGAACAACATGAAGAAGAAGAAGAAGAAGTGGCTGGTGAGGAAGATACTTCCACCAGAGACCCTCCCAAAAAGAAGCAAAAAATAGAGGACAAGATGGTGCAGGATAGAAAGAGTATGGCCAAGGCTATGATAATAGAGCATGGAAAGTATTTTAGGAAGTTAAAAAGGCAACTGCAAAAGGAGCCATAGGCTGAAGGCCAGGGGGATAATCAAATGGTGTTGTTTGGAGAAGCTGACAAGAGGGTAATGATGGAAAATGAATTCATGAAAGATGATGAATTCATAAAATATGGAGAATTAAAAATCCTCCTAGTAAAATTAAAGCAAAGGGATTTAAGGCAAAACTTAATCATAGGTGAAGGTCAGGAAGATAAAAATGAAGAGATTGTGAAGACACTCCAGGATTATGATCCTAAGAGTGAACTAATTATTGTAGAACAAGCCAGACTATTGGTGCAGAACAGTGGGGTGCTATTGATGCCAGATTGGGACTTACAGTCCACTTTAATCATTGATCAGATTAGTAGGCAAGAAGACCCCTTATTGAAAACATAATTTGAGATTGATGAAGTATTGAAAGGATTAGGATTTGATCCTAAATCCAAGACTTTAGCTATTTGGTCTCTGGCCCCTACTACATAGAAGCCTCTGGTCATGACTATAAGGGAGGAGAAGAGAGCTGATAGAATGATTTAGAATTTTGAGAATACCACTGATACTGAGATCACCCAGCTTATGACTCACGTATCCTTTATGAATTTGAAAAAAATAGAGGACTTGTCTAAAAGATATGAGACAACTTTTGGCAAAATGATGGCCCTAGAAAAAAAGCATGAAGAAGTAGTGGTTCATAACCACACATTGGAGGAGAAAATTTCAAAATTAAAGGAAGAGTTGGAAGAAAGTAAGAGAGCAAAGAATCTAGCCCCCAGGAAGTATCAAAAGTTGAAATAGATGTTGCCACAGAGACAAAAGAGGACTCAGCATTGGTAGAAGGCCAGTCTAAAGAGTTTTCATAGGGACAAAGTACAAATATCATGTCTATCATATTTCCCATACTGCAACATCGAATTGATGTTTTGAAGAAGAAGACTGACATAATACATACATTGTATGGATCACTGTAAGAAGCCTCAAGGAAAGCTACTGAAGCTATGACATTCTTGGAGCCTACATTTGAGACCTGGTCAGGAAGAGACAGGCTGATGGATAAATTAAAGACAACCATGTTATATAGTGATGATTTTCCTAATAAAATCATAGAGACCATTGACATGATCAATGAGGTGAATAATATGTATGCCTTCTTCAATGGCAAAGCTAAATTGATAAATAATAAATTGAAATTATTTGGTGACTAGTGCCCCACTTTAATCCCAAATATCTATGATGAAGCGGGTACTTTAAAGCGACAATCAGATTGGATAGCTGATTTTGATGGGATATTCAAGGATGAAGAGATGAAGCAGCACCTAGAGAAAGATAATGATGCCAAATATTACAATGAATTGATTGATAACCTCTTCAAGGTTGAAAGAGATATGGAAAAATTTGTTGCTAAGGCCAGAATGACTATGGATGCCAGGTGGACAAAATTTGTTACCAAGATGGAATAGGAAAATACTTTTAAGTGACCCACTGCCAAGGAGGTGAATAGGTGGAAAGCAAAGTTGAAAGGATAGTAGAGATATTTTCAAACTGCAACAACAAATTTTGTTCAGACTTTGCCAATTTTTTCCACCAATCTTCTATTATAATTTTGTCTTTTATGTCAGTTTTAAAAGTTGTAAAATATTTTGTAAATATTTTCCATGCAATCTATAGCTTGTTGCATCCTTAGTTATAAAAGGATTCCAAGACTACTGGGAAAAGGATAGCCATTTTTCATGTGGGGGTACAAGTTCACATTGTATAAACTCTGGTTTAAGACCAATCTATTTTGAGGAGGGTTTTGAAATTTATTGTTGAATGTAATAGCAACTTTTGATTATGAATACAAAAAAAAATCCATCAATAGTTTCTGAAATATATGATGAGTATTTTGTCTTCATTGTTGTGTTATGAATCTTATTTAAATTGAATGCTCAAGGAATTTGTTAGCACTTTTTCTTGTAGGAATCAATTAAAACTGCAATAAATGCCTGACCCTCTATTCCCAACTCAGATTCATACATGAAAAAGGCTAATTAATAAGAATGCTATCATTCTTCACTTCAAGCTCCATAAGCTCAGGCAGGTGTACATATCTTCAGATTCACTGACTCACAGAGAATCTTACAATGGATTAAGGATCTATAATCCTTCTTCTTTTTAAGTTCTCAGAACTAGGAAGGTTAACCTATTGATTCCCTCTCTAAGGAATCACTAAAATGCATTGTATTCCTTAATACAATCAACTAAACATACATGTTCTTGAAAACAGAAAGTAAAGATTTTTAGTATTTAATTGGTTGATGATAATACTATGATGCAGAACTTGACCAATGCCTAACTCTGGGCCATAGAGTCAAAATGAAAACATACATTCACCAAAGATAATTAATCAAATCACAAATAAAATCTCAGACAGCATGCCTTACAAACTATCCTCTCACTCTCATATCCTTGTATCAAATCCTTGCACAAAACCCTAACTCTCAGGAATTATTAATAAGATTTAAGCTATCCTTGAGAGAAACTCACAAATAACCACACAATTACCTTGTAATTGGTATGTTTAACATGTCTTACAGATTAAGCATATAAGAGATGAATAAAAATGCAAGAAGACATCAATGATTTTGAGACTAGAAATTCCATTGTAATTTTAATATAACATTCTAACTTCAATACATTCAGAATGACTGTAAACTTGAAAACTAGACAATTGAAAATCCTACCTTGCCACTTCAATTTACCATCCTTTACAACATAATACAACTTGCTACTTAAAGGTAGCATTAGTCATCTTGGAATCTTTCAAGAATGAAAGATGCAACAAGCTTCAGATGACTAAGCTATAAGACAAAAATTAGACCCCTTAGACAGGACAAAAAAATAGGCGGAAAGAAAAACCACTCTTTGTACAAGATACTTTTGGTTCTTTGTCCTTGGACTGCTTGAATACTTGTAACTACTCCCAAATGTTAGGCCTTCATCATCTAGGGTATATTGTCTTTGCTGATGTGGCACTCTACCCTCATCTCTTCCAACTATTACACAACCGCTGGGACCTGTTGTTGTTCATATATTACCAATTTCTGTCGATGGATCAACTAATTGATACTGGCTTCTCCAAGAGGTGAACACCTCATCACTTGGCCATTTGAAACTGATAACATCCTCCTTTTGAGTATTTAACTCCTCCCAACCAACATAAGCCTTCTCAACCTCTACTTCCCAAGACTCAAAAAATGCCCGGGCGTTAGTGATAACCTCAATAGACTTGACAAACCAACCTGTATTTTTCAATATAATAATACTGTTTGTCCTATTTGTCAGTGCCTCATTCAACTGCCTCAACCACAGGGCTTCATTTTTTATGTCCCCACTCTTTTTGAACATGTGGGGGAACAAATCATATTTATCCTTAGAAAACTCCCTTCTTAGAGTCTCTCCCTTTTGAATGACCATACTCCTATTGGTTTCTATGTTTGTCATCAGCTTGAGGCATTTGTGAGTATTGGTCAAGGCAATATCAATATTTTTTTGTTCTTTGGACATGGAATAGAATGTCTTCACATCAGCTTTTTTCAATTGCCAATTGTCAAATATTGATCCCCAACTTTCTTTATCTTTATCATTCTTATCCATTATGCTGGAAATCCTTTTTCCCATTAGATAACGATTAGATAAATAAATTTCAAAGCCACACTACTTAAGTTTGGAACATATCTTATCAGCACATTTCTTCTTTATCAGATCTTCAGCCTCTTTATATGAAGGGGATTCTTCAAGGTCCTTTTCACTTTCTTTCTCCAACCTAGTTCTCTCAGCAATCAACTTGTTCTTTGCAGCATCTAACTCGGCTTGCTTAGCATCAATGAATGCTTGAGTAGTGGGGCTTGTTGGTGTAGGGAATGGGGGATAAGTCACAAATGGACTAGATGAAGAAGTTCGATGAGGATCCTATGTTAGCATTATTGAAGGGGTAACTTGGGCCTCTTGCTTACCCTTTAGGGTGGCAATCACCTTATCCTTTTCAATGGAATTCAATACCTCCTCATTGTATGCCTTCAATGCCTTCTCAAAATTTTCAGTCAGGATCAAGATCTCCTCATCTCTTGTTTTTTCCACCTCTAAATTAAACTTTGCAACCTCAAGAGTGGTGGTGGCTATCTGTGTTGCTGATGTGTCTAAGACCCTACTTACAATAAGGCTACCCACCTATTCAGCTTGATCATCTTTATTGTTCCTCTTGGGATCTCTTTTCCTTAGGTGCCACATGACAAGGGCTGCATGATCCTCGCTAAACTTTACTCCTTTGGAGGCTTGTTTATCTTCCAACTCAGTAGTGTAGATGGTCTTGGTCTTTTTCCTCAGTACATCAAAAACAATAGCATCTGCAAGATCCCATTCTCGGAGTAGTAGTACTCTTTCCCTTTGAACCAGTGCTCTTCCTTGCTCAGGAGTCATCTTTTCAAATCTAGAGATCATCTCTAATTTGATCTCATTTTCAATCTCTTCATACTCCTCTCAGGTTGCTCAGATTGCTTCTATTGGCATTTTCTCTTAAACTCGTCTATATGAGTTCTCCATAAAAAATGCAGGAATGCTCGAGTCTTAACAAACTTATCATTAGAGAGAAATTTATTGTTGGCTTGTAATGTCAAAGGATCCAATTCCTTCCCAGCATACTCTACTATAGTTAGGTCTAAAGTTGCATTTTTAGGGACTTCAGGCATACCTTCCTGTAGCTCTTGAGATGTGACAACTATTTGCCTAGCATTTCCCACATGCACCAGTTGCTCTGCCATAGATTTCTCATCAATATACAATGGGGACTGTGAATGAGAGTACACATCTTCCTGTCACTCTTGTTGTTCTCCTTCTATCTTTTGCTTCTTGGGAGAAAGCTATGATTGAGTACTGGGATCCAATGGCCCTTTTCTTTTTGGCTCCAAAATCTTCTCTATTTGCTGCAATACAGCCTTATATCCTTTTCTCTGATATACCACATATTTCCTAGAAGGAACATTTCTGACTGGAGCTATTTTTCTCATCATAACTTTTTCCCTTTTTGACTCAGCTTGTACGATATTTTCCCTTTTTTTATTCAATGCTTCCATGATGCCTTCAAACATTTCCATCAAAGAATCTATTTTCTTAGCCCAAGGTTGGAATATCCTCAATGGGTCATACAATTTGTCAAAGTGATTTACAAAGTCTAAGCTCTTCTTGTATGCAAGCCATTTTTCTTTCCTAATGGCTTGTTCCATTATGTCAAATTAATTTCTGATAATATCTTTAGGAAAGTTGAATTTATGATTCAATACTAGGCACTTTGTCTTCTCTCTGAACATGTCTTTAATAAAAGCCTTAGGATCAGCACACCTAGATAAAGCTATGGTTAAATGGTAAGGGGCCATAAATTTGTGCATGTGTGACCATCCTCCCTTTGTAATAACAAATTGATGGGCTACTGTAATAGTAGGAAAAATATTTCATCTCCCTTTTCCAGTCAATGCCTCATCCTGCAAGCCCCCAATTTATTTGATTATCTCAGCCAATCCTAATTTCACAGGCACTTTATAAGGCAATACATAAGGGATTCCCCTGAAACCATATACTCTAAAAACTATGGAAACTAGATACAAGATGACATCTCCCCAATTATGTACTATTTTCAACTTTTGATTACAATCCTTAGGTCTCAATAATTCTAACAGTGATACAGGTATCCTAGGATCATCATCCAACAAAAGATTCTTGATTCTGGCAGCAAAGCATCTATCAAAAGTAATGTAACTTGCATCTTGATTGTCCCAAGTCATATCTGCATTCCACAGTTGCACTAGCATTTATTCATCATCTCTGATGTTGACCAACTCCATCTCCTTTTCAAAAAATCCTGCCCCCTTAAATAACAACATGTACATTAGTAAAGAATACCAAGTGAAAGGCTTAGTGACCTTTTTGGCTTGGATGCCTATCAAGCCTTCATGTATCAAGTCTGCCACATAATGAGAAAAATCAAAGGTCACTAGCAGATGAGGGTGTAAAATATGTACTACCATGTACATATAGTGGATGGGCATCTCCTTTTCTTCATCATCACCCAAAGTTTGACACAAGGCCCTGTAAACTCCTATGGACTTTGGAGAAAAGTAGTCTAACTTGAATTGCTCCTTGGTATTTTTACCTACCACAACCAAATCCCCAATTTTGTCAAAATAATCTATCAAGGGCCCATTTCTAAAATAATCCCTTTAAGCTTGGTAAATCACAGTGAATTCTTTGAGATCAATAATATCCATAGGGCTATTTTCATCATTCAATTTAAAGACATTTTTAATTTCATCAGCAGTTATGTTGACCATAATGTATCCATTCTTGTCCCTAATTATCCTGGCTATTTTATCATATTTATCAGACAATCTCATTAATAAATCTATATCCCTAAAAACCATGGGCATGAACAATTTACCCACATCAAATTTCCACAGATTACTATTTCAGACATAAGCATGTCTTTGACTGAAAAGCATCCTAAACAGATCTAGACCTGCCATTCCTATATTTGCATCCCTGGTCCATTGCCCTAGATCATACAGACCATCACCAAGCTTGACTCATGGGTTCTTGGGAATCATCTCTTTTTCTTTTGTTGAATTGTTGGTTGAATCAGGAAATTGCTATAAAAAATCATCACAGACATTTCTTTCTTGATAATTTTCCTTGCACGAGAACTCTCTCCTAGGCGGCATTTTTAAAAAAATAAATTAGAAGCTCTACAGTCTTAACAATTTAGCAATATGACAAGATGGAAAAATTGTGAACCCTAGTAACTCTTCATAATTTAGCGGACAGACTGAAAACACACCAAAAAATTACCCATTCTTCAAATAGCTCTGAATTCAACCATTGCAACTTTTATTTTTTCTCCGTAACTCAACAATTGTGTCAAGAAAACAAAGAAAAATTAAGTAAATAACGATCCCATCACTGGTGAGCAATAAATTTTACTTTAGAGCACACACATTCGCCATTACTTCAGTCCACTTTAAACTCTTCATGGTTAACAGTTTAGAAACATTGAACTGGTATCTTTGAATTATGACTGTTGATTCTAACGTATTTCATTGCATCTGACGGCTCATACAAGTCTTTCCTACACATGAAACGTGTCAAGTTGTCACTTTCCCTTGAAGCTGAGATCTTCACTGTTAGTGCATATGAAATAAATGGCAACTGTCAATTGAAATCTTATGTAAGATTTATCTTGTTCACTTCCGTAATTACTTGGACCTACCTAGGACAGGTGTCAAGTTGTCACTTTCCCTTGAAGCCTAGATCTTCAACAGCTACTATATATGGAATTGTAAAGGAAGAAAAATGTTTCTCTTGTGTTTATTTAGTTTTATTAGGGTTTGATTGTGTATTTCCCTAACCTTTATATTTAAATTGAATTGTGTTGATTGTATATTGCAATTGTGATTAGGGAGAAGATAAGATGCTCCTCTTCTATCCTCAAATGTACAAATGGAAGATCCAAGTTGATTAAACCCAAAGAAGGATCAATGCACAAATGAATCAACTATTTGGAAAAGAGAGTAAAGAAGGAGATCTTAAATTCTGTTAATTGATTATATAGATATGATATATGGCAGTAATTGAAGAAATAGGAGAAATGTACTAACCTTAAAGAATTGCAGATCAAAGAATGTTGTTTTTTGAGGTCTGTACTCTATTTTTGGAAAACCTGAAGTATGATCTAGAACTGAAACGCAGAGACAAACAAAACCTAGAAATATTTTTCCGATCTAACATTGTCTTATGAAAAAGGTCGACCTTGACCCACAAATGTCGACCCTGACCCAATAATGTCGACCTTGACCTACACATGTCCAACAGAGAATCTGTTTGCGGAGCCCGATAGAAAGCCGAAAAGGGTATCCAAATTTGAGTCCAAATCCATAGTCCTAAACCTGTACCTAAAAGAAAAAGAGGTTTTTTTTTTGGGGGGGAGGGGTTTTCCTTGGTCAAACCCTATTTTTGGAATTAACCTCAAAGTATAATTGAAATTACATAAACATAAACAAAGTAAATGCATAAATTCACCTTGCTTGAAAAAGTCCTTGTGGAGGATTAAATCCTTGATTCCACAAGTATGTATGCACCAAATATGTAGAATGTAGAATGGTAGGATTTCTTCAATCTCTTGCTTGTAGATCTCTAACACCAAGTCTTGAATGGGTTCTTGATTTAGAAGAGGCTTGGAAGAAGGTGGATGGATAGATCACCAAAAGGGCACTATGTAGCTTGAATCTTTCAATGGCCTCCCATGGATCTCTTTGAATGCTTGAAGGCTTGATGGTGGATGAATCCTTGCTTCAAATCTTTCTTGATTTCTTTCTTGAATCTTCACTTGATGATGGTTCTCAATTGCTCAAGAATGCTTAGGCTTTAATACAGGACTTAGAGAAAATGAGGGGAGAAAGGCTCCCTTTTATATGAAGCTAGTGCACAAACTTCTAAGGAGGCCGACATAGGATAATTAAATTACCATTAAAGCCTTTACCCCTAGGAGAGGACCTATATTAAATATAATTTAGGAATCGATGCTTTAGAACTCAAAACAGCCAACCCAGAAGTGGGAAATAACTTTTGCAAAGACTGACATCCAGAAACTGCAAGACCCTGAAGTTTGAACCCTGGGTCAAGGTCAAGGTCGGCCTTGACCTAGGTCAGGGTTGAGGTCAACCTTGACCTAGGTAAGGTTTGAGGTCGACATAGGCCAAAACTGTCAACCCTAACCTTGAAGTCCAGAATCTCAGGTCTGCAGTCCAGAATGCATAAATCAGGCTGGAAAGAAGTGGAAAGAGGGGCAAAACAGGGGGAAAGCCAAGTCTAACTTAGGAACCCATTCAAGGTGCTTGATATGACCCTAAACCACTTACTCAGAAGGCTAAACAATTCTACAATGGAAGTGCTTCCATTTTTTGACTATACATTTAGCCCCCACTTTAGCAAGAGTATGAGCTCAACACAAACTCTTGGTAAAGGAGAACATACAGAAAAGACAATCTTATTGGAATCAAAAGGGGTAAAGAAATCCTCAATCCCCTAAGGGAATTAAGTATTTATCAACCCTAAGATCACCATGAGAGAGACATCACTTAGTTAAGGAGAGAGAGAAAGGGTGTGATTATCTTGCCCAATGAGAACTTATGTCCTATTGTGAACCACACAAAAAAAAAGTGTAACTGGAAAGATGGAGTTGAACTGCCTAGTGAATGTGGCTACTCAGTAGTCAACCCATCAGGGAGATCCCTCCTTAAAGGGATCAAAAACATTGTAATTTGAAAACTGGCAGGATCAAGAGATCCATGTAATTTTAAACTGGAGGGATCAAGAGATCCTAAAAAGTAAAAATGACCATGTTTTAAGGATTAGTTTTTAATCCATAAAGGGGAAAGTTTTAAATTCTTGAAAACTATTTTAAATGTGCATGTGTGCAAAAGTGAGTAGATTGTATGTCCCCACATTAAATTTATTGCTAACACTTTAATAGGAGCAATGGTTTTAACAAAAACATAAACAACTCTACGAATTACGTTTCCACTACGAGATGCCCCCAAAGGAAGACAAATCAAGGGAAATAAAACATAAACATACATAAGAATACAAGAGGGATCTACCTAATGTGGGGTCAGTATGATCATAAGATAACATGTACATATAAATATGGTATTATTGCAAATTAATTGACATCATTCCCCAAAGAAAGTAGAACTACAATCACAAAGGAGGAAAGAAAACTTAAGAGTTACGAAGAAGAATCTTTTCAGACCACAACATGGAGACCTAAAAGAATTAGTGCTACCATGTCACAAATCCAAGTAGATTATACAAGGAAAATAGTTACAAACAATAGCACAAGTACAACATAACATGAAACAACATATAAAAGAATGATGATACACAGAGGAATTTGTACAATAGGTTTGATTCCTTTATCACCTTGCACCAACAGAGTAACAAGGGTCATATAAAAGAATCTAAAAAACATTTAAAAACACATTACGGGAGAAGCACATTACAACATACAAACACAAAGAGGGCTACCATAAAGGATGATCCAATCAAGCATGTTTTCAACCCTCCCTATCTTGGTTTATGTTATTTATGGAAGGTGGGCAACTCGCAAGAGGGACTATATCCAATATAGTAGGGATGATAGCCAGTTCCAAATAAGGATCCTCTTGAGAATCACAATGCTCAATACTAGGTGTAATTGTTAATTGAGTTGAAAGCATTTGAGGTAGATCAATGTCAATATCAATGGTCTCATATTCATCACTAATATCAATAGGATCATCGAGAGTGTCCTCCTCATCAAGGTTTATTGAAATGGGTTCTAAGATGAAAATAGGATCATCATACTCATTCATCTTAACATCATTATGCATATTAACTTCTTTCAACACATCAGGCATAGGTTGATCAAAAGAAGGTAAGGAATTTTGAATATCAAAAGCATGAGCTCTATCATTAGCTCTACACTTATTACGATTTTCATTATCAGATTTTTTATGTTTAGCTATGGTTGGCATATTTTGAGAACTAGGAGGAATGACAATAGGTTCCTTCACAGGTTCTATATGAGGATTCTCAATAGGTTGCAATGAAAAAGTAGAAGTTTGAGTAGTAGAATTAGAATTAATTGATAAAGGAGGTATGGAAGGTGTGGGAAAAAGACCATGGTTGGAATCAATTCAAGTCATACTTAACTCAGCAATTTTGTAATGTTTTTAAGCTTGATATGAGCGAAAGAGATGATCAGGGTGAGGAGGACATGAGTTAGGTAATGAGGGCCAAAGGAAATCGAGAGTAGCACAATCTCTAGGCCTAGAAGGTTGATACAAAATATGATTAATCATTTTGACTTCTCCATTATGAATGAAATTAAGACATTTATGAATGGGAGAAGTGATAGCATGGATAGCAGTTATCCAAGGTAAACCAAATTTGATTTGAAATTGATCAGAATTAGGGATAATGATGAAAGTAGTATCTACAACTTTACCACAAAGTTCAATAGGTAATTTAATAGAACCAAGTGCAGGATAAAGAAATCCATTACAAGTTTGGATCCATGCATCAGATGGATCATAATAATCATGTTGTAGGCCTTTCATAAAAATAATTTCCTCAGTAATGACATTTATTAAAGATGTGGGATCAACTAGACAACCATGAGTAGGTATCTTAGCAATCCTAGCATAGATATAAAGGGGACCATCGGGAGCTTTAATCATTTCAGAATCATCAAAGGTAATTAAAGGTTCCCTAAGTCGCTTATCCTTAGTTTATTTTTGAGGTTTAGGTGGAATTGGAAGTTGAAATGGAGGTGAAGGATCTTAAATAGTAAGTTGAGATGGCACAACACTCTCCACATGATTAATAATGTGATTAAGATCATCCATCTTTGAATCGTAAATGATATCCATAGAAGATAGTTGAGCTATAGTATTTGTATCATGTGTAGGTAAAGGATTGGTATAGATTTGAAGGTTTTGATTAGGAGGAGAAATAGACTTATTCCCATTACACTCAAAATTATCAATAGACAAAGCTTTAGAATCAATTAAGTCTTGGATTTTATGCTTTAGAGAGTAACATTTTTCAGTATCATGGCCATTCTGGCAATGGTATTGGCAGAAAGCTTTAGAATCAAAGGATTTTGAAGCTATCGTGGTGGGAAGAAGACGTCGAATAGGAGGTAAGGTAATCATGCTAGCACTTAACAACCTACTCATTATAGAATGCAAAGTTTCAGAGAGAGGAGTAAACATACAATTCATACGGAAAGCAGTGGATGTAGATTTAGCATTATTGGATGTAGCCACAACTTGATCAGCAACTGTATTCGTCTATTTAATAATCTTGACATAGTTGTTAGGTTTCTAAAACTTATTAAGATTAGGAGCATTGTCACTCTTATCAATGGGAATAGGAGCCATTGGAGTATTGCTCTCAAAGTGACTCACTTGTAATTGATAATGGTGAAGTGCTGCACACAGTTGTTGAAAGGAGGTAAATTCAGTAAATAGAATCTTATCTCTAATATATTTTTGTAAATTTGAAATACACATATGTTGAATATCAATATCAGGAATAGGATAAGAAATCTAAGCATGCAAATGCTTAAATCTACCAATAAAATCAGTCAATTTTTCCTTAACATTTTGTTTATAATGCATTATATCAGATAACGACACTTGTGGTACAATGTTATTTTGAAATTGTTGAATGAAGGAATTAGAAAGTTTAGGAAAAGAATCAATGGAATAAGGAGGTAAGGAACAATACCATTGTAAAGCCTTATCTCAAAAGGTTCTAGCAAACAATTTAGCTAAAATCCTATGGTCATGAGCATAATCACTACAAAGGATTTGAAATGTTTTAACATGAGTAACAGGATCACTTTTACCATTTTAATTCTCAAGATGAGGCATATCGGCTTGCTGAGGGACAGTAGCACGAATGATGTCTAGGGATAAAGGACTACCCATGTCACATGTAGGAATGCTCAATTTGGATTGAGTTAAAGATGCAAGTTGTTGTTGTAAGGATGACACAATCCGAGGCAAACTAATAATTGTAGAAACATTAGAGGAAATAGGTGGCATAGCAATATTAGAAACACTAGGAAAAGGGTAAGAAGCAGCAGGAATAGAAGACACAATCGGTGGAACATCAGGAACCACACTTGGAAGAGGATTAGAATAAGTAAAAGGCACACTGTGATATGAAGGTTGTGAGGTAGGTAAAGATACCAGTGGAATGCTCACAGGGATAGGTGCACTTGGGAGAGAATTTGTTATCAAAGGAGGAGTGTAAGTAGGAATACTAGGTAGAGGAATAGAAGAAGGTCCTATGCTAGTGACAATAGGTGTGAATCCTAACTCTTGAGCTTCTTGAGCTAAAGGTTTAACATTCAAATTCACAAGATGAGTAATACTACGCAAAAAATAAATATCTTGATCATTATCATAGAGGACTTTCTTAAGATCCTCTATAGCTTGGATAGAATCTTGATTATGGTTTTCTGAGATAAGCCAATTTCCCATTTTATCAAGTTCAGTTGAATAGTTTTGCACTTGTTTAGGAGGAACTCTTAAAGTGTCATCTTCATCATGAGATGAGTGAGAAGAGTTATGCTCCATAGAATGATTGGAATCATCAGTTATCAAATTATCATCAGGAATCCTAAGGAAAGGAGAGGAAGACTTAGGGTCAAAGGAACCCATAAGTCTACGGCTTCTTCTAACTGGGATACTATAAGTAGGACTAGAGGTGGTAAATCGCATACACCAATACAATGCAAATAGATTAACACAAAATTATGATTTATTAATTTTAAATTTAATTGAAAGAACATGCAAGATCTAACATAAACAATGTAAATCTAACACAAAAAATAAAGAGTTGTCTATCGCAGGTTCACCAAAATGTAAAGGAAGAAAAATGTTTCTCTTGTGTTTATTTAGTTTTATTAGGGTTTGATTGTGTATTTCCCTAACCTTTACATTTAAATTGAATTTTTTTGATTGTATATTGCAATTTTGATTAGGGAGAAGATAAGACACTCCTCTTCTATCCTCAAATGCACAAATGAAAGATCCAAGTTGATTAACCCTAAAGAAGGATCAATGCACAAATGAATCAACTATTTGGAAAAGAGAGTAAAGAAGGAGATCTTAAATTCTGTTAATTGATTATATAGATATGATATATGATAGTAATTGAAGAAATAGGAGAAATTTACTAACCTTAAAGAATTACATATCAAAGAATGTTGTTTTCTGAGGTATATACTCAGTTTCTGGAAAAACTAAAGTATGATCCGGAACCAAAACATAGAGATGAACAAAACCCTTTCTGATCTGACACCATCTTATGAAAAAGGTTGACCTTGACCCACAAATGTCAACCCTGACCCAATAATGTCAACCTTGACCTACACAGGTCTGACATAAAATCTATTCGCGAAGCCCGACAAAAATCCGAAAAGGGTATCCAGATCTGAGTCCAAATTTGTAGTCCTAAACCTGTACCTGCAAGAAAAAGAGGTTTTTTTTGGGGGGGGGAGGGTTTTTCCTTGATCAAACCCCAGTTTTGGAATTAACCTCAAAGTATAATTGAAATTGCATAAAGATAAACAAAGTAAATGCGCAAATTCACCTTTCTTGAAAAAGTCCTTGTGAAGGATTCAAATCCTTGAGTCCACAAGTATGTATGCACCAAATATGTAGAATGTAGAATTGTAGGATGTCTTCAATCTCTTTCTTGTAGATCTCTAACACCATGTCTTGAATGGGTTCTTGATTTAGAAGAGGATTGGAAGAAGGTGGATGGAGAGATCACCAAAAGGGCACTATGTAGCTTGAATCCTTGAATGGCCTCCCATGGATCTCTTTGAATTCTTAAAGGATTGATGGTGGATGAATCCTTGCTTCAAATCTTTCTCTATTTCTTTCTTGAATCTTCACTTGATGATGGTTCTCAATTGCTCAAGGATGCTTAGGATTCAATAGAGGACTTAGAGAAAATGAGGGGAGAAAGGCTCCCTTTTATATGAAACTAGGGCACAATCTTCTAAGGAGGCCAAAATAGGATAATTAAATTCCCATTAAATCCTTTACCCATATGATATGACCTATATTAAATATAATTTAGGAATTGACACTTTGGAACCCGAAATAGCCGACCGGAAGTGGGAAATAACTTTTGCAAAGACTGACATCCAGAAACTGCAAGACCCTGAAGTTTGAACCCTAGGTCAAGGTCGAGGTCAACCTTGACCTAGTTCAGGGTTGAGGTCAACCTAGGTCAAGGTCAAGGTTTACATAGACCAAAAAGGTTGACTCTGACATTGAAGTCCAGAATCTCAGTTTTGCAGTCCAGAATGCAGAAATCAGGTTGGAAAGAAGTGGAAAGAGGGGCAGAATAGGGGGAAAGCTAGGTCTAACTCAGGAACCCATTCAAGGTGCTTGATATGACCCCAAACCACTTACTCGGAAGGATAAACAAGTCTATAATGGAAGTTCTTCCATTTTCTGACTATACAGGAATAAATGACAACCGTTGGATTGAGGCTGACGTAGACACTATCCAACTCATCTTCACAGTTTTGTGGACCCACCCATGACACATGTCATCTCATTGCTTTCCCTTGATGATTAATTCAACTAAATCTTCACCATAAGGCTTTATACCAACCGTTAGATTAAATCTAACTTTTCATCCTTTTATCATGACCTTTATGACAACACTCTAGCCCGCCATATTCCACGTGGCTCTACAACGTGTTCCCTTGATAGTTATTTCATGTGCATCTTTGTTATGAGGGAAAGTGATAGCCATTAGGTTAAGAAAAACTAACATGACACTTAACGGGTTTTAAAACATAAGCGGACTTAGGACTTTAGGAAAATAAATATGATCGCAGGGTTAGAACAATGCCAATTTGATAAAATGACCACTTAAAAATGAACCCATTCGACAAGAATTAAGTGAAAAAGTAATGTGAAATAGAAGACATTTCAACACTCAAGGTTTTTAAAACCAAAATTATATTAGGATACATGAAAAAAGGGTTTTTTCATCATTTTCAACTAGGTCAAGGGTTAGAATAGAAATTGCAGTAGCATGAGAACAACTTTTTAACCATGATTTCAAACCTTTGGACAAGATGAAAAATAGGAGACTTCAAAATTCTTACAAGGCATACTCCAAAAAAGAAATAGCACCAACAGTGGCTCTTTCTGGGGATATTTAAGTGCCACATTAAAGCAAGAACCACAAATCTCTAGGGAAGTAGACCACAAACTAGACTAACCCACTACTAGAAGAAAACACACTTGTACATATAATACATACTACTGTGCATGGAAAAGAAGAGTTAACTGAAGAATTTTTTTAGAAACTGTCCATGCACTGGGAATTCCTATTCTTCATCATCCAGATTCTTTAGGAAATAAGAATCTTTTCCAAAACTATTGGAAATGACAAAAGGCCCTATCCATAATGATTCAAACTTTTTGTGTTTCCCTTTGTCTTTAGCCCTGGTATTCCATTGCAATATGAAATCACCAAGCTGAAACTTTCTCTCATCTACCCTTCTATCAAAAAGATACTTCATTTTTTGTTGCAATTTGATATTTTCTCTTTGACTTTCTCTTCTTGTTTCATCCAATTCTACGAACTAAACCATTCTTTCTTCCATAGGTTTAGAAACTTCCATTTCTTCATCTTGGATAAAATTATAAATTGGGAGAAAATTATTAACAAGCATTCTTGATTGAATACCATAAACCAACTCAAAGGGAGATTTTCCAGTGGCTTTCTTGACAGTGATCCTATCAGCCCAAAGGAAAAGTTTCAATTTTACATGCCAAGATCTTTTATTTCCTTCCAAGGTCTTTTTCAAAATTTGCAAGACACTCATGTTGCTGGACTCCACTTCACCATTGGCTTGAGGATGGTATGGGGATGAATAAGACATAACAATTCTCATATTAGAGAAAAAATCAGTAAATTCTTCAGACCTGAAGCACATGACATTATCCATCACCAACTTGAGGGGAACACCAAATCTTGTAATTACATTATCCATCAAAAAATCAATTACCACAGCGCTTGTTGCTCTTTTGGTTGGGATTTCCTCCACCCATTTTGTGAAATAATCAGTTACTAGAAAAATCCAGCTATGGCCTCCACTTGATGTTTCTGCAAATTCTCCTATGAAGTCCATTCCCCACATAGCAAAAGGGGCCTCTGCTACTACAGGGTTCAAAAGTAAAGCTCTTGAATACTTCATCTTACTTGATAATTTTTGGCATGGTTCACATTTCCTAACCATATTGTGAGCATCTTGGAACAACAAGGCCAATAATATCCAGCTCTCAAAATTTTATGAGTTGTTGATCTAGCAGAATAGTGCCCTCCACACATTCTAGCATGCATTATCTTCAATACCTTCTTTGATTGACCTTTGTCAAGACATAGTAACAGGATCCCATCTCTATTTTTCCAAAAAATATCTCCATGCAACAAAACATATTTTTGAGCTTGCAATCTCAAACTCCTCCTTTGGTTGTCATTCAAATCATCTGGACAATTAGCATTTTTAGAAAATATACAATATTGGCATACCATGGTTGCATTTCAATACTTGTCAAGGAATTCTCATCAGTATCAACACTATTAACTTGGACCAAATCCAAATTTTCTTCCATCATCAATAGCCCCCTCACTAATTTGGTGATATGGATGTCTAGATCAAACTCTTGAATTTTATTTATCCATTTACACATTTTCCCTATTACTTCATTTTGAACCAAAATGTCCTTGACAGCAAGATGAGGAACATATGCATTTATTTTTCACATACCAAATAAGGCCTAAAAGCCTTGACTGCCTTCACTAGAGAATATGCTTATTTCTCCATCAACTGATAGTTTAATTCAGCTGACTGCAATGACTTGCTAAAAAATGCAATGGGATGTTCAAATCCCTCACCATGTTTTTGTAATAAGACTGCTACAATAGTATGGAATGAAAGTAAATAGAGAAAAGGGCTTGGTGTAATCAGGGGAAACAAGGACTAGTGCTTATTGGATAGCTTGTTTTATTTTTTCAAAGGCCAACTGTGCCTCTTGGTCCCATTCAAACTTCACATTTTTCTTCAACAACTTGACAATAGGTTTAACCAATTCTGTAAAGTTGGCAATAAATCTCCTAACAAAATTAATTTTCCCTAGAAAAGACTGTATGCCCTTCAAGTTTTTGAGAGGAAGTACCTTTTGAATTTCTTCAATTCTTTCAGGATCTATTCTCACTCCCTCTTTCAATATTATGTGGCCTAGAAGTCTTCCTTCAGTAACAACAAAGTGACACTTTTTTGGGTTCAAAGACACCCCATATTTCAATTCTTTTATCATCACTTTCCCCAAGTGATTGCAATGATCTTCTACCCTTTTTGAAAAAGCTATCAAATCATCTTGGTATACCACCATCAAAACATCTATGAGATCTTTGAAGGCTACATCCATGGCCCTCTAAAAAGTTGCACCAGCAATTTTTAAACCAAATGGCATGCGAGCATATACATAAGTGCCCCAGGGAGTAGTAAATGCTATTTTGAATTTCTCTGATTCTTTAACTAGCACCTGATTATAACCTAAAAACCCATCCATCACATCCAGTGACTTTGTGTAACATGGCCTCCATATTAGGCAACCCATAATTATCTTTCGATGAGGTTACATTTAAGTTTCTAAAATCAACACACAGTCTTATGTCCCCATTTTTCTTTCTCACAGGAACCAAATTAGAAACCCAAGATGAATATCTTATAGGTTGGATAATACCTGCATCTCCCATTTTCATCAATTCTGCTTGCATCTTGGTAGCCAGTAGTGGATTAATAGGCCTTTGTTTTTTCCTGAAGGGTTTTACATTTTCTTTAAGAGGGATATCATGTTGGAAAAGATCTTTTCTATAAGATTTGAGGTCCTCATAAGACCAGGCAAAAACATGCTTGTATTTCATCAACAATTTTATCAAATTTTGTCTCACATTGCTATCTAATTTTTAATCAATGTAGAGTAGTTGGGGAGATGTTTCAGATCCCAAATTAACTTCCTCCAAATCTCCCACCTTGGCATTGGACTTCTGAGTCATATAATTATCATTTATGTTGAACATGCCTTCCAATTCAACCAACCCTTTAGGAATGTGATTAGTATTCAGTTGGATAACCTATTGATCAAAGATATACTCCTTACTGTCCACAACTGACACTAGAGATTCACAATCAATCTTCTGACCATCATATTGATCTATACATTGGATAAACCTAAGGATATCATCATCATCTTCAAATACTTGCCAATTATGAATATTGTTAGGAACTGCAGGTCTACTTTTTATTTTGACCACAGACATACCATTAAGAGTAGCATCATTATTTTTTAGGGAAATATTTGCCAAAAAATATGCCATTATGTTACTGGATCTATCTATCCACAAGATATTGAAAGCATCAAATAATTCTATCATATCCCAAACAACATACTTGTACAATTTCAATTTGTCATGCTTAGCAATGTAATGCCCCCTAATCTGAGATATAATCAACTAGGAATCTCCATGAACTTTTAAACACTTAATACCATTCTTGATAGCAATATCCATTCCCAAGATGAAGGCTTCATACTCAGCAGTATTGTTCATGCATTGAAAAGTTAGTAGGAAAGAATACTGGAAGGTAATACCTAATGGGGAAACAAACAATACTCCTACTCCAGATCCCTCCTTTGAGCATCCTCCATCAAAGTACATTTGACATAGTCCATTTTGTTGTAACAGCAATTCATCCACAATTGGGTCAGTGTTTTTTAACTGTGGGTTGACTTTATCAATAGTAAAATTCTCCATATCAACATTCACACAGCAATTTAATTGGTCAAGCCACCTCCACCATAACAGGTGAACGGGGTTCTCTGTACAACTTGACATCATTTCCATTTATAGGGATAGTTGCATAGGACAAATCTAGCTACATTTTTCCACCCATTGCTACTGCCCACTGTCTTGATAGAAGCATACCATAATATGGCTTAGTATCAATGACTACTATATCTATTCTATAAGTTGCTTCAGGGAAAGCAACAATTTTCACTTCAATATCTTTGAGTGTTCCTATCACAGGAACTTCCCTATTGTCCATAGCATATCAACTTCTAGCAGGTGTGGTGACCTGAAGGCCTAATTCCTTCATCACATGATAAGACATCACATTTTTTATAGCTCCAGAATCAATCATGCATTTTTTCACTAGGAAACTATTAATCATTAAAGTAACATAGAATGGGTCGACAGATAATGGTTCTTCAGTGATTATATTTCCAATACAGATATTAGAAAATTCCTTACTTTTTTATTTTCCTTTCACCAATGGACTATCTTTTCTAGTATCATTTGATTTCATGGGTATTTCTTCTTGGTTAGGAACAGATTCATCATCTATCCCTTTTAAAAGTGCCAGAGCAGCTTCTTTGTGCACTTTTATTTTCAGCATTTCCATGAGTGGGATAGAGACTTTCATTTGGGTCAGAGCATGTTTCATGTCAAAAATAGGAAATTCAAAGGACATATCACTCATCCTTTTCACCTTCTTGGATTTCTCATTTGGTACTAATTCCTCTTTTGACACTTCCCCTCGGCATGATCATAAGAAGATCCTGCTTGCTTCCCACACTTATCATTGTTATCTTCCTTAGCATGAAAATCATCAACAACTTGAGGTGAGTCTTTTCTGACATAAATAGGGGTAGACTTGCCTTGAGCTGGTTGCATTGTTCTATTTCTCAGGTTATATGCATTTCTTTCTTGATTAATTATTGCAATAGTCAGATACCTCTTTTCATCATCAATGGGAGTCTTAAAATGAGAATGTGGGTTATCACTTCCCACTATTTTTATAGTTGCCTGTGGAAAATTTTCATCCTGATCACTTTGATAGGTTGGATTTTGTAATTGATTTTTAAAACAAGGATTATCCCCTGCACATGAATTATCAAAAGATGATGCAATATCATAAAACCATGGATATGGTTTATTTACTGTGAACATATTGATAGCAAGGCCTTCCTGTTCTCTTTCTTCTATCTGGTCAAATAGAGCCTAGGCTACTACACATTGATAGGAAGAGTGTGGCATATTGAAAGCATCACACCAGGGAGTGTTCTCAACATAGTTGGCACTATTCCTTTTTAGGGGATCTGGAGTTTCCTTGGCTTTAGGGTTATCTTGCCCATCAGGGACTGGCTTACCATTTTTCCAATTTGTTTTATATGGATAGTCTCTTAGGTTGTGCTATTTATCAAACCTTTGGTTGGTATATTTTTTATCACGGTACCCTTCCCTATCATTCTTATCCATTTTGGTAGCAAGGTCTTTTATTGCACTTACTAGTTTACCCACTGTATCATCTTCCTTGGTATTTTTGTTGGCTGACCCCTTTTCCTTCCAAAGCTTATTGTCTTCCCTCTTCCCCAATTTTCCTGATGCCCTCCTATTAATTTCAATGTCAATAGCTATCTTATAGGCATCCCTTAGAGTAGTGGGGTTTTTATCTCTGAGTAAATAGGACATCTTGTCATCAGCAGCATTGATGTAAGTGGTAAGACATACTTCCTCATCTAACTTCAAAAATTGGAACAATTTATTCATGGCCTTTTGAAATCTATTGTTAAAATCACCCATGCTCTCATTAGGGAACTTTTTGATATTATTGAATTCATTCAACATGTATCTAGAATTTACATGTTCTCTATACTGTTCTCTAAAAGCCTTTACAAATTCATCCCAAGAAGCAATACTATCATTTGGTAAATTTATGAACCAATCCCTAGCATCTTCTGTTAATTATTGAACAAAAAGCTTCATAATGACATCCTCATTTTCAATTTCAAAGTCAAATATTTTATCACTAAAATCTTTTAGATGCTCCTCACAAGTGACAACATTATTTCCTGTGAACTTGGGGATTTTATCCCTTACCTCATTGGGGATCACATTAGGGTGACTAGGAATGCCTTCAAAGAAAAGAGCTTTGTATCTATTCATGTGTACAGGTCTCCCTTGGAAATTTCCAAGTACATTGTTGCCACTTGGTCTAGCTACTTTTCCTTGATTCTAAATAGGTGGGAGAACACTTTGTTTTGGGTTAAAGGCCTAAATGCTTGGGCCAAGGTCAACAAGCTGAGTACTTGCATTTGGACCAGAGTTCTTAACATTTGAATTTAAACCAGATGATTCCACCTTAGGATCACCCCCTTGATTGGTTTGGATTGGGCCAGTAGACTACTTTTGTGGTTGTACTCCATGATTGACTGGCATAGAGCTGCTTGCTAAAGTGTTAGTAGTAGCATGTAGAAAAGCTATTCTCATTTTCATGTTTGTTTCAGTAGCTTCCAGTTCTAATTTCTCTAGTTGCTTGGCCAAGTCCTCTTTGGCTTTTCTAGCTTGTTCCAACTCAATATCAACTTGAGATATTCCTGCAGTAGTGTTCTTGTCCTGCTTAGGTTCTTCTATAGTGACACCAATAGCCTTTTTCTTACCCTTATCTGGGGCATCCCTAGTGTTTGAATCAAGATTTCCACTTTTCTCAACCTTATATGGGTGTAACTATCTAATGACAGGTCCTTCTTTTTCAAACTCATCTTTGCCAGAGCTCTATTTTTTATTTACAACCTTGTCCCTTAAATCATCAAGGTTACAAAATAATTTAGGATTTGAACCCTTAACTTCTTCATTTAGGATTTTAGCCTTGAGATCATTTCTTCTGGTTTCAACCAAGAGTTCTTCTCTTTCCACCAGTAAATCATATAACTCTTGCTCACGTTTCTTTCTAGCATCAGCCATTTCCTTTTCTTTCTCTTTCTTTATTTTAATTAAATCCAAGACCTCATCTCTCAATTGATCAAAATCATAAGAAGTAGTTTTGGTAGCAGACGTTTCTTCTGGGTGGGCAAGGTTTGACTCTGCAGGGAAATAACCAGCATCCATATTTTATCCATCTCTAAAAGGATCAAATTTGGCATCAGCTCTATAAGCATCAACTGGCCCCATGGGTCCTGCACTTTCAAATGAAGATGACTTTCTTTCTAGAACAAGAGTTTCCACCCTTCCTTTAGAGGTATGTTGGGAATCATGCTTCAATGTCCCTCTCTTGGACCACTATTTCCTTTGGGGTGTATGAAGTTCCTCCCAAATATCCTTTTCAGGTTTTTCTTTGAAGTATGATCTGGTATTTCTTTGTCGACTCATCTTATAGAATAGACAGATATTTCAATATGTTTAATGTGCAACACTAGAGTACATAGAGATTAGAGCCACCACCTCTTTGCAGAGTACAATATAAATAAATAAAAATAGTTGAGAAGCTTGTCCCAACTTAAACTTTCTTGTATTATAATAAATCCAAATGAAACTTAAGTGTAAAGTTTCTTGATAGTTCCTCACCTTGATTTAGATTGATAATCCTAAAAAATTATTCTTCACTGCAAATCTTCTCAACTCTGTAATTTTCCTTTGAAAAATACACACTGGATTATATCAGGAACTTCAGAGTCACCAGTCACTCTACTTGAGATAAGATTTGTATCATTTTCATGATCAAAACCTTCAAACAATGTGCAATGATAGATAAAAATAATAAACTAGCCTTTATCATTATGAGGAAAAATAGACTTATTCTTAATATTGTAGGAACCAAATCTTTCATGAACATGACTCTAAAACATTGAAGTTCCCCAGTAGAGTCGCCAATTTTTTAGCACTTTTTCTTGTAGGAATCAATGAAAACATCAATAAATGCTTGACCCTCTATTCCCAACTCAGATTCATACATTACTAAGGCTAATTAACAAGAATGCTATCCTTCTTCACTTTGAGCTCCATAAGCTCAGGCGGGTGTACCTATCTTCAGATTCACTGACTCGCAAAGAATCTTACAATGGATCAAGGATCTATAATCCTTCTTCTTTTTAAGTTCTCAGAACTATGAAGGTTAACCTATTGATTCCCTCTCTAAGGAATCACTAAAATGGATTGTATTCCTCAATACAATCAACTAAACATACATTTTATTGACAACAGAAAGTAATGATTTTCAGTATTTGATTGGTCGATGATAATACTACGATGCAGAACTTGACCAGTACCTAACTCTGGGCCATAGAGTCAAAATGAAAACATACATTCACCAAAGATAATTAATCAAATCACAAATAAAATCTCAGATAGCATGCCTTACAAACTATCCTCTCACTCTCATATCCTAGTATCAAATCCTTGCACAAAACCCTAACTCTTTGGAATTATTAATAAGATTTAAACTATGCTTTAGAGAAATTCACAAATAACCACGCAATTACCTTGTAACTAGTATGTTTAACATGCCTTAAAGATTAAACATACAAGAGCTGAATGAAAATGCAAGAAGACATCAATGATTTTGAGACTAGAAATTCCATTGTAATTTTATTAATAACGTTCTAACTTCAATACATTCAAAATGACTGTAAACTTGAAAACTAGACACAATTGAAAAGCCTGCCTTGCCACTTCAATTTACCATCCTTTACAACATAATACAACTTGCTACTTAAAGGTAGCATTAGTCATCTTGGAATCTTTCAAGAATAATAGAAGCAACAAGCTTCAGATGACTAAGCTATAAGACAAAAATTAGACCCCTCAGACAAGACAAAAAAATAGGCAGAAATAAAAACCACTCTTTGTACAAGATAATTTTGATGCTTTATCCTTGGACTGCTTGAATGCTTGTAACTGCTCCAAAATATTAGGCCTTCATCATCTTGGGTATGTTGTCTTTGCTGATGTGGCACTCTGTACTCATCTTTTCCAACTGTTATGCAACCACTGGGACCTTTTTTTGTTCATATATTACCAGTTTATATTGTTGTATCAACTACTTGATACTGGCTTCTCCAAGATGTGAACACCTCATCACTTGGCCATTTGAAACTGATAACATCCTCCTTTTGAGTATTTAACTCCTCCCAACCAACATAAGTCTTCTCAACCTCTGCTTCCCAAGACTCAAAAAATGCCCGAGCGTTAGTGATAACCTCAATAGACTTGACAAACCAACCTGTATTTTTCAACATAATAATACTATTTGTCATGTTTGTCAGTACCTCATTCAACTACCTCAACCACAGGACTTTATTTTTTATGTCCCCACTCTTTTTGAACATGTTGGGGAACAAATCATATTTATCCTTAGAAAACTCCCTTCTTAGAGTCTCTACCTTTTGAATGACCATACTCCTATTAGTTTCTATGTTTGTCATCAGCTTGAGGCATTTGTGAGTATTGGTCAAGGATATATCAATATTGTTCTGTTCTTTAGACATGGAATAGAATGTCTTCACATCAACTTTTTTCAATTTCCAATTGTCAACTATTGATCCCCAACTTTCTTTATCTTTATCATTCTTATCCATTATGCTGGCAATCCTTTTCCCATTAGATAAAGATTAGATAAATCAATTTCAAAGGCCCACTGCTTAAGGTTGGAATATATCTTATCATCACATTTCTGCTTTATCAAATCTTCTACCTCTTTATATGCAGGGGATTCTTCAAGGTCCTTTTCACTTTCTTTCTCCAACCTAGTTCTCTCAACAATCAACTTGTTCTTTGCAGCCTCTAACTCGGCTTTCTTAGCATCAATGAATGCTTGAGTAGTGGGGCTTGTTGGTGTAGGGGATGGGGGATAAGTCACAAATGGACTAGATGAAGAAGGTCGATGAGGATCTTGTGTTAGAATTATTGGAGGGGTAACTTGGGCCTTTTTCTTACCCTGTAGGGTGGCAATCAACTTATCCTTTTTGATGGACTTCAATACCTCCTCATTGTATGCCTTCAATGCCTTCTCAAAATTTTTAGTCAGGATCAAGATCTCCTCATCTCCTTTTTTTGCCACCTCTAAATTAAAATTTGCAACCTCAAGAGTGGTGGTGGCTGCCTATGTTGTTGATGTATCTAAGACCCTACTTACAATAAGGCTACCCACCTATTCAGCTTGATCATCTTTATTTTTCCTCTTGGGATCTCTTTTCCTTAGGTGCCACATGACAAGGGCTGCATGATCCTCGCTAAACTTTACTCCTTTGGAGGCTTGTTTAGCTTCCAACTCAGTAGTGTAGACAGTCTTGGTATTTTTCCTCAATACATCAAAAATAATAGCATCTACAAGATCCCATTCTGGGAGTAGTAGTACTCTTTCCCTTTGAAGCAGTGCTCTTCCTTTCTTAGGAGTCATCTTTTCAAATCTAGAGATCATCTCTAATTTGATCTCATTTTCAATCTCTTCATAGCTCCTCTTAGGTTACTCAGATTGCTTCTGTTGGCATTTTCTCTTAAACTCATCTATATGAGTTCTCCATAAAAACTACAGGAATTATCGAGTCTTAACAAACTTATCATCAGAGAGAAATTGATTGCTAGCTTGTAATGTCAAAGGATCCAATTCCTTCCCAGCATACTCTGCTATGGTGAGGTCTAAATTTGCATTTTTAGGGACTTCAGGCATACCTTCCTATAGCTCTTGAGCTGCGACAACTATTTGCCCAGCATTTCCCATATGCACTAGTTGCTCTACCACAGATTTCTCATCAATTTACAATGGGGACTATGAACGAGAGTACACATTTTCCTATCACTCTTGTTTTTCTCCTTCTATCTTTTTCTTCTTGGGAGAAAGTTGTGATTGAGCACTAGGATACAATGGCCCTTTTCTTTTTGGCTCCAAAATCTTCCCTATTTGCGGAAATACAGCCTTATATCATTTTCTCTGATATACCACATATTTCCCAGAAGGAACATTTCTGACTGGAGCTATTCTTCTCATCATAGATTTTGCCCCTTTTGCTAAATTAGTATGATATTTTCCCTTTTTTGATTCAATGCTTCCATGATGCCTTCAAACATTTCCATCAGAGAATCTATTTTCTTAGCCCTGCAAGGTTGGAATATCTTCAATGGGTCATACAATTTGTCAAAGTGATTTACAAAGTCTAGGCTCTTCTTGTATGCAAGCCATTTTTCTTTCCTAATGGCTTGTTCCATTATGTCAAATTCATTTATGATAATATCTTCAAGAAAGTTGAATTGATGGTTCAATACCAGGCACTTTGTCTTCTCTCTGAACATATCTTTAATAAAATCCTTTGGATCAGCACACCTGGATAAAGATGTGGTTAAATGGTAAGGGGCCATAAATTTGTGCATGTGTGACCATCCTCCCTTTGTAATAACAAATTGATGGGATACTGTAACAGTAGGAACAATAGTTCCTCTCCCTTTTCAAGTCAATGCCTCATCCTGCAAGCCCCCAATTTATTGTATTATCTCAACCAATCCTAATTTCATAGGCACTCTATAAGGAAATACATAAGGGATTCCCCTGTAACCATACACTCTAAAAACTATGGAAGCTGGATACAAGATGACATCTCCCCAATTATGTACTATTTTCAAATTTTGATTACAATCCTTAGGTCTCAATAATTCTAACAGTGATACAGGTATCCTAGGATCATCATCCAACAAAAGATTCTTGATTCTGGTAGCAAAGCATCTATCAAAAGTAATGTAACTTGCCTCTTGATTGTCCCAAGTCATATCTACATTCCACAGTTGCACTGGCATTTGTTCATCATCTCTTATCTTGACCAACTACATTTCCTTTTCAAAAAATCTTGCCCCCTTAAATAACATGTACATTAGAAAAGAATACCAAGTGAAAGGCTTAGTGACCTTTTTGGCTTGGATGCCTATCAAGCCTTCATGTATCAAGTCTGCCACATAATGAGAAAAATCAAAGGTCACTGGTAGATGAAGGTGTAAAATATGTACTACCATGTACATATAGTGGATGGGCAACTCCTTTTCTTCATCATCACCCAAAATTTGACACAAGGCCCTATAAACTCCTATGGCCTTTGGAGGAAAGTAGTCTAACTTGAACGGCTCCTTGGTATTTTTACCTACCACAACCAAATCCCCAATTTTGTTAAAACAATCTATCAAGGGCCCATTTTTGAAATAATCCCTTTGAGCTTGGTAAATCGCTGTGAATTATTTGAGATCAATAATATCCATAGGGATATTTTCATCATTCAATTTAAAGACAATTTTAATTTCATCAGCAGTTATGTTGACCATAATGTATCCATTCTTGTCCCGGATTATCCTTGCTATTTTATCATATTTATCAGTAAATCTCATTAATAAATCTATATCCCTAAAAACCCCAAGCACGACCAATTTACCCATGTCAAATTGCCACACATTACTGTTTGGGACACAAGCATGTCTTTGACTGAAAAGCATCCTAAATAGATCTAGACCCGCCATTCCTATATTTGCATCCCTGGTCCATTGCCCTAGATCATACAAACCATTGCCAAGCTTGACTCATGGGTTCTTGGGAATCATCTCTTTTGTTTTAGTTGAATTTTTGGTTGACTCAGGAAATTGCTGTAAAAAATCATCACAGACATTTCTTTCTTGATAATTTTCCTTGCCCGAGAACTCTCTCCTTGGCGGCATTTTTTTTTTTTTAAAAGTAGAAGCTCTATAGTCTTAAAAATTTAGCAATATGACAAGATGGACAAACTGTGAACCCTAGTAACTCTTCAAAATTTAAGAGTTAGACTGAAAACACACCATAAAATTACCCATTCTACAAACAGCTCTGAATTCGACCACTGCAACTTTCATTTTTGCTCCATAAATCAACAATTGTGTCGAGAAAACAAAGAAAAATGAAGTAAATAACAATCCCATCACTGGTGAGCAATAAATTTTACTTCAAATCACACATGTTCACCATTAATTCATTCCACTTTAAACTCTTTGCGGTTAATGGTTTAGAAACATTGAACTGGTATCTTTGAGTTATGATCATTGATTCTGATGTATTTCATTACATCTAACGGCTCATACAAGTCTTTCCTACACAGGACACGTGTCAAGCTGTCACTTTCCCTTGAAGCTGAGATCTTCACTGTTAGTGCATATGAAATAAATGACAACCATCGATTAAAATCTTGCGTAAGCTTTGTCTTGTTCACCTTCGTAATTACTTGGACCCACCTATGATAGGTGTCAAGTGGTCACTTTCCCTTGAAGCCTAGATCTTCAACAGTTACTTTATATGGAATAAATGACAACCATCAGATTGAGGCTGATGTAGACACTGTCCAACTTATCTCTGTAGTTTTTTGGACCCACCTGTGACACATGTCATCTCGTCACTTTCCCTTGATGAGTAATTCAACCGCATCTTCACCATAAGGCTTTACACCAGCCATTAGATTAAATCTAACTTGTCTTCATTTTATCTTGACCTTTATGACAACACTCTAGCCCGCCATATTCCACGTGGCTCTATGGTGCATTCCCTTGATAGTTATTTTGCGTGCATCTTTGTTATGAGGGAAAGCGACAGCCCTTAGGTTAAGAAAAACTAGCATGACACTTAACAGGTTTTAAAACATAAGCAAACTTAGGACTTTATGAAAATAAATATGATCACAGGGTTAGAACAACGCCAATTTGATAAAATGGCCACTTAAAAATGAACCCATTCAACAAGACTTAAGTGAAAAAGTAACGTGAAAATAGAAAAAATTTCAATGCTCAAGGTTTTTAAAACCAAAATTATATTAGGATACATGAAACAAGGGTTTTTTCATCATTTTCAACTAGGTCAAGGGTTAGAACAGAAATTGCGGTGGCATGAGAACAATGTTTTAACCATGATTTCAAACCTTTGGACAAGATGAAAAAAAGGAGACTTCAAAATTATTACAAGACATACTCCAAAAAGGAAATAGCACCAACAGAATGTTCTGTTTATATGTCTGTTAGGTAGATTTTGAAATATTTTTAGGGTTCTTTCAAGGAAAGATTAAAATTGCCTTAGGGTTGTTTCATTGAGATTCAAAGTTTATAATGAATTTGATGAATTGAGTTGTCATGTGTATGAAGGTAGATATATAAGGTATATCTATTTTTATGTCAGATATGTCATTGTTTTAAATTCTTTTTCATGAGAAATTGGTTATGAATATTCATAAGTGACTCCATACCCTAGGATAAAACACTGGTCTATTTTCCATTAGAATAGTTTACTATCATTATTAAAATTGATCTTTATCTTTATGTTTTGATCTATCAAATAAATTTTATAGAGGTCAATCCCTGTAATTCCATTCACATTTTCTAGAATGATTGTGATTTGATCATTCTAATTTAGAAGGGTATTCCCACCCGAGTTTATGGAGCTCAAAGTGTAGAGGGTTTTAAAACCCTATTTCTATCATTCTATATCTTTCTTGATCAGTGTCTAGGATAAATAGAGCAAGCTCATTGAGAGTATTTCTTATGTCAGCAAGAAAAGGAACTAACAACCCCAACCCAGTCACTTGCTCAGTTTTGGGAAGGAATTGACAAGAAGAAGAGTAATATTGCTCGTAAGTGGACTGGATCAAACTATAGAGGAGGGTCTAGATTACCAAAGATTTTGACCAAAGACCATATGAAACCCTACATTCATGATATAATGGGTTTGTTGCACAGAGTGAAAGGGTTGAAGAAAGTACTCCTCTTTGAAGACTGGATGTACCATTTCATAGAGATTTTTTTTTAGGGGAAGCAATGTCTAGACTGGACTAAAATAATTGCAAGTGCATTAAGAGACTAGCTCAAATAGGCACAGGAAATACAGAAGGAATTTTATATGTCCTCATAATTGATGTATTGTATTGCATGCACTCCAGATCTTTCTGGGATTTCCCATGAACTGTGGAGTGAAGACATAAGTATTTTTGGATATTGCCCCTTGTTTGGAAGAGACAGGGTCCTAGAAGACTATAGAAGAGTTCATGATGTCTTCTTCAAAAAATTGTGTTACCAGATAGCCAGAACCCCAAAATAGAGAATTTCCTAGAAGAACAGAAATTGGTTCAACGTTATTGTATTTTCTATATTTAGTTTATGTGGTTTACCTACGTTAGAGTTGGGGGGTTTGATGAAGAGCCCCTTAAGTTGCCAAGGTTCAGCTTTGACTGCTTCATTTTTGTAGAAGTTTGCAGACAAATGTTCACAGTGATAAAGAATAATCTTCTAGAGGAAAAATGGGATTCTATGTTCATAATTAAGCTTGGAACCATGAAATACAAAAATATGATCGACGCCTTAGTAATAGGGAGTAATCTAATGGGTTTCCACATGCAATTTTATGAACCAAGAAAAGGGTTTGACAACAAAGATTGCGCAAGGAAGGCCCTCAACTTGAGTATCTAGTCAAAACTGAACCCACATATTGAAGATTTGTTGCAAGACATTGGAGATGAGGAGGCAATTAAAGATAGAGATGAGGAGGCAATTAAAGATAGGGATCATTAGAGATTATTGATTCCCTAGATCAAAACCCTACAACTGAAATTTGACGTAGTTGGCCTAAACAAAGATAATTTTGAAATCATTGAACCTAGCTTTGACACTTCAAACAAAGAGGATTTTCCAGAAGTATACAAGATGAGGGAAGAAGATGAGAATAAAAAATTAAGGGCTAGGTTCATTTTATCCTACACAGATGTCTATTTAAAAAAGAGAAAACAAGACAGAACATGAATTACATCTCCTAAGAAATCTAGTGAGAGTTTCATCCCACTTGAAGTGTTACCTAATCCCTCTAGCATTTCCATCTTGATCACTCATGCAAGTAATGTTTCTTCATCTAAAAAGAAAGTAACCTCTATTGGAAATCCTACCGCACCCCAAACAAGGTTGAGAACTAGGTCTTAAAGTCAGGCACAAATGGCTTCTCTAGATTCCAGCTATATTGATATTGAATGACGAAGATATCTCTTTCTCACCTGAAGACAATAAGAAAGACCAAGAGGCATCTACTGATAAACCTGAAGTTCAACCTGAGGATGTAAGACCTACCAAAATAGCTAATAATAGGTTGGTTTCTAGCACAGTTCCCCCTTGGCTGATAGATTCAGTGAATAGAAAACATAGTTTTAAGCCTGTTTCCTTACTAGTCAAAGAGATAGTTACTAAGTATGTTTCTCGTGCCCCAAATGTAAAAGGGTTAAAAGTAATGCAAGGCTAACCACAGATCCCACTATAAGGAAGGTGACCACTGAGATCACAACTTTCAAGAAAAAAGAAGGGGTTCATGAACCTGAGGCAGAATATTTCAAAGTTACAAAAATGGAATTTAGTGTATTGAACATAGATACCAGGGACCACTTGTTCAAATTTTCAGTGGACCACATGCTCAGCCAATCTCAAAAGGATGGAAAATAAAAACATGAACTCAAACAGCTCGTGGTTATGATGGCTGAATTTTTTATCTCACTCAATGATGTTGGGGCACTACCTTTGGCTCAATCTCCACATGACTTTGATCCCAATTCAACAGCTAGTAAACAATTGCTAAAGCAAATGCAACAGGGTAGATCCCTAATGGAGGAAATGAAAAACTAGGTCGGTGGTGTCATATTGGAAGGGAACAAGTTTATTCAGGAGTTCATTGCCACCTATGTAGAAGGAGAGGCATTGATTGGAGAAATTCAAACCTTAATTCCAGGATGGGTGTCAGATGAAGAAATGTGCACAGCCATCGTATCTCAGGTTATTGAGATAGAGGAATATGGAATGGAAAAAATTTTGTTAGAAAATACAATGAAAATGGTGGATGCTTTCATGTTTTTCATATTGAAAAAGAATTTGAGTTGGAAAGTTATTTTATTCAGAACTCTAGTCTTGAGCATGCATGCCATGATAAAGGAAATCAAGGAAATGCACACTAACGCATTGAAGGATATTGAAGGGGTAAACCCATTGGGTATCCTATAGTTTGAAGAAGGGAACATGAACACAAATGCCATGATCAAAATCTTTGAAGATACTATGAATATTATCTAGGAAAAAGAAGAACCAACAGCTCAGGATTTTACCAAGGTAGCCAATGTAGAATCTATGTTGTACCTGAACAGAGGGCAGTTACCTAGATAGTTAGAAAAGATCTAGGATCTTAAGTAGGAAAATAATGCATGCCGAGAAAAGCTAACTGGTCTAAAGGGTTTACACACTCATCCAATTTAGGAGCTGGTGAGCACATTCAGGAGCTAGAAGATAGTTTGAGAAGCCACATCTGAAGACAAGTATCTGGAAACATGCAATGTTTTTATGTTTTAAGTTATTGTTATTATGGGCCAGCTATCGTTAAATGTTTTCTTTATTTAGTTACTGGTTTGTAATCGTTTCTTTTTCTTTTGATCCAATAGGCTGAGTTTTAAGGGAGGCCTCCTAGGATCACTAAACTATATATGTTGGGGCATAGAACTTTTGAATGGTGATAATTTGGAGAATTAGACTTAGTTTAGTAGCTTTTTCAATACTATTTTAGATTTTTTATTTTGGAAAGAATTTAATGGGAAGATATAGTAATCTGCATTTGTCTTACACTTTGTTCTGTACAAGAATAATATTTTAATACAAGTCTCAATTTGAATCTATGTATTTGAACTTAAGGCATATTGATTACTTTGTGAATTAGTATATTTCTTGCTCTGTGTTATTCGTAAATGCATGTTGATCGTCAATCTTTCCAGATAATTCTTGTTTTCATTTTTGTAGGAAATTAATTTCAAGATAGTTGAAGGAACTGTGATTTTATTTAACTTTAGATTTTGTGTTTGTAATCCCTAAAAAATACCTTGATACCTAAGAGTATTTGAGAGATCCTTACGTGCTTTCAGGTCAAAAGTACACGTGTTAGTTTTTAGTTTGGAAATTCATTGGATATTTCTGAGAGGGAGTTGTACCTTACCTAATTGAGAGGGAAGCAATTATCTCATGCTTACCCAACTGTGGTAGAATTTTTTGTCTTCAAAGAGGCATAGGGTCAATATATATTTTGATTAAAGTGGAGACAAATCTGTTCCCCAACATATATATTAAAAAAACATTTAATTAACATTTATTTTAAAAAAACAATATTTAAAAACTTTAATTAAATTAAAGTTAAATAAAAAAATCCAAATCCAAATTTGGGGACAGACCCCACTCCCGCTCCACACTATGCGGCGGTCGGCTGGCTTCCACTAGTAGAAATGACTTTCGTGTCAGCAACAGCATTGTCGCGCCAGTAGCACAGGTTGTCGTGTCAATAGTGAGGTTGTCGAGTCGGCAGCTCTCGACTGCAGGGTGGGGGTGAAACCCCTCGCCCCAAATTTAATTTTTTTGTTTATTTTTTTTATATTTTTATGAAATCAAATACATTTTTTAATGTATTTAAAATATTTTTTATTTTTTATCTTTCTCGCATTTTTTAATAAAACTGTAATTTTTTTAACAAACAACAGCAACTCCTCTTTTTTTAATCCAATTTTTTAAAAAAGAAAATAAAGTTTTTTTCTAAAGTTATCATAATTACATTCATACACATATATATGTATTTTTTTAAAACTAAATTCACAATTAATTTTAAATAAAACTAATTTGTCTAAGGTTTTCAACAGATCTAGGTTTTCACAGATACAATTTACAATCCATAGTTTTCACAATAAATTGATTTCAATTTCTAAATTTCCTCTAACCTAATGGAAATTCAATGATATAAAACAAAAATAAAATGTAATCTAATTTAAAAAGCGCAACTAAATCTACTAGCCGAAAACCAATTTACCAATAGTTTTCTTTAGAACTAAGCTAGGTTTTCTATTTGAATGAAAATTCACAATTGCTTTTAAACAAAATTAGTTTACCTACTAATTTTTAACCAGATCTAGGATTAAACAGACATGGTTTTTCAATCTTTCAACTTCAATACAAGACCTAATTTATCAAACAATCACAAACAACCAAGGATCTCTTTCAACATAATTTTAATAAAGGAATTTGAATCCTACCTCACATAATTTGACAAGATCTGGAACCAAAATTTCAACTTCTGCAAATTCTCCAAAAATCAAGCTTTCAATTTCAATCCACAATCCACCATGAAATTGAGACCCAAATTTCTTTCTTTCCAAAAACTTGTCTCCCCCAAAAATGAATAATAATTTTCTAATAAGGAGAAACTAACTTTCCCTAGTTCATGTAAATCGTAGAAAGTGAACTCAACTCTAATTGAGAGAAATTGTTAATTAATTAAAAAAAATACTTATTTATTGTGCAACTCCCAAAGATAAATCAAAACTCAAGCTCCAAATCTAGAACTCAACTCAAAATTGAGTAAAAAGAATTACATTTATTTATTAATTCCTAATTCTGAAATTCACTCAACCTTTAACTTAAATTTATATTTTAATTTTACTAAGTTGAAAGTGCAACTTTAAATTGCATATTAATATTTAATTAATAATTAATATTTTTGCATATTAATAATCATGCAATTGATAATTAAATACCAATTCATTATTATTGTATTTTATTTTAATTTTGGATTTAATAATTAATTACATCATCTATTTCTAACATTAAACTTTTTAATTAAATCTTTTCAAATAAACATAAGTATTTAATTAATTCTTATTAATTAAATACCCTTATATTTAATATTTCAATAAAAACATGGTTTCAGGCATAGTTATTTACTAGGATTAATTATCCTTAACAATACTAAATTCACATAAAGCACAAATGCACATCAACCAATAATAAACACTCACAGTGAAAATATTGAGAATAAAGCACAATCAAGCCCAATAGAAAGGGATCCACAAATTATTGTCACCTAATGAATTCGGATGGGTAGGTCAATCTGATACTCGTCCAATCCTAGGATGAAATAGACTTAAGGTAAGGTTTTGGGCCTGTCTAGTAACTCCCCTCTTTTACCATTGAGACACTGCGATAGGGCAGGCTCACTCCTGCCAATTCGGGGAAGATGTCATCTGGTACCCACAAACCTGTTTAAAGGACAAGCATGTACATGTGCATATATAATAGACAATGGCATGGATGGTTAGACGTATGGATCTCTCTATGAAAGTAACTATGCTTCCGCCCTCTACCACATTAAAATCTCCATATAGAAATATAAAATAGCCATAACCATACACATGCAAGTATGGGGTTAATACATCATAATATAAGCATCATCTATCATGAAACTAACATAATCTCATAACAATCTCATAAGAATAACCATCATCATAATCTAACCACCAACCATAATAAATCATATTCAAAGTTATCTGAAATAAATCACAATAATGAGGTTTCATACAATGTATTACTCATAAATGAAATGGGCTTAAAAGTGTACGGCCTTAATAACTGAAAGAAATAGCCTAAAACAATTCAACACCAATAATTGAAAGCAATAAGGGGCGAGTATTACATGGTTAAGTACTGGATTCTTGTTAAAATTAGCATAATTTGAATTATTGGGAAATTGCATATGTTGCAAATTGAGAAAAATACAAAAAAGTGTCAAAGTTTGTTTTACAGCTTGAGTTTGAATCATACTAGAAAAGGCCTCCTTGTAAACATTCACATTTATCTTTGATTGAGCTTTCTGTTGACGGGATTTTGTGACCAGTCCTGCCAACAGGGTATAAGTTGTCACTAGGTACCGAAGTATCGGCCAACTCCACCTGTAGAGGTTTATCAGAGAATAATTTCTCCTAGCCTCCAAGCACCTAGTAGTCAGGTCTCGATGGTGTGGGGGAGCTAAGTTGGGTAGGTGATTGTTGTTCGAGTGGATAGCTGGTTTTTACTCATCATTTTTAGGGATTTCAAAAGGAGGTGAGGTTTCTTGCAAGCATCTTAGATTTACCAAATAAATCACAAAAAGATAGATCAGAGTTAGAGTATATTTCTACTTATAGTCATATGATACATATTCAAACATCAACAATACTCCAGTGCGGGAAAATAAAACTAAATACCAAATACACAAAGAATCGACAATTCATACACATCCAGTAGAAAAGGGAGATAATATTATTTAACTAAATGCAAAACACCGGAGCAAAGGAAATAAGAACACATATAGCACAAAATATGTTCACTAACTTTAGAGAATAGAACAACAAATAATAGAGTGCCACAAGCTATTCTTCTTTCTTTCATTAACTTGAAATGATTCTAACATCACTGGCGAGTACATTCATGGCTCCAAGGGAGAATTAAGCTATAGACTGAAAGTAACCTTCTAAATGTTATTGTTATTGGACAGAGAAATCCTCAATTTTGCTGACCCTTGTTAAGGCATCATTCTTATTATTTATACATAAACTTGACCTAATATACTTGTACACTTGCTGAATAAAATACAATATATATGGCCAGTACTACCTGCACCACTTAAAATCATCTCGGGATGTACAATGTTCTGACAAAAAAGAGGAAGAAGAAAGGGGGAAATCTAGAAGAATTGGCCTAGAGAAGAGGGCCATGGTACTTATATAATTAACTTTCTTATCTTGGTAACTTAGGCCATATGCCTCATTAATGTTGATTGCGGCTCTCTGTCTTTGAGGTGCACCAGGTAGTAAATGCGGGAGTGGCACCTTGCAGGAATAAGAAGATGTCTATCAGAGCCATCCCATCTACCTAACCTATCATTATTTGGATCACCTACATTCTAACCCTTATTAAATTCTGACAATGATTGGTCGGCTCTGCAGAACCTTGACGCAAATTGATGCAAAATAATACAAAAATAGGACTTGGAATTCCAGAGTTCAAGAGCTTACGCTCAAAGAATAACATATCATCAAAACTTTGCCCTGCTGGCAGAAATATCTAGAGACTAGAGGACTTTAATTCTCTTTAAATTTTTGGAATGTCTCCAAAATCTGGAGAATTCTCTCTTTGTCTATCTCCTTTATACAATCCTAGGGGTCATTGGATGCCTCCAACTAATCAGCCACATCTCGGGAACCCTCTTTAAACTCTACCACCATTTTTGCAATGTCGTGCACCTGGAGCAATGTGCGGGTAAGATGTGACATTTTTTCTAAATCAAAATCTCTGGCAGATTAAAACTGTGCCTCCATTATTTCATCAAACTTACTCAAAACAAAATTCACCGGAGCACATGTCTTGGTGCTAAAGGGATCAACATCCGAAACCCTTGTAACGAATGCCACATACAAATTTAAATAATTTTGAATCATCAGGACTTTACCCTTCAGGGCCGCTACCAGTTGCTTTCTTGTCTAAATTTTAAGATCAAGTCTAGATTGTTGGGCCTGGAGCAACCCGAAATCTTCATCCTCAAAAATTTCAATCTTTTTGATAGCCTCTTCCCCAAAATTCATTATCTCCTCTAGCTCACTCTTCCATTCCTTGTACTTTTCTATCTCCCCCTCCCATAGGGAAACAACCCCATTTACTTAGCCCATGGTTTTACTAGCCTGGTGGAGGTCTGGGAGCATAGCTATCAGAAAATACCTTACGACTCCTACCTTCTCAGCTACACAATCATCTACTTCATGTGCTTTCTTCTTCATTGTTCTTAGCTCATCGATGTCACCCTACAGGAGAAGTGTTCTAGATGTGGAGGCCTCTGGAGGAATCACAACCAATGGTTGTGTCAGTTCTGTAAGAAGCTCAAGGATATTGTCATTCTTTTCTTTTGCCTCTTTCAGCTTCTGGGCTTGCTTATCATACTAGGCCTCAATTGCCCTGCTTGCTTCTCTCAATAGGTCCAGCTCTCCCTGTTTGTCTCTCCTCTTAGAGGGACTTCTGTGATAGTGTATTATTCATATCTTACCGCTACCTCTTCTTTATCTAGGGTAGGTGTCATGACCACCGCGATGGTATTTCCTCCCAGACCAGTCCGGATGGTATGGAGGCTCTCGATATTCTTAGGCTTCTGGACATATTGATTTTGGGCCATCATCTCAGCTAGAGAGAGAGGGGCTCTCGCTGTTTTCAAGACCTTTCTCTTCCTAGATTCTACCAGCCATTGTGGTGGTGGGGCAGTCTTATTTCTAGGTCTTGGACACTTGGGTCCTCTTCAAGATTTTGTTGTGTTTCCCCAACATCAGTGGTCTCTATGGACTCTTTTTCTTTGTCCCTTGGGTTTCTCGCTTCTCCACATCAATGGTAATTGTGTCCATATTTATGGGGTTCTCCCCCACATCATGTTGCTGATGTATTCGTTTGGCATTCTTTGTCAAGACATTCTCCTCTTAGGGCCTATTTTCTAGAGGGGGCAAAGGTGTCTGACCTTTGTTTGACTGTTGCGCTGTAGAGACCACCTTGCCAAATGTCATATCCTAGGGTAATGGGTCACCAAGGGTGTCTATAGGTGTTTGGTGCATGATTATTGGGGGTACAGTTGTTCCTGAAGGTCTAGTTTCCCCAACCATAGCCGATTGCTCATCTTATATCTTCCTTTCTCCTATCTTGGTCCCCAAGACCGATGTTTCTTCCACACTTGGTGTGTTTTCCTGTTCCTGCTCCCAAGTCTCTTCTTCTGGGGCAACTTATTTTTCTTGTCTTTCCCCCTCCTTAGGGACATTCTCTGCCTCATGTGCGGTGATCTCCTCTTCTTCCCTCTCCACATCTTCCTATAAATTCACAAGGTCGTTAGTCTAGAAGATGTCATCAAAACTATCATGGAAAGGGGAGGCCTCTAGATGATCTTCTATTTTGGGGGAGGAAGGGATAAGGTCCACAAGAATATTGCCCGATGTTCTGGGGCTTGCATCTATGCTCAGTGGAGGATTATCTACTCTTTGTTTCCTTTTCCTTGTTTGTAGTGGGGTCCTGGCATCTAGAATAGCTATACCCTCATCCTTTGTATCCACTGCCTAGATCATGAGTGTTGCAAGTGAAGAGGATCCTGTAGGAAGGGCAGATCCCACTGGAGCGACCGTGAGACCAAGATAAATTCTAGTGCTGATTATTTCACCTAGTTGTCGAGATGACTCAAGTTGGGCATGAAGTTGTTGTATTAAAGGGGCTGGAATCAAGGATGAGACTGGGGCCAGGGTGCTCTCTTTTCATTTCCCCTTACCTCTACTCTGTCTAGGAATTCTAGAGCCTAAAGAGGATCCCCATAAAACTGGGCCATCTCGATGGGTACTCTTTTTGCAAACCTGTCAAAAATATTTGTGACTTCGCTTCACCACATCATTGGTGATGTCCTATATTATCAAAACTTACAGGTTGTCCCAATCCACTGGAGGGAGATCCATCTTGTCAATCCCTTTAGATTTATACTCTAGGTCCTCCACGGGCCTGGTGTCTAAGAATTCCTTTGGAAAGGTCTGGAGACCCATGCATTTCATCATTCCTTTGGTCATCCTCTCATAATGTCAACTTTGAACCTCAAAGTCATCTTGGTAATTTGCTTAAAAATCCTCAATGTGAGGCTCATGAGGCACTGACACTCGGGGTAAGGCTACATTTATTTTTCCCAACGGATCAAAATTACTTCACGCTGAGTAGAACTCTGCCAGCCCAAGACTTTTTAATTCATTGTTGGCTTCTTTGGCCACTGCAAGGCTGCAAGTATAATTCCCGCAAGTGATTGGGAAGGGAATGGTGGTAACCTTCTTGAGGCCATAATATGTATGGACCTAAAGGATCTGCCTGTAGTAATCCATCAAAATAATCCTATCCCCACAGTGTTTAGGCAATAGGTAGGGCTTTCCAGAGAACTCGGTCACCTAAATGTATAAATGCTATTGAAACTAAATGAAATAATGACCATAGGAGTTGACCAAGGCCATGGCCTCCTTTGTCAGTCAGTAACCGGCATCCCAAGTGGGTATCAAAATGTTGTAGTAAATGAAGGTATCATTTACCTAACAAACATTGGGAAGTTGGCTTCCCATTGAATGTGGGGAAAATTATCCCAAGGAGCACTCTCACTGGGCCCTGTCCCAAGGACGCCCACTATCTGTAAACCCCAAATTTTGGGTCTTTGTTGTGTCAGTGCCCACAGAACATATGAAGTCATGTGGAACTTTGATGTATTGCTAAACCTTGTTCAACTAGAAGTCCACATGATTGGAAATAATGGTTTCCCAATCAAAGTTATGCCCATTGGTGGTGATCTTGTATAGGAAGTAGTACATCTAAGCTAAAAAATCCCTAGCATGTGGTTCACCAAAGACCTGACATAGGAAGATGATCCCCGCTTGTATGCTCTCTTTGAAATCCATGCGGGAGATCTCCAACTTCATTTTCTTATAATATTTCTTCGGCATCTTCAGCCAGTGGGTGTTGAGGTTTTGCCAAGAAACCTATTGGAATTTATTGAATTCTTGCAGCGATGCGGCCCGAGAGATGATAATTGAATTGGAAAACTGGGGGATTCCTAGTCCCAAAGAAAACATGGACCGTAGAGGGACACCAGGGGTGTTGGGTAGCCTATTGGAAGGGAAGAAGCAAGTATAAGAACCGAGATGATTATGTTGTAATGTTCTGCCAGAGTGAAAAATCAGCTTTGGGGACTGCACGAAGCAAGGGAAGCAAGCGGCTTTGATTATGCTGGAGGCAGCCACATTCTTGGCCATATTGTCTCTGGGAGAATGCTAGTTAAACATTGTCCTAACTAGGCCCTGCAATTTGTTCCATGGTCTGACCTTTGTGTCAATGATAATTTGCAATTTGAAATCCACCTAGGATCCCACAATGACACCATCCCTGAGATATTTTACTGTGAGTGGGAGCTTTTCCAGTGCTTTCTCAGCCCTCGTCTTGGTGGCCACCCTTGTTGAGGTGGATGGGAGTTCCAAACTTCTGAGAGGGGAAGATACCCCAGCCATGTTGCTTGATGATTTGTTGGTAGCTTGCAAGATTGGACAATCGTTAATACAAATAATCAAATATAATAAACTCCCAAGTTCCAGAGATTTCATCACAATTTTGCACCTATCCTCAAGAAGACGTTAGTTGATATCAAATTCCAAAAATGTAGTAAACAAAATTACTTACTTTGAATTTGATCAATACCTAAGGGTCCTAGGGATTCTGGTTCATGCAAAAAATGAGATGAAGACTGTGGGATTGCACAGAACCCAAAGTTTGGAAAAACTGACCATTATTGAAATGACCTAGCAATTCATCGTATTGGGCTGACGTGGGTTATCACGTGGTCATGCAATAAATGGAGTAATAGAATTTATGGTGATGGTTGTCTCAACATGAATGGAGTTAATTCCACTTGGGATGGTTTAAAATGCTCACGCATGGGGAATTAATCCCGCCATTAATGCTGAAGTGACAGAAGAGAGAGAAAATGCCACAACTCAAACATGCAAGGTGACGATGTTGAGCCTAGTGAACACTATGTGGGTGAGCTCAAATTTTTCCAAACAATGCAGAGGAAAGGGTAAAATTTCCATGGGACAAGTAGGACACACAGGAATGTACAGACCAAACATGAATTTACAAACAACTATACAGGATGACGTGCTATGAATACACTAACAACAGGCCAAAAAATGATGCTTTACACAGGCGCAAACAAAATGCAACTAACCTACAAACTACTACCTAAAAATTTACACAAAATTACAAAAAATTACATTATTCTACATTATCTACTAAGACTACATAGAGGGTGGACAACCCTTTTGCAGAGCCATCCCACCAATGGGAGGCGATGATGAAGGCCCGAAAAAAAAAAAAAAAAACCTAAAAGGAAGGGAAGGAAACACAAACCAAAAAGAAAGAAAGAGAAGGGCCAGAAGGACCTACCTAAAAAAAGAGACATGGAAGGAAGGGCACAGGAGGTTCTCTACAAATGACCAGCTCTGGATCCACAAACACACTGATAACACCGCAGGGTAGCTTGAACACAAACAGGTTCAAACTTCAAATCACTATTAATCACTCAAAGCAAACCACACTTAGCTCATTGTTAAATGCACAATTTTCTCTTAATTCTCTCTGATGGTAATTGTTCATGATAACTATAACAATGACAAGTGAAGTTTAAGTTATACCCTTTAGGTTAAAACACACCATTCCCTTCTGCAAACCCCAAGAAAAAGGTAAGCCTCTAGACTCTAAGCCTAGGGATCTTGCGCAACCACACCCTCCAACTAAAGAGGAAGTAATGGCACAAGAATCCTGAGGTCCAAAATTTGGCTAACACAAAGGAACAAAACACTCCAGGACCGGGTCCTAGAGTCTAAAAAACCAAAAGGAAGTGCCAAAAAAGGCCACATAGAGGCAAAGGGAAGAGAAAACAAAAGGAAAGAAAAAGAAACAAAGGAAGAAACAAAAGTGAAAAAAATGTGGGACCCAACATTTTGCTAACAAAAATGTAGGGACGGATATGCAGGGCATAAAAAAAGGTGACTCGCTGGGATGAATTCCTTAGTGCATTTGAGAATCATAGAATCTCTGGTTAGCAAAACTGGGGCTCATCATTACTTGAAGCATTTCACTTGCAAGGCATGGGGTATCTAATAAAATCTAACTTGCCATGATTCAAACCTTCAATCTCTTGTCAGTTCTGAAGTGTGTGTTTTGGAAGAAAATTAAGCCAACAATTTTTGGGAGAAATAGAGAGACGACACTGAGTACATTAGACCAAAATTACTATATCGTGCACAATCCTCCGGATCCCAAAATTCACAATTCTCCATTTTATTTTACTTATTTTTTGAAGATGGGGAAGGTGGTACTTCTTTCACCGTGAACCTTAATCTTAGCTAATTTTCACAGCGGTACTTCTTTCACCTTGCCATCCATTTGATTTATTGAATGGGTGAGACGTTTCAGGCCCGGGATATGCTTTTGATTTTTTGATATGGCCAATACCTAGTGCAATCGCTCTATCCTCAAGGATCATGTGATTACTTGATCTCTATGATTTTCTTGTTAACTGGTGTCAAGACTTTTGAGATGTGAATCCGATGAAGATTTCCCATAACCTTTTACCATGTGTATAAAATAACTTCAGGGTGCAAACAAATCCCCCATGCTAGTAATAGATTCCATACTAACCAAAATGCGTAAGGCACCATTCCAGGGACTTGATGTCATGCGAAGAATACTTGTCTACAAAAAGAGAGCAACATGTTGGGAACCCAAAAAAACAAGACATGCAAAGTGAAAAAGAAACCAAAGATAGAAAACAAAACAAAGAAAGGTAAATGGACCCAGATGGCTGCTGGCTATTTACAAGGACAAAACACTCCCAAGGAGTGCTGGGAAAATATTTAAAGGTAGGAACATATACATATGATAAAACTTTGGGAAAACTTACCTCCCGCCTCTACTCAAAGTAATGTTTGAGAAACTATCAATTGACGGGCAGGCAAACGGCTTCTCCAGTAATGGTGTTGAGGCAATAAGTGTTGGCCCCACAGATCTCCAAGATTAATTAAGTTCTAAGCTGAAGCATTTGAAATTTAGTATGCTTTCCCTTCTTTTCCTGGGCTTTATCCCACAAGAGGACTAGGTCCAAAATCTGAAAGGCTTTGTATTGGGCTCTTCTATCGAACCAGTGTTTGACAACTACTTGGTGACATGAAAAATGCTCCAGTTTTGTATCTCTTTTTTCTTCCATTCTCACTAGGTTCAAGAAACAAACCTCCACAATGTTATCTTGGATGTTGAATTCCTACATGAACTATAAGATAAGGATTTGTAAGTTTATGGGGAACATAGGATTCTGGCCATAAACCAGGTGAAATGGGGAAGTTCCCAGGGCTTCCTTAATCCTAATGTGATCTGCCCAAAGGGCGTGTTGGGTATATATCTGATTTTGAGTATGTCTTATTCTTGTCTAAAATCCCATTGTCATTTATTTATAACATTGTCAAGTCTTGCTAAAGAATGGCCCTAAAATTTTTTGTAAATGGTCATGTCCTTGAGAAAATGGTAAAAAGTGTCTAAACCCCCAAGTCTATGTTATAACCCTATTCAAATTTGAATCTAAAAACCTAAGTGTCTTGGTAGGTTCTCTTCTGTGTTACTTTTTTCCAGTCACTTAAGTTATCTTAAGTCATGTATTTTTCTTTAAAAGGGTCGTGTTTTAAAGTTGTGTTATCTTAACCGATTTAATATTTCCTAAGTCATTCCGCCAAGAAAAGCCTTTTATTTTAATGTTTCATGTGGTGAAGAAATGTATTTTGATCCAATGGCCTACTTAATCATTGATGCCCAGAGATGCGAAAGATCTAAATTATAAGTCATTAAGCCGTGAGGACGCATGTCTTGGAAGCCCTGATACTTTTGCAAGCTATTTAAATAAATATGCAAGTTGGACTCTATCCAATGATCTACTTAATGCCTTAGTGGTGAATATGCTTGAGATCTATACCTTAAGTGATTAAGTCATGATGCCATGTGTCCTATGGGTCTGGCTGCAATTTGAAAGTGAGATGTTAAGTGATAGGCAAGTTGCAGTTGATCTAAAGGTTAACTTAATGGCTTAAAGGTGAAAGTGCTTGACATCTACTCTCTAAGGGATTAAGTGGTGGTGACATGTTGAGGTGGTGGACCCAGTATAAAAGCAATGAAATAGTGTGTACTTTCTAAAAAATCAGATGGCTCACTTTATGGCTTAATATCAAAGATGCGCAAGATCTACTCCTTAAGTCATTAAGCTATGTTGTCACATGTCCAGTTCATGACATGTAATCCACTAACAGAAATGTGATAGTAGATTAAAAGATGAGTAAGTTATATTTGATCTGACAGTTGAATTAAACACTTAGGCAGAAAAGTGCTCGACATCTACTCCATAAGTGATTAAGTCTGAATGACGTGTGGTAAAGTTGATGGGTCCCATTGCAGTGCTCAGCAAATTTAAAATGATGCAGCTTGTAGAAGATTAGACGATTTGCTTAATCGCTTGATACCAAAAGTGAATAAGATCTACTCCCTAATTCATTAAGCGGTGATGACACATGTCCTGGATGATCAATGTATTTGTAAAAATCATAAGATCCAAATGATGAAACAAGCTTTTGAAAGATCGACGGCCCAATTTCAAAGTTGTAAAAATAATCTCAGCAAGCCGTTATAGCCATGCATTTCAACTCAGGTGAATTAATCATAGAGCATGTGGCTACTTCAATAAAATTCAATGTGATAGATTGATGTGATAGAAGCATACGATTCAGTGTTTGAAAGCTCCAAACTATCATCATTATCGAAGTGATTGAAGTCAATATCAAAGTTACAGAATTCTCGTGCTCTATGTTGCCAAAGTTACAGAACGGGTATGTCTCTTGATCAAATCAATGAATTTCATGCTTACAATAGAATTTTGAATTCTTAAGGATAAACATAAGTATTTCCATAAGTTTGACACCATTACTATTAAAACCCTGAGCTAAAAGATGGCCCCTAGGATTAAATTCTAGGGTAAAATAGAGTATAAGGATAGGAATGTGTGGGACAATTTGTTCCAACAATTAAAAGGATCCTCAAAAGATTCCACTCAGATTAAAAAATCCATTCTTGTGAATTCTCATTTCAAAGTGGGGGAAGGCCTATACAATATGGGGAGATGGGTCAGGGATGTCAAAGTTGGCGTAAATGGTCTCACTTTATTCAGAACTGCCTATGGCCAAAGAAAAGCCCCTACCCCTGATTGTAACATATGGAGTCTTGATGTAGGGAGATTAATTGTTCCTGGTGTATTTATGGACACGGATTTGTTGATTACAGTAGCAAAGGTTTATGATCATGTGTCTAGGGTCCTTAGGGACACAAATGGGAACATACTGCTAAGTGTCAATGCAGATGAAGTCAGAAAGGTTTTCAAGCTAACTGATCTCACAGTTCAAATGGATGATATAGACTTTGATTTCTTCAAAGAAGTGTATAAAAACTAGAAGGATTACTACAAGGGTGAAGCCCTAAAAGGATATTTTAACAAGATAGGGTATTTGTGCGTAGTTGGCCCTAGAACACCTTACCCCTTCAAAATGGATTATTTTAATGGTAAAGCTAGGAAGATGTATAGTTCCTTGTGCCATGTATTAGGAGAAGATGAAGAGATGACAATGCCTATTCATATGATGTTCATGATGGTTCAAATCTTGCATCCACATTTGTCTGTAGTTTTTGATTATCCAAATTATATTGTTGATCTGATGCATAAGGGTTTGGTAAGCATAAAGGAGAAAAAAATAGCTAAACCAATGGGATGGTACTCCATAATGATGCACATGTTGTTATTCAACAATGCTGATTATTTTGAGGAAGAAATGAACCTCACAAAGTTTAATGATGATGAGGATATGCTAGTTCAATTGTGGAGCATTGACTTGTCTTGGGATAGGAAAGAAGCAAGTTACATAAACTTTGATAGATCTTTTGCATCTAGGCTTGAAGCACTATTATGCACAGATAAACCTAGGATTCATACAGATGTGTTATGTCTTATGAGACCCGTGGAATACGCTCCAGAATTAAATATTTCCCATAATTGGGGTGATCTCATATTGTACCCTATCTCAATAGTTATTAGAATCTATGGTTTTAGAAAAACCCAAAATGTCCTACCTTACAGAGTCACAGCAAAAATTGGCCTAGCAGAGGTTCTTAGGCAGCTAGGTGGGTTACAAGAGGAAGCCCTAACTGGTAAAATGAAAGGCTCTATTTTCTCCAATCTCACAAGGGCTCACCATTTCATCATCACCAAGGGAGGTTGGACCCAATTTGATAAATATTTTGAACCATAATAGTTGGAAACATTAGTAGCTAGATGTGCAGATAATGAAGGATTCATCTTGGACATGTTGAGAGTAAGGAAAAAATGCTTGGCTCTAAATAATCAATTTAACTTCCCTAAAGATATTATCATAAATGAGTTTTATTTAGTAGAGTGGGAGATTAAAAAGAAAAAGTGGCTAGTCTATAAGAAAAATTAGATTTTATTCATCAGTTTGATAGGTCATATGATCCGTTGGAGACATTCACTCACTGGGGAAAGAAAATATAGTCTCTAATGACTATGTTTGAAGATTTCATACAAACCCTAGATGAGAAGAAGAAGAAGAAAATAATGGATGAAGAGCCAGAGAAACCAAAGGCCATTATAAATAAAAGTACACAGGGAAGAGTTATTCCACCTGGTAATTAATTGGTATACCAGAGAAGAGGATACAACACGATATTGCCTAGGATTGAGAAAATATTTGATCAGAAAGGAAAGAGATCATTGGATGTCAGTACCCAATCAATGTCATCCCCTAAAAGGCAAAAGATAGAAGGAAAAGAATAATTATAGAGTGAATTATATTCCCCTTCTCAGTATCCCCTGCACATGGATGAAAAAAAATGTGGCAGAACAATTAGTGAAAATGGGAGATACAGGACATGTCTATATCACAGCCCAAGAGTTGCAAGGAGTACCCGAGGCTCCTAAACAACCAACATTGGATTTGACTATGGCTGAGTTTGTAGGAAAAGAATTGGATCCTATCACCAAGAAAGCCAGTGATGAATTCCTAGCTGATGACAAATTTGTAAAAACCAAGGATTTAATTCAATTTCTATGGAGAATTCATATTAATGAATTCAAGGAGCCATGTAAAAAGATGCAGGATGTTCATCCAAATAAGAGTAGAGATGAAATTGAGATAGAAATAATATAGATTATGATGGCCAAGTTTTGAAATATTACTCCTAATCAAGGCAGAGCACTGGTGCAAAATGAAGGGGTCATTATTTTACCTCAGTGGGATCTTGCTGATGCAATCATTTTTTATCCAATAATAAAAGAAGCTAAGCCAAGGCAAGCTGGAGAGGAATCAATGGGTGTCAAATTCAGTGAAGATCATGTAGCACTTGTAATGTGGTCCATAGAAAACAAAACAAGTAAAAGAGCTGGCAAAGAGGGTCACTCCAAACATTCAGGTGATCTCTTAGTAAGGAGAGTTACAGAAACAGGGGCTATGGAAGCAGCAAATATGACTTTGGAAACTACCAAGTTTTCAATCAATGTAGCCAAGAAACTAGAAGATGATCTCAGTGATTTGAATGAGAGGTTTGAAACAATTTTGGGGGCTTATAACGAGGAAAAGGTGAAATCTTTATAAAAGGATAAAATAATTTCTTTCTTGGAAGGAAAACAATCTGGTCAATTCATTCCCCAAAGGATGTTAACCCAGGACCCATATCAACCTTCCTCATCTAGCCCATTTGTGGCTTACCCCCCATCCCCTGCACCAGTAAATCCTACTACCCAAGTGATCATTGATGCTAAGAAAATAGAGTTAGAGGCTGAAAAGAGCAGGTTGGTCACTGAAAGATCAAGGTTGGAAGAAGAAGACAAAAAGGATCTTGAGGAATCCCCTGCATATAAAGAAGCTGAGAAATTGGTGAAGCAGAGGTGTTCTGATAAGATATACTTTAACCTTAAGAGGTGTGCTGGTGAAGTCAATCTTGCTAATCTCTATTTGATGGGAAAGAAGATTACCAGCATAATAAACAAGCATGATGAAGGTAAAGAGCATTGGGGCTTGATAATTGACAGCTAGAAAGGGAAGAAAACACATGTAAAGTCATTATATTCAACCTCAAAAGAGAAGAATAATATTGATATCATCTTGACAAGGACTTACAAATGCCTTAAACTGATGGATAACCTAGACATTAAGAAAAATGTGGTCATCAAAAAGTTAGAGACCTTGAGAAGAGAATTTTCTAGAGATAGGTATGATATGTTTCCTAACATGTTCAAAAAGGATGGAGACATAAAACAATGAAGCCATGTGGCTAAGGAAATTGAATGAAATATTAACCAATAGGACAAACAACATTATCACATTTGAAAACACAGGTTGGTTTTTATTAAACATTGACATTCTCAACAAGGCCAGGGCATTTTTTGAATCTTGGGAATCAAAGATTGAGAAGGCTAGTATTGATTGGGAGGAGTTCAACAAAAAGATGAGCTTCTCAACTTCAATTGGCCAAATGATGAGGTGTTTACCACCTGGGTAAGAAAATATGGTATATTTACTCCAATAATAGAAAATAGTAATGTAGGAGTGACAGTGAGCACCAACGAATCTTAGCAGTTTGAATAAAGGAAAATACAGGATTCTACATCAGTGAAGACAACAAACTCTAGCTGATGAAGACCTAACAACTTCAAAGCAATTGCAAACATTCAGGCGGTCACCAGACAAAATACTTTGTAACTTGTAACAAAGAATGGTTATTCTCTCTGCCTGATATTTTGTCCTATCTGAGATGTGTAAATTTTGTCCTATAGCTTAGTCATCTGAAGCTTGTTGAATCCTTATTTTCTAAAAGGATTCCAAGATGACTATGGATATATATAAATATCAAGTTGTATTATATTGAAAAGGATGGTAAAATCAAAATTGCAAGGCAGGCTTTTGAATGGTGTCTAGTTTTTTCAAGTTTACAGTTAGTCTGAATGTATTGAAATCAGAAGGTTATTAATAAAAATACGATGGAATTTCCAGTCTCAAATTGTTGATGTCTTCTTGCATTTTATTCAGCTTTTGTATGTTTAATGTGTAAGGCATGTTAAATGTATAAATTGCAAGGCAACTATGTTTCTATTAGTAAGTTGCTATCAAGGATGGTTTAAATCTTACAAATAGTTCCAAGGGGTTAGGTTTTGTGCAAGAATTTGATACAGGGATATGAGAGTGAGAGGATAGTTTGTAATACATATTATCTGAGATCTTGCTGTGTTTTATTAATTATATTTGATGAATGTACATTTTCATTGTGACTCTATGGCCTGGAGTTAGGCACTGGTCAAGTTCTAAATAGTAGTATTATCATCAATCAATCAAATATTGAAAATCTTTACTTTCTATTGTCAAGATATGTAGATGTTTAGTTAATTGTATTGAGAAGTACAATTCATTTTGATGATTCCTTAGAGAGAGAATCAATAGGTTAACATTCCTAGTTCTAAGAACTTAAAAAGAAGAAGGATCATGAATCCTTGATCCACTACTAGATTCTATGTCACTTACTGAATCTGAAGATAGGTACACCCACCTGAGTTTGTGGAGCTCAAAGTGAAGAAGGATTATATCCTTGTTAATTAGCCTTGTTCATGTATGAATCTGAATTGGTAATTGAGGGTCAAGCATTTATTGCTATTTTAATTGATTCTACAAGAAAAAGTGCTAACATGGTGAACCTGAGTTTCTGGTGCCAGCCCTGGGGATTCTTCTCTAGGAAATGTTTGACTACTTCCATCAGGTTCTTATTGGTGGATTTGACAATGCCATTACCCTGGGGATAATAATTGCTGGAAAAATTCAAGGTGGTCTTTCTCTAATAGGTCCATTCTAAAAAAATTTCTGAAGAAAATGCCAGACCATTGTCACATACAATAGCAAAAGGCATTCCAAATCTTGTGACGATGTTCTCTTCCAATAACTTGATGACTACATCCACAGTATTGTTTATGCATGGGATTACCTTAGACCACTAGGTATAGTAATTGGTAGTAGTTAAAATGTACTGATAGTTGGTGAATGAGTTGGGGTTTATCTCCCTGATAAATTCTAATGCCCATTGGGTGAAGGGTCAAACCTCAAAGATTGGTTGTAAAGGCATTGTCAGGTTCTGCTCATGAGAAGCGGCGGTTTGAAAAGTATGGCACTTCCTTACATGAGCATGAACATTTTTGAAGATAAAGGGCCAATAATATCCAGCCTAGAGAATCTGATCAGAAGTGCCATCAGATGATCCATGCCTGGTTCCATATTTCCCATGGAATTATTCTATCATCTTGGCAGCTTGATCCATGTCTACACACTAGAGATAAATCCCTTCAAAATTCCTGTGGAAAAGCATCCCATTTTTTATCATGAAGTATGTGATTTTCAATCATAGGGCATGATTTTTGTTAGGGGGAGTCCCTCTGTGTACTTTTTGTTGAGTAATTGGTACACCAGATTGGTATACCACAGATCTTGAGTGATGGACTCCACAGTGTAAGTCTGACATTCAAAGTTTGGAGTGGTGTCTGCCATTTCTTTACATAGTGCTTGGCCTAAGAATATTTTCATCGGTTGCATTTCAAGGTCATATTTCTAGAGATTGGCCATCCATTTCCCCCAGCATTCACCCAGTTCACTCTGTAGAAATAAAGATGACAGCTTGGTTTGGGATAATGGCATGCACTTTGCTTTGGAAAATGTAGTGCCTGAATTTCTTCATGGCCCAGACTAAAGCAAAGGCATTCTTTTCCAATGGTGTATACCAAACTTTGGCATTCTTAAAGGGGGATCTCATGAAATAAATAGTCATTCTTCCCCCTCAACCTTCTAGGTTAAAACTTTGATGGCAGAGTATGGCAAAGCGAAGGAATAAATGTGGAATGGGAGGGAATAGTCTCAAATTTCCAAGACTAGAGCCTCCACTATAGTCTGCTTGATTTGGGAAAATGTTCACTTTTCTTTGGAACTCCACTCAATCTTGGTATCTTTCTTCATCATATCATTGAGTGGTCTGACAATCTTGGCAAATCCGGTAATAAACTGTCGGACGAAGTTTATCTTCCCTAAGAAAGATCTCATTTCCTTCTTACTACCGGGCATTTGCAAGTTTAGCAATACTTCTACTCTATCAGGGTCGATGGACATCCCTTTCTCAAAGAAAATATACCCAAGAAGTTTCCCTTCAGTCATCCCAAATATATATTTCTTGGGGTTAAGGGAGATATCATACCAGTAACATCTCTCATAGATCTGAGAGAGGTGGGTAGGATGATCACACCTATCCTAGGAAAAGACCATTAAATCATCCATGTAGATGATTATACATTTATTAACCAGACCTTTGAATGCAATGTCTATGGCCTTCTTAAATGTGGCTACAACATTAATCAGGCCGAAAGGCATTCTCTGGTATGTAAACATCCCCCACTTGGTGGTGAAAATCATTTTAATCCTATCTTTGAACTTAACCATGACTTGGTTATACCTAGAGTATCCATCTAGAAGGGACATCATTTGTGAACCATTTACAATTTTCAAAACCTCATCTAGTGAAGGGAGAGGGTGACTATCCTTTTTAGAGGCCTTGTTCAAGTTGCGGAAATCCACACACAGGAAAATATCGCTACTCTTTTTGCATACAGGGACAAGGTTGGCAACCCATGTGGTATGTTAGATAGGAAAGATGATCCAGGCTGACAGTAATTTCTAAACCTCCTAGTGGATCAGGGGTTCGATCAAAGGGTTTACCGTCCTCTATTTCTACCAAAAAGGTTTGGCATCTGGTTTCAGGGGGGTGGTATGTGTCATGATAGATGTATCATAAGTTTTGAGATCTTCATACCCCTAGACTATAACATCCATGTATTCTTGAAGAACCGTGAGAATCTTCTCCTTCTCCTCTGGGGAGTAGGAGGTACCAATGTGGACAAACTTTTCTTCATCAGCTTTACTGATGTTAACCTTTTCACATTTTCCTCCTTTGAAGGAGGACGAAATCTTGTCTCGTCCCTGGGGGTCCGAATCAAAGATTCATTCTAGAGTGACCATCCCCTGAGGAATGGTTTTGGTTGGTAGGTCAATGATCCCATCATCTTCTTCCCCTTTCCCAGTATCATCATGATCAGTTTCTTCCATGATCTAATCTTTAAAGGTGCCAACATTTTCCATGAAGGCCAAGATGTGTTGGTCATCTTCAAATATGTGAAGGTGTGTTATATTATCTGGGATAGACAGGGTGGCGACCATTTCAACAAAGAATCTCTGGAGCCAGGAACCAGCCATTGGCTCGAGGGTACTTGAAGACATAGTGAGGGAATCCGGAACATAATTATGTTTCCAGGGAATAAGTTTGATGCTGAAAGAATCAAAGTCTTCTTTTAGGTTCCATGTTAGGTTGCAGTATGGGGCTAGCCTTTTATCATGACACGTGTATTGGCTCCAGATCTATTTTATGTTTATCTCTTAATCACCCTTTGCCCAGAGGCAAGTGATCCCTTTTCTCAAAGAGAATAGGAGTCTAAGGACTAAAGTCTCATACTCAGTGACATTATTGGTGCAGGAAAACTGTAGCCTATAGGATGCAATGAAGGATTTCCCTCATGAGCTGATTAATTCCACTCCAGCCCCATAGCCTTGTTTGGACTGGGACCCATCAAACTTCAGGATCCATAAATCATTGTTAGTTTTATGGGGATGAGGAAGTGAAGTGGCATTTGGATTGGGTTTAGGGTTGGAAGGTTTTTCAAGTGATTCCTCCTGCTCGGATGGTGTACAGGTGAGACTTTCTTCCAAGAGAATCTACTGGTTTGGGTTCCTAGATGAGCGACACCTCAAGTGTACTACTGGGTGGATTACTTGGTCTAGGGAATCTGGCTATACACTACTTCTCTTGGAGATTGGTAATGTGATGGGTAGTGGCAGCAACACAAGGCTCACACTCTAGTTCAGAGTGTTTTTGATAATGTACCTAGCACCAAGTACCAGAAAAGAGGGTGGCCAGAGTTGCCTTGCTACCTTGTGAGTCTACCTCACATTTCAACTTTACGTCCAGATCTTGAATCCTTTGAGTGATTATGGGATCCTCCCCAGGGATGAAATCAAAGGTCGGGATTTCCCACGGTTGATATACCCTGAGTCAGGATTCATAGAAAAATATTTTGTTTACTTTCCCAACTTCGGTAAGGGCTTGTTTCATTCTAGGCTCGCTTTCTACCCAAATCTGATTTGATTTCCCTTTCCAAGGGAGCCACAGGTGGGAGAAGTCTATCGAGAAATACCCATTGAGGGCCTTTAACCAGTTTCAACTCAATAACATCCCATAGGCTTCATGGATGTTAACCACTTGGATATCAACGATGCTCGATATCCGGGGATCTTGGATGAGCTGAATCTAGACGTTCTTCATCTCACCAACCATCTTCATAGAATTTTTTTCCAATTGGATTACTCCACCTTTGGAGGGTGTGGGAGGGAGTTTGAGCTTCTGGAAGATGGATAAGGGCATAATGTTACCTGAAGCACCAAAATCCACAAGGCAGTTGTACAGGTTTTTCCCTTGCATGCTCAGGACTAGCAGGAAGGGAGGATCTTTTGTATTTCCCAGGAAGACTGCCGAGTTGGCATCGTCGAAAGTGATAGTTTTTGGCAGGAAACTAATGACTTTCAGGTTCCCTAAGAGTTGTTGTATGCACCCTAAAATGGTCACCTATACTTTGGGCCCCATTTATCATTTTATCAATTTATCAAATTTCTGAATCAATGCTTTGCAATATTTTCAATTCAAATCAATTTCCTTGATCAAATTGTAATTAATTCAATTATTCAATTATTTCAATATTTCCTAAGGTTTGATCATTTTTATCTAATTAAAAGATTTAATTTTCTTTTTAATTAAATAAAATTTATCTTATTTAATTAAAGTATTTAATCTTCCTTTTAATTGAATAAAATTTATCTTATTTAATTAAAGTAAATTTCTCCCTTTTAATTAAATAAAATTCCTCTTATTTAATTAAATTCAGTTTCCCCTATTTAATTAAATAAAATTCTTCTAATTTATATAATTATAAAGAAAACCCCTCTTTTAATTAAATAAATAAAAATCCCCACTTAAAGTACTTTAATTGATGAAAAAGGTAATAAATTAAATAAAAATCCCTTTTCCTTCACATCTTCCTAAGTGGTGGGATTTTTGCCTCTTAATCATAGCCTTTGATTTTTGCCTCTTAATCTCAACCATTCACTTTTCTTTAAAAAGAAATCTCTCCTTCTCATTTTCATATTAGGTTTTTATAGTATTGTTATGCTGTAGGTTTGGAGAGCAATTTTGGAGGAGGATTTGAGCATTCAAGCTTGGATATTGCAACTTCTCTATCTTCTTGTCTTCTTCTTCTTGCATCCATGGCTACTCATGTAGATTAGATTCATGTTTATTTTCATAGATTAAACTTGCATTTTTATTTCCTTCATAGATTAATCATGCATTTTTATCATTTAGATTAATTTATTTTCATGCATTGCAATCATATAGAGTAGATCTCATTTTTCATGCATTGAATCTCTTGTTTCATGGTGTACTTGCATAGGCACTAACTAGGTCAATCTAAGGGCCTCCATTACAAACCTTTTCACTCCATGACTAGAGAGCTATGGATCGATATTAGAGGCCTCATTCTTGAGAAACCTTGGATGGAATGATTCATAGAAGTGTGTCAACATTTTAGCACACAGCTGTAAGAGTTCTTTCTTTTGCTCGGGACAATTAAGTCAAACCTCCATCAAGGTCATGGAGGTATTGGTTTTTTCCAATGCCTTGGTGATATCAAACTACCCCTTTGGGTAAAGTTGGCTCCCTCCGACTAGATCCTTGGCATGGTTAGGGCTAGGTCCTTTCGGTGGGAGGGAATGATCATTCATGTTACATTCCTGGGGGGTGGTGCTCTTGGGAGGCATTGACATGTACAATGGCCCTTTGCTAGGTTGACTTTGCATGTTATACAGAGTCTGTGGGTTGGTGAAGGTGTTAGCCTCAAAGGCCGGAATGGATTTGTCAAAGAACCCCTATAACTCGGGTTCTTCTTCATCTTCTTTGTTTGTCTCGAAGAAGATGGTCTCACACATAAAGGTAGTGTGAGGGGGCTCTGATGGGAAGGATCCTAGGGGAGTTGGATCAACAAGTTGTTTTCTATATGACTAGGAGATCTGGATGATCTTCTCCAGCGTGGTATAGTTCACCTCGGAATGCGAGCTAATATCATGCAATCTACACCATGTGGTTAGGGGGTGGAATTCTGTGAGCTGTGTAGAATTACTAGGTCCAACACCACCTTGGGTGGTAGCTTTATTCAGAGGAGGACCTCTAGTATTCGTGTGATTATTCCATTGTTGTTGGTTGGGTCGGGGCCCATCGTTGTAGCTTTGACCTCTGGAACCGGCATCCCGTTGGCCCGAGAAAACATTCCCTCTCTAGGGATTGGGATTGTGGGGCACTGAAGACCCCACCTTTAGCTATCTCATGTCCATTGTCAAGGAGGACACCAATCACTAGAAGGATTCAACCTAAGTGAAAAGCTAGGTAGTGGTGTCATAGTGTGACGGTTGAGGTGGCGGCTTACCTAGGAAAGTGGCAGCAGCTCCCAGAGTCGAGGAGGACAATCCTCCGACCGCGGATGACTGGAAGAAAGGTACTCTAGAGGATTGTGTCAAAGGTTTCTACATCTGCTGCGGTTGATTCCAGGGGATATATTCCATACCTGGGGCTATCTGGGTTTGAGATGGGTAAATGTACTGGGCCTATTGGTCTATCAGTGGTGGGTCCATGGCCATTTTTGGGGCACCCATCATCGGATTGGGATTGTATCCTATGGTATAAGAAGTTCTAACAGGTAACATGTTGAAGGGTATGCTTTGTCCAATCCCATCGAGCAATTTTCTCAAGCCGCGAGACAACTCCAGGGCTAAGTTGTAAAATTTTTCCAGGGTATCCCGGTCATTAGCAGCGGTAGTTCTCCAAAGGAGAGTAGCAAAAAATGGGTCCACAGTGTTGAGGTACATCTGGATAGTCACATCTATGGATGGGATAAAAGGGCCCGTGCACCACTTCAAAGCTCGTTGGAACTGATGATTGAAGGTAGCGAGAAGCTCATTTGGTTCTGTCCTGATGGAAATGAACTAGCTATGGGACCAAGCTGGGTCCACATAAATTTGGAAGGCCTCCAAGAAGGCCTCTTCTATATCTTGTCAACTACTGATGGAGTTGGCAGGCAAGTTTAGGTACCAGTTCAGCTCATTCTATCCTAGGGATAGTGGAAACATCTGAGTTACAACATATTGATGTTGTATTCGATGTCTAATCATGGCATCTTTGTAGGATTGAAGGTGTTCTTCTACAGTTCGGAGGCCTAGATGTTTGTATTTGGGGCAGATCTTCTCTGGGTGCGGAGGAAGATTTTTAGTGGCACCTACGAAAAGCCCCATTGGGGACCCGATATTGTTGAAGTAGGTAGCCATCAGGGTTGTTTGGTTTTGGCTTTAGTGAACATGAGTTCTCAAGATTATCCAAGGTATTTGGGTATTCTTGTGTGTAGTAGATCCCCAGGGAAAATTCAAAGGCTGCTTAGTTTGGTGTGTCCTTTTTTTTGAATAGGGGGTCCAAGTTCTACAAACTCTTTGGGATCAAGGGTCAATCAGAGGATTCTTTCAAAGTGTAGGGATGAAAAAAAACCCTATACCATGGAAAGTTTAGTTCCTAAAACTACTCCTTGGGGAGCCCTCAGGTAGTGTAAAATTGGAATCTTCTAGGGGAGATGATCTCATGCCCTCCTTCTAGCGCCAGTTTTTATTGATGGGACTTTATGACCGATCCTGCCAATAGGGTATAAGTTGTCACCAGGTATCAGAGTACCGACCAACTCTTCCTATAGAGTTTTATTGGAGAATGAATTCTCCTAGCCTCCAAGCACCTGGTAGTTGGGTCTCGACAGTGCGGGGGGGGCTAAGTTGGGTAGGTGACTATTGTTCAAGGGGACAGCTGGTTTTTACTCATCACTTCTGGGGATTTCAAAAGGAGGTGAGGTTTTCTGCAAGCATCTTAGATTTACCAAAGAAACCACAAAAAGATAGATCATAGTTAGAGTATATTTCTACTTATAGTCATGTGATACATATTCAAAGATCAACAATACTCCAGTGTAGGAAAATAAAACTAAATACCAGATACACAAAGAATTAGTGATTCATACAGATCCAGTAGCAAAGGGTGATAATATTATTTAACTAAATACGAAACACTGGAGAAAAGGACATAAGAACACATACAACACAAAAGATGTTCTCTAACTTCAGAGATTAGAACAACAAATAACAGAGTGCCACAAGCTATTCTTCTTTCTTTCACTAACTTGAAATGATTCCAGCATCACTGGTGAGTACATTAATGGCTCCAAGGGAGCATTAAGCTACAAACTGAAAGTAAAATTCTAACTGCTATTGCTATTGGACAGAGAAATCCTCAATTTTTTTTACTCTTGTTAAGACATCGGTCTTATTATTTATACACAAACTTGACCTAATCTACCTATACACTTGCTAAATAAACTATAATATCTGTAGCCGGTACTACCTGCACCACTTACAATCATCTCAGGATGTACAACGTTCTGAAAAAATAGAAGAAGAAAGGGGGTAAATCTAGAAGAATTGTCCTAGATAAGAGGGTCATGGTACTTATAGAAGAAGCTTTCTTATCCTGGTAACTTAGGCCATATGCCTCATTAATATTGATTGTGGCTCCCTATCTTCGAGGCACGTCAGGTAGTAAATACAGGAATGGCACCTTGAGGGAATAAGAAGATGTCTGTCAGAGTCATCCCATCTACCTAACCTATCATTAACTATATCACCTACATTCTGACCCTTATTAATTTCTAACAGCAATTGGTCGGCTCCAAGGAACCTTGACGCAGATTGCTATAAAAGAATACAAAATTGGGACCCAAAATTCCAGAGTCTAGGAGCTTACACTCGAATAACATATCACCCAAACTTCACCCTACTGGTGGAAATATCTGGAGACCAAAGGACTTTACTTCTCTTTACATTTTCAGAATGTCTCCAAAATCTAGAGAATTCCCTCTTCTTCTATCTCTTTTATACAATCCCGGTGGTCGTTGGCTGCCTCCAACTAATCGGCCACATCTCGAGAACCCTCTTTAAACTCTACTACTATTTTTTTGGCATCCTACACCCAGAGAAACATGCAGGTAAGACATGAAATTTTCACTCCATAAAAATCTCCAGGGGACCGTAATCGCACCTCCATTATTTCATCAAACTTACTCAAAACAAAATCCACTGGAGCACGTGTCTCGGTGCTAAAGGGATCGACATCCAAAACCATTGTGACAAATGGCACATATAAATTTAAATAATTTTGAAATTCCATGACTTTACCCTTCAGGGCTGCTATCAGTTGCTTTGTTGTATGAATTTTAAGACCAAGTTTGGATTGTTGGACCGGGAGGAACCCAAAATCTTCATCCCCAAAATTCTTGTCTCTGTGACAGCCTCTTCCCCAAAACTCATTATCTCCTCTAGCTCAATCTTCTAGTCCTTGTACTTTTCTATCTCCCCCTCCCAATAGGAAATATCATCGTTTACTTGGTCCATGGTGTTACTAGCCTGGTGGAGGTCTAGGAGCATAGCTGTTAGGAAATGTCTTATAGCTCTTACCTGATCATGTACCCAATCATCTACTACCTATTCTTTCTTCTTCATTGTTCTCAGTGCATCGATGTCAACCTGTAGGAGTGGTTTTTTGGATGTGGAGGCCTCCAGAGAAATCACAGACAATGGTTGCATCAATTCTGCAAGAATCTTGAGGAGATTGTCATTTGTTTCTTTTGCCTCTTTCAGCTTTTGAGATTGCTTATCATACCAGGCCTCAATTGCCATGCTTGCTTCTCTCAATAGGTCCATCTCTCCCTATTTGTCTCTCTCCCCTAGAGGGACTTCTATGATAGTGTATTATTCAGCTCTTACTACTGCCTCTTCTTTGTCTGGAGGAGGTGTTGCGACCACCGCGATGGTATTTCCTCCCGTAGTAGTTTGGATGGTATGGAGGGTCCAGACCTTCTTAGGTTTCTATTCTTCTTGATTTTGGGACATCATCTCGGCCAGAGAGAGAGGGACTCTCACTGCCACTGGGGTCTTTCTCTTCCTAGATTCTATCGGACATTGTAGTAGTAGGAGCGGTCTTATTTCTAGGTCTTGGACACTTGGGTCCTCTTCGGGAGTTTGTTGTCCTTCCCCAGTATCAGTGGTCTCTATGGACTCTTTTCCTTTGTCCCCAAGGTTTCCCATTTCTCCCACATCAGTGTTATTTGTGTCCATATTTCTGGGGTTATCCCCCACATCATGTTGCTGCTACATTATTTTGGCATTCTCTACTAAGACATTCTCCTCCGAGGGCCTATTTTCTGGAGGGGGAAAAGTTGTCTGACCTATGTCTGGCTATTTCTCTATGGATACCACCTTGTCAAATGTCTTATCCTGTGGTAATGGGTCACCCAGGTTATCTGGAGGCATTTAGAGTGTGACAACCAGGGCTAAAAATTTTCTTGAAGGTCCAGTTTCCCCAGCCATAGTCTATTGCTCCTCTTGTATCTGCCTCTCTCCTGTCTCAGTTTCTAACACCGATGTTTCTTCCACACTTTGTGTGCTTACCTATTCCTTCTCCTAGGGATATTCTTCTAGGGAAACTTATTTTTCTTGTCTTCCCCCCTCAGCGGGGACATACTCTGCCTCCTGTGCGGCGATCTCCTCCACTGCCCTCTCCACATCTTCCTGCAAATTCACAAGGTCATCGGTCTAGAAGATGTCATCAAAAATATTGTGGGGAGGGGAGGCCTCCAGATGATCTTCTATTTTGGGGGAGGAAGGGATAAGCTCCATAGGAATATTTCCCAATGTTCTAGGGCTTGCATCTGTGCTTGGTGGAGGATTATTCACTCTCTATTTCCTTTTCCTTATTTATAGTGGGGTCCCAACATCCAAAATAGCCATACCCTCATCCTCTATATCCATTTCCTAGCTCATGAGTGTTGCAAGTGAAGGGGAGCCTGTAGGAAGGGCATATCCCACTGGAGTGACCCAAGACCAAGAGAAAGTCTGGCGCTGATTGTTTCACCCAGCTGTCGAGATGACTCAAGTTGGGTGTGAAGTTGTTCCATTAAAGGGGCTAGAACCAAGGACCAAACTAGGGCTAGGGTGCTCTCTTTTTATTTCCCCTTATCTCTACTTTGTCCAATCATTCCAGATCCTGAAGTGGATCCCCGCAAAACTAATCCATCTTGACAGGTGCTCTTTTTGTAAACCCATGAAAAATATTCATGACTTCGCTTCACCACTTCCTTGTTAATATCCTCTATTGTCAAAACTTCCTGGGTGTCCCAATCCACCAAAGGGAGAGCCATTTTGTCAATCCCTTTATATTTATACTCTGGGTCCTCCACAGGCATGTTATCTAAGAATTCCTTTGGAAAGGTCCGGAGACCCATGCGTTTCATCATTCCTTTGTCATCCTCTCATAATGTCAACTCCAGACCTCAAAGTCATCTTCAAAATACGCCCAAAAATCCTCAATGTGATTCTCATGAGGCACTGACTCCTGGGGTAAGGCTGCATTTATTTTTCCCAGTGGATCAAACTTACTCTGTGCCAAGTAGAACTCTGCCAGCCCAAGACTTTTCAATTCATTTTCAGCTTCTTTGGTTGTTGTAATGCCGCAAGTATGATTCTCGCAAGTGATTAGGAAGGGAATGGTGTTAACCTTCTTGAGGCCATAATATGTATGGACCTCCAAGATCTTCTTGCAGTACTCCATCAAAATAATCCTATCCCTGCAGTGTTTGGGCAATAGGTAGGGCTTGTCGGAGAACCTGATCACCTGAATGTATGAATGTTGTTGAAACTGAATGAAATAATGACCATAGGAGCTGACCAAGTCCATGGCCTCCTTTGACATCTAGTAATCGACATCCCGAGTGGGTATCAAAATGTTGTAGTAAATAAAGGTATCATTTACTGGAAAAAATTGGGGAATTTGGCTTCCCATTGAATGTGGGAAAATGTTCCCAAGGAGCACTTTGGCTGGGCCCTATCCCAGGGACGCCCACTATCTATAAACCCTAGATTCTAGGTCTTTGTTGTGCTAGTGCCCACAGAACATATGAATTCATGTATAACTTCAATGTATTTCTGACCTTGTTCAGCTAGAAGTCCACATGATTGGCCATAATAGTTGCCCAAACAAAGTTCTACCCATTGGTGATGATGTTGTACAGGACGTAGTACATCCAAGCTAAAAAAATCTCTAGCATGTGGTTCCCCGAAGACCCGGCATAGGAAGATGATCCCCGCTTGTATGCTCTCTTTGAAATCTGTACGGGGGATCTCCAACTTCATTTTCTTATAATCTTTCTTTGGCATCTTTAGCCAGTGGGTGTTGAGGTGTTGTCACGAAGCCTATTATACTTTGTTGAATTCTTGTAGTGACACGGCCTGGTAGATGATAATAGAATTGGCAAACTGAGGGATTCCTAGTCCCAAAGAAAATGTGGCAGCATCGAGGGACATCAGGGGTGTTGGGTATCCCATTGGAAGGGAAGTAGAAAGTATAACAACCCAGATGGTTGTGTTGTAATGTTCCACTAGAGTGAGAATCAACTCCGGGGACTACACAGAGCAAGGGAAGTAGGCAACTTTGATTATGCCAGAAGCGGCCACATTATTTTCCATACTATCTCTGGAAGAATGCTGGTTGAACATTTTCTTGACCAGGCCCTATAATTTGGCCCACATTCCAACCTCTATGTCGGTGATAAGTTACAATTTGGAATCCACCTTGGATCCCGTGATGACACCATCCCTGAGATATTTTGCTATGAGTAGGAGCTTTTCCAGTCCTTTCTCGGCCCTTGTCTTGGTGGCCGCCCTTGTTGAGGTGGACAGGATTTCCAAACTTCTGGGAGGGGAAGATACCTCAAATATGTTGCTTGATGAGTTGTTGGTAGCCTGCAAGACTGGACAACCGTTAATACATATAATCAAATATAATAAACTCTTGTGTTCCAGATTTTTCATCACCATTTCGCACCTCTCCTCAAGAAGACATTAGTTGATATCAAATTTTGTAAATGTAGTAAAAAAAATTACTTACTTTGAATTTGATCAATACCCGGAGGTCCTGGAGATTCTGGTTCATGCAAAAAATGAGATGAAGACTATGGGATTGCGTGGAACCAAGAGTCTAGAAAACCTGACCATTACTGAAATGACCTGGCAATTCGCCATACTGGGCTGCCATGGGTTGTCACGTGGTCATGCAATAAATAGAGTAATGGAATTTATGATGATGGTTGTCTCAACATGAATGGAATGAACACCACTTGGGATGGTTTTAAACACTCATGCATGGGGAATTAATCCTGCCATCAATGCTAAAGTGATGGAAGAGAGAGAAAATGCCACAACTCAAACAAGCGAGGTGACGAGGTCAAGCCCAACGAACACTAGGTGGGTGAGCTCAAATTTTTCCAACCAATGCAAAGGGTGCGGTGAACTCACCATGGGATGGGTAGGACTTGCATGAATGTACAGACCAGACACAAATTTACAAATGACTATACACGACAACATTCTATGAACACACTAACAGGAGGCCAAAAAATGACGCTTTACATAGGTCCAAACAAACTGCAACTAACCTACAAACTACTACCTAGAAATTTACATAAACTTACAAAAATTTACATTATTCTACATTATCTACTAAGAAAGCATAGAGGGTGGACAACCCTTTTGGAGATCCATCCCACCAATGGGAGGCGATGATGAAGACCTAAACAAAAAGAAAACAAAACCCAAAAGGAAGGGAAGGAAACACAAACCAAAAAGAAAGAAAGAGAAGGGCCAAAAGGACCTACCTAAAACCAAAGATGTGGAAGGAAGGGCATGGGAGGTGCTCTACAAATTACCAGCTCTGGAAACCCACAAATACACCGAGCACACTACAGGGTAGCTTGAACATGCATAGGTTCAAACTCTAAATCACTATTAATCACTCGATTAAAATTGCACTTAGCTCATTGTTAAACACACAATTCGCTCTTAATTCACTCCGAGGGTAAATTATTCATGGTAAGTGTAACAATGACAAGTGAATTTTAATTTATACCCTTTAGGTTAAAATGCACCATTCCCTTCCGCGAACCCCAAGAAAAAGGCAAGCCTCTCGACTCCGGGCCTGGGGATCCCGCGCGAACACACCCTCCAACTAAAGAGGAAGTAACAACACAAGAATCCCGAGGTCTAGAATTCAGCTGACATGAAAAAAAAAAATGCTCCGGGACTAGGTCTCAAAGTTTGAAAAACCAAAAGGAAGCGACAACAACGGTCGTGCGGAGGCAAAGGCCGGAGAAAACAAAAGGGAAGAAAAAGAAACAAAGGAAGAAACAAAAGGAAAAAAAATGGGGGACCAAACATTTTGCTAAAAAAAATGTAGAGATGGGTATGCAGGGCATAACACTTTCTAAGAGGTTGTACCACGACCACAAATAACCTTGGGAATAACTTCATTATTCTTTCAAGAGGGGAATTCAGATCTTGAATTCCTAGAAATTGACTTGTGTAAAAACAACGCTCAACATATCCTTTTGCAATATTTTTTACTACTGAAGAAGAAAGACAAAAGGAATTTAATATGAAATCAAAAGAGATTCATTTTAGTAGTTTATGTGACATATTGTTTGGGAAGGTAAAGGGATTGAAAAGTTACAAAGAGATTTGGGGTAAGTTGGTCTTGGTATATGAAGGAGATTTAACAATAAAATAAGAAAGACTAATGATTTTCAAATATAAGTATGAGGACCTAAGAAAAGAAAAAGATGAGAGTGTTAAAGTTACATCTACAAAGTTACTGATGTTGCTAATGGAATTAGAGATTTCAGTGGACATCTAGAAGATACTGATGTCATACTCAAGATCTTAATAACCCTAACAAAAGAGTTCATACCAATGACATGTTCAATAAGGGAAAGAAATGATCTAATTCAGTGTTCAATTGGTCAACTTATTGGCTCACTTTATGCATTTTAGATTGCAGAAGTTGAAAGAGAAAAGGGGAGGATGCATTCAGAGTTGTTGAAGATGTTGAACCCGACACATGCAAGGTGTTAGAGGAACCTAAAGAAGATGTTTTAAGAAGATTCAAGGAAGGTATCGGTACATACAAAGGTAAGTTACATCTTAAGTGCTTTAATTTTGGAAGGATGGGACATTTTTCTAATGATTACAAGTATAAGGAATATCTTAGTGAATTAGAAGATGATGATAGAATAGGCAATCAAAAGAAAGGTGATTTTAGAAAAATATTAAATTTCAAAGGCAAGGGTAAAAAGAGCTTATTTTCCATCAAGGAATACTTTTTTGAAGATGATGATACTATTCAAATAATTAAGGATTCTTTGTTTTTATCTAATTCTCAAAAGAAAGAGGAGATTGCATTACATGCTAAAGTTGTTACAAGAGCATGGATCATAGACTCCATATGTTCAAATCATATGACAGGGGATAAAAGATGATTTGTCAAGTTTCAAGAATATGATGGGTGGAGTAATCATATTTGTTGAAGAAGGAAATGTACAAATCAAAGGAATTAGAACCTGTACGCCTCTCTCTCCGGTTTCCCACAGCTTTCCAAGGGTGGGGGTTAGTAGCAAAGTTTCACAAGTGAATGCAAATCAAGTACGCAATAACTACTAAATGAATAACAGAAATGTGAGCAATAAAATGTACAAACAAGAGAAAGGAAGACAAACGAATGCAAACCCTTCGATGCTTGAAGCTTCTATTGTTTCTCTCTACTCCTTCCAAAACGTTGTTCTTGATGCTCAGTATTGGTGGGGCAGCGTCTATGACTTGAGAAGCATCGAGAATTTGACAATTGAAATGTGTGTGTGTGAT
>MU225448.1:314893-327282 GCA_018584345.1 Thuja plicata
ATAATGATAATTAATCAATTAAAGCTTAATTAATTAAATAAAGTTAATTATTTAATTAATTTTGGGGATTGGATTAGATGATTTGAGAAATGAATTTAGAAGAAAATATATGATTAATTAATGATTAAGAAATCATTAATTAATAGATGAAAATTAGTGTTTTTAATGTAAATTCGCAAGCCTGTCCATTTTAGGGTGTCTACAAAACCATTTCAAATGATGGTAATCATAGAATTGATAATGTTTACAATGTTGAAGGTTTAAAAAATGATTTGTTAAGTTATAGTAAAATGTCTAAGAAAGGTTATGAAGTTATGTTCAAAAGTGATGTTTGTGTTATCAAAAAGAAATAAATTGGTAAAAGGTTTTTTGAAGGTTTTAGGACTAGTGGTAATATATATTATATTAAATAAAAATGTGAGATTCCATGTTTTATAACTCAATATAATAGAAAATGGGGAGATGAGGCTGAAATAGAACTCAATCAAGACAAAGTGGATTCATCTTTACTAAAGAATGGTAAGGAAATAAAGGTTCAATCAAATGATCTTGTGGAAGCTAAATGGATTATGGTATATTAGAAGAAAGAAGAAGACAAAAAGGATATGATATACTAGAAGTGAGAAGAAGATAAAAAGGACATGGTAGACCAAAATCAGATGGATATGGAAGACCGAAAGTAAAAAGAAGAAAAGAAGGACATGATAGACCAAGAAAAAATGGATATGGAAGACCAAAAGCATGAAGAAGACAAGAAGGATATGATAGACCAGAACCAGGTATAAGGAAAAAAGAATATGGTGGACCGAAAACAATTAGAAGATAAAAAGAAACTAGTAGACTATAAGTAGGAGAATAACAAAAAGAATTTGATTTAAGAAAAGGGTAGAAAATAGATGATGAATTGGACACCTTCTCTTGTTCATTCTAGGTACTCTCTTTTTTATATTATGTGTTGTTCTTATAATAAAGTAGGACCTAGGGTTAATACGTATAGAAGTCTGAAAAGGAGTTATACTTTTAATGGAAGATGTTATCATTGCAGTAAGTTAGAGCATTAAAAAAATTAGTGTAGAGGTACAGTGAATTTCAGTAGGGTGAATGTGAATAAAAATGTCAAGAATTTTAATGGATATTGTTATGGTTGCAATGGATATGGATACAAAAAGGTTGAATGTAGTATAAATATCAATGTCAAAAATTATGAAACTGCTAAAATGAAAAAAGGATGGTCTGGTGTGCTATAAATGTAATATGATAGAACATATTGCAAGGTTGTGCAAGGATGGTCTAATTTTCTATAAATATAACATGATATATCACATTGCAAAGTTCTACAAAAATATGGAAAAACCAGATGATTGTTCAATGATTGAAAATATTCAAAATAAAGGAATAGGATATATTTGATGTGTAACATAGAAGATTCTTTTGATGGTGGTTTGGAATCCATTTCAAATGATGTTTCCTCCTCTATTAAATGACTCAGACTGCAAGGTTTGAGGAGAATTTTTCATATGAATCTATTTCCCCCTCAAGGCTAGATGTTGGGTGTCTTCTCAGCATGGAAATAAGGTATAAAGACTTTTTTGGAGGCAAGATTTCTTTTTTTTGGTCCAGAAAGGTGATTTTTTAGTTTTGTAAATAGTGTAATATCTGTTTTATTGTTTCAGAGATTCTTCTTTCTAAGTTATCTTCAAATGTGATTCAAAGATATGATATGTCTATTGGATTACAAATTAAGATATATTTAAAGAACTTGGATAACAAAGCTTTGAATTGTATAAGTTCCTTTGATAGGATAAGTTTGCAGGATTTTTTCCCCCCTAAGGATACTAATTGGTTTAAGGAGGGTGAGAATTGTTTCTATATAAAGAATATAAAGTCTAATTTTCATTCAATAAATAGTAAAGAGGAAGAACAAAAAAGTGTTATTAAACCAATGGAGACTATAGAACTTAATGTTCTGACTACCTGCTAGTAATGAGGAGAAATTTTCTTCTCCTGTCTCTTTAGATGAATTTTATATACGTACTATGTTGATTCAGTCAAGAGAGCTAAAGATTGTTGGAGATATGTTCAAGACATTTTTAAGTTTCTCCAAGAAGAATCTTGGGGTTTTTACACACTCGTCTTCTAGCTTATAAGGAAAAATATAGAATAATTTATCATAAAATGGCTAGCCAAAATGTACTAAGATCCAATTCCCTTTCACAAGGTCACCGTTAACTTTATTTTTAGCCTCAAACATAATAACATACTTTAATATCCACTCATTTATCCTTCAAAATTAATATGATGCATACAAAAAACAACAAAGTGCTTAATTTTCCACTAATTCACCAATTCATATAATATCACTCAAATATACCATTATCTCATCAATTTTCAAGTAGGGTAAACAAATTGAATCACTTATTTTTCTTTAGAATGATACAATTTTCAAATATTGCTTCACATTCAAGAGACATTCATCCATGGTAAAATTTCCATTTTTTTCCAAATTCCATAACACAAATAGAAACCAAAACTCATAAAACATGATGATTTATATTTAACAAGACATGATGATACATTTGCATCTCTAATATGGGACAATGAACATAGCCAAGTATGCTTTTTACATAAGCATATGTATCCACATCATCAGGAGTACACATCATGAGTCTTGGGAACATTCATATCTCTCTAGACATGCTCCAATGCTCCAAGGTACAATATATTGATCTTGCCTAAATCCAAAGTCCATAATTGATATTCCATAATCCATACCTCTCTCAATGGCTTGATAGTGTTGGACCACATATACATATGGTGATACCATCCATGTACAAGACATGTAATATATCCCTTGTTTTTGTTAGGTGTTTATCCTCCAAGGGAGAGGCACCACACATACACAAGTAGTGGGTACTGGTTGCATAACAACCTCACATACCCCCATCCTCAAGGGTTCCTTTTTTCTGCTTCCTCAAATAGGCTCACCAAGTACATCTAGTATGTCCTTGGAGAGGAATCATGTCACAACACAAGACTGACTTTCAAAAACACCAAAGAGAAACTTTTTTTCCACCAAAGTTCATAAATAAGAGAAATAAATTATCAATGTCAAAATAAGAAAATCTAATAAATTTGCAACTATAAATCAAAGGTAAATATGAGAGATATGTGCAATAAATGTCACAAGTTGTGGGTAAACTATCATATAAAATGATAAATAATATTTTGGTCCACACAAGAAAAAAATAAAAACCATTATGCAATTGCACATTACATCATTGTATGACTAGGACTAGCCACTAAACAAGGAAGGAGGGCATGGTCATTTGATTATCACAATAGCCCCTTGTTTGGTATGGAAGGAGAATCACCACCATAACACATGGAGTGTACACCTATGATAAACTCTACATCACATCATTATGCAACATGACAATATACCAAGTGAAGAAGAAACACATTGGTTATATTTTGCACAGTGGTGTGCCCTGCTGGAACAAGATCGCAAAGCCACACCCCACAAAGTGATACCTCATGGAGGGAGAACACATAGGATATCATCATAGGTAGAGGTATAAATATATAGGGGCACCTTTATACCTACCATCATATGAATTATCAAGCATCCATGGGTACCTCTCTACGAGCATGCAAGCATATTTATATTACTCTACATTGACTAGGAATAAAATAGCATATAATGTGCCTTCATGTATCTATGTGTACCATCTTAAAATTTAGTACCCATTAATTTGGAAGCTCACAGACCTCTTTAGGCCCCAATTCAGTGATCTCGTAGAAAATGGATGCATTTATTCTTAATTTGCCACTTTTTCCTTATTTTTATTTATTTCTGTCTTTTTTTTTTGCACCCCCAAGCTCTTGAGGATTTTTCTATTGATTGTGCCTCCTAGGGTATAGCTCAAATTCAACCTATACCTAGGGTACAGGTTAAGGTTTACCTTTAACTAAGGCATTGGTTTTGTGCAAGAACTCGGGACCATTTTAGGGTTTTTCATATTTGCTCGCCTAGTGCAATCGGTCATTTTTGTTTTGACACCCATAATAAAAGGAGGCATACTCACTTCATTTGATCATCCAATAATTCAATATGTGAAGAAATTTTACAAGAAAGATCCATTATATACATGCTCAAGCCATCAATTGCAAGCTATCAAGTTCAAGGTGAATTCAAGGAGTTCAAGAAAAGAAATTATTCATTGAATACATTCATTCCATCGATCCAAACATGCATTTCCTTTCATAGACCTAGCTTCTTTATTCATTAGAGATAGTGAAGTTGGTCATCACAGGAGGAGATCTACCTTCATCAAAATTGCTCAAGTAGTCAAGCATACTTACATCCATGATCTATGATTTGGCACTTGTAGATCTATTAAATTTGTGAAGACATCCAATATCCTATATTCTACTTACAAGCATTCATACATATTTGTGGGTAGCAGATTCAAATCCATCCATGAAGGTTTGACAAGAAAGGTGAATATTTACGTTTGTCTTTCTTTTAAATTCTTTTATTTCAATTGAAGGTTAATTCCTAAATTGGGGCTTGACCAAGTCAATCCCCTTCCCCAACCAAAATTGTATTTTTATTGTGTGTATAGGAGCATATTTGTAGGTTTACAAATTTTTGGGATCAGATTCGGTTGATCTAGGGTTACAATTTCCATCAGACATTCAGATCTTAGATTTTTTGACAATGCAAGTATAGGTCAAACTCAACCTATACCCAAGTGTGGCATGTACCCTCCAATTGGACCTCTTTCTAGGGCTTTCAGATTTTCATCAGCAAATTTCAACTTGTAGGTTCCAGATCTAGTGTGGTTTTAGTTTATGTTGCAGTCTTCTAATCCTTTTTTAGATTTGATCTTGTGAACTCTACTAGCCCTCAAGGTGATTCCAATGTCCTCTTTTTTATTTCATAGAACTTACTTTTAGATATCAGATTAGGTCTTTTTATGTGCTTGATTGTTACATGTGCTTCTATTTTACTTGCATTGAACTTAATCAATCAACTAGCCTTAGGTCAATTAATCAAACACACACAATCTCAATTAGCATTAATAAATATCAATCAACAAACAATAAAGGGAAAGTACAAAATAAAAATATATTTTATATATTCACCCTTGAAAGGACTTGAATCATGCATTAGTACCCCTACATCAATTTGGGTTGTACTAATATAATTTGGGTTCTCTTGAAGGTTGCATTTGGGGATCCCTATTTCTCTATCCCTAATTCACATTAAAAGAATAGGTAGCTTAAAATTAACATTCACCCTTCATTCTCTTTTTTATGTTACACTTTGGTGAACCTAACACTTTCATGTTTTATACCTTTTTATTACATGATTAGATCCTCTTTGTGTGATCTCCCTTTGCATCTTCATTGTTCTTTCATTTCTATATCTATTGTGTTCTTTGTTACATTGTATGCATTTTTATATAGGATCTACTTTGTACTTGCATTACCCACTTCATTTCATTATCCTTTCTTTTCATCCCTTTGTGTATCAGCTTTATCACCTTGAGTCCAACTTATAGTATTCCGGTTAGAAGAAGTCATAGACTCATGGGTTCATTTTATCCTGAACCCTCCTTATTTCCTAGGAATCTTGATGAGACCAAAATGTTCCCTAATGATCCTAATCCTATCATGGAGAATAACTTTTCTCATTTTTCCCATGATGAATATGAATCCTTAAGAGTTCCTCTCGCTCAAATTGACAAACTCACCCAAGAATTTGAGAAAAAAAATGGTACATTGGTTAGCTAAATATAATCATAGTGTCGAGACTATTTCTTCTTTAGAATCCTTAAGGAAGCTTTCTCGTGATGATGAATATGTTCTTCACCTCTTGCATGGCATTTCACATATTATAGATTTCAATGTCAAATCCATGTCTGAATGTGCTCAAGACTTAGGATATGTTCCACCCACTACACACATTGAAACCTTTATGCCTATCTATACCTCCATTCCTAGAATTTCTACTTATGTGTTACCACTTATCACAACTTAAATTCAACCTTGTAATTGCATACACGTAAGTCTTCCTGATCATATTTTTTCATCACTTCCCACAAGTGTCCCATGTGTTTCATTGCCCACATTAGCACCTTCATATCATAATGTGCCCTTTTCATATTCCAATATCCCTTCTACCAATGCTCCTAATGTGATTCATGCCTCTTAGAAAATTCCTTCCACTTCCAATAACAATATTCAAAACATTTCTAGCATTTCTCGTCCTATCATTTCTTCTACCAATCCCACCATTAATAGCCTAGCTCAAACTGACTCTTCTTTTCAGCAACAACTTGCTTCCTTGACACAATCTAAATTCAATATTCCCATATGTGACATTGCTAATCATTTGTCCTTAAACATTATCTGAGATTTTATCCCTTAAATGTTGATATTTCTCATCTTGACACTTATAATGGTAAGGGTGATCCTATGACACAAGTTAAAACTTTTCAAACCTTGTTTAGTGACTTTTCTCACGACTATAGGTTCATGACTAATTTGTTCACTAGGACCTTTCAAGACAAATTCTTGCAATGGTATTGTTCCTTGCCTCCATATTCAATTGATTCCTTTGAAAAAATTGCTAATGCTTTTATTCAACAATTTCAAAATAATATTGGTGTTGAAATATCTTTGACTAATTTAATACATTGTAAACAAGGTGTTAAAGAAAAATTTAGTGACTTCATTGGTAGATCTAAATATTTGCATGCTCAGATTTCTTATCATGAGGCTGATGTTGATATACAACGCATATTTATTTCTAATTTGCAAAAAGACATTAGAGATAAGAATCTCCCTACTGAGTTTTCTTCTTTTTCACAATTATGCATCTCATCCTAAAAAAATTTATAAACCTAACAACTACATAAATATCAAAAAATCATCCAACATAGTAGATGATCAAGTAGCAGCAGCATCTAAAGGTGTGGCTCCTTTGTCCTCTATTTTTAAACCTTCCATAATTTTACTCCTTTATCTAAATCTTTTCATAATGTGATGATGAAGTTACTAAATGCTAATATTATTAAGCTTCCTCATATCAACCAATTGATCTAATAAAATCTCTGAACTGATCCTTTGATTCTAAATCTTTTTATAAATACCATCATCAAGCTAGTCATGATACTGAAAAGTGTTATTCTTTGAAGAACACTATCCAATACCTTATTTATTCTAATGCTATATCTGTTGATGTTGATGTCAAGCAGGGAAAAAAATCTATTGCATCTCCTAACCAGAATTTGAAAATATACACTAATCCATTTCCATCTCATTCAACTAATACTATTGTACAACCTTCTTCTTCTGCTACAGACATTATTTATGATGATAAAGTTTGAGAATCCAACCATGTGGTCAACCATGTTGAGCATATCCAACCTAAACCTTTACCTCACCCTCAACTTAAGCCTCAATGTTGCATCACATTTGATCCTTCTGAAACAATTAAAGTGCCTAATGGTCCTCTTTACATTATTGTTAGGGTTGTTGGTATTCCTTCCCGTGGTGTTCTTGTTGATTCCACTTGCATGGTAAATTTTATTAGTGAAGAGCATCTTTTTAGTAAACATTTGAAAAATGATTCCTATGATAAATATGATGTCTTAATTCAAAATTTCAATGGTTTCCTTTACCCTCCACATGGTTCTATATCTTTTCACATGGACCTTTGTGGTAATATTTTGGATACTACCTTCATTGTTATTCTTACCTTCAAGCAATTTCAAGTCAAGCTTAGTCTTCATTTGTTGTCCTTGATACAATTCATGGCTTCTCCTATTCACAAATGTCTTAAATTCCCTCATGATGGTGAGATCAAGACCATTAAGCATATTCTTTATCATCCTTCTAGGCCTCAATAATGTGTTGACCTTGATTTCTTTTGGCCTTTTGTACCTCAATCACCTCCAACTATTCCTGATTATCTTTTATGATCATACCAAGCATTCAAGGCCAAGAAGATTGTTGAAATTAATAACCCAAAGTTGATCCTAGTCATGGTCTTCTTCCTATAGCAACATTTCCTCCTTTATCAACTTCTCCACCTCCTATCCTCCCATCTAAAGAAGAAAAGGAACCTACTCCACCTCAAATATATAGAAAAACTAAATGTAACTGACATGCTCGTGATCATCATTCCAAGCTCTGAGCTAGAGCCTATGCACACATCTCTCGAAATATTTCTTCACCTCATATACCTCTTACTTCACTTTCCCTTGATCAACCCATGCTTGAACCTCCAGTAGAAGTGAATAATAACAAACTTCAAATGGATAAACATGTCAATTTTGTTTGTATCTTAGATTCTATTACAATTAATCTTGATAAAGAAGATACTCTTGATGATGATTTTGTTAATACTAACAATGATATACATGCTAATGATTCTGGTGACTATTGTAACACCCCAAAATTGGCACCTAATAACCTAATCAATTTTGGTGCATTTTCTTATCCTCAAAGTCCTATTGTACTAGGAAAATTCTTCTCCTAATTGACTTTAACTGACTGAGTTTCAAATGCAGAAAACCCAAATTTGCATAAATCTGACATTACACTTAATTCTTAAATCTCAAATTATTATTAGCTAAAATCCCTATGATTAATTGATTTAGTCCTAAAGTCCTAAGTGCTTTTAATTAAATCAAATCCACCCTCTTTGGCTAATATACATAAAAGGAATTGAAAGGTTATTTAATTAATTGAATGAATTATCCCCAAAAAGGGAATCCCATAATTGCATGTGAAAGGACACTTATGTGTCAATAATTCATTCTTTTTATTTTAATAATCTTTGCTTATTTGTCTCAATTGGAGAATGAAGAGATGACTGTTTCTTTTCAAGAAACTCTTCATCCTCTCTCCTTGGTTTTCTATAAATTGGACCTCTTTTCTTCATTAGAGGATCCTTTGTTTTGAGCATCATTACTATAGGCAATTTTAGTTGATTTCATGCTTTTAGCTTACTTTCTTGCATAATTGGCATAATTTTCATTTGGAATTGAACATTGTTTATCTTTGATTCATGATCTATTTGTAGGAGTTAACAATTCAATTTATGCTTTAAAGCTTTCTATATTGGTTTACTAATCAAATCCTAGCTTAGAAAGCATTTCATTTCTATATTTCAAGCATTTCCTTTCTAGATTAGAAGCATTCAAGTTCTTATCTTAATTGCACTTTTTACTTCCATAGCTTAATTTCATTTCATTTCTAGACTAGTTGCACTTCAGTTTTATAGCTTAACCATGTCTTAATTCATAGAATAACAACAATTTCTCATGAGCTAGTTGCATACATTCTCATAAGTAATGGCTTTTCTTCATCTACTTGCACTATAAAATCCTCCGTATTAGCAATTGTCAGGTTGTTGGCTCTCGTTCTGAGGGTAAACTGCAACAATCACACCTAATTAGGAGGCAACAAGTCGCTTCAATCACATTTGCAGAGAAAACAATCCATGTTTGTCTTTGTAAATTCTTTGATTGTGTAATGACTATGTTGCGTTTGTGTTGAATCAAGAGGTCCACATTCAGCATAATACATTTTGGCGCCCACCGTGGGGCAGAGAAATCAATTTTCTGGCCTCATTTTTGAGTCTGTTGACTGTGTTTTTTAGTCTCTGCCGTGAGTCCGTACTGCACTGGTACGGAGTCTCGCACGAAGTTTTGGGTCGAGCCGCGCAAAGATTTGCTCCCAGTAGCACTTTCTCGCACGAGAAAATAGAAACCTCCCACACATTGAAGTACTCTCTCACGTGAGAAAATAGAAAGTTTGCGCCCATTGGAATACTCTCTCGTGCAAGAAAACAGAAAGCTTGCGCACGTCGATGCACTTTCTCACGCGCGCCAAAGCACTTTCTCGCACGCACTGAAACACTTTCTCGCGCGAACTTTCACAGACAGACATTTAGAATGCAAAATTTTTAATCTGTTATTTATCTGTTCTGACTTCTATTTCTGCTCTAATTTTTCTATTTCTGGTTTTCTGCTACAGCATAACAGTGGTTTGCAGGACGCTATATAAGAAGACTAAAACACAAACTACTGATGATATTTCTTGCAGGTTTCCTTTGATCGATAGAATGAAAAACATTGTGCTTATTTCTTGTTTTGATTTCTTAAAATAGGAACCCACATGCAAGGCTTCTTAAAATGAACACTTGTTTGATGTTGTAGGAATGACAATGATGTTAGGAAACTATGCTCTCACCCTTTTGGGATGATCAAAAATCCAGAAACATTATTATCATTTTCTTATTCTGCTTGAAGTGTTTTCTAGTTTTGTAAACCCAAGGAATTGTATGGACGTATCCTCTCCCCTTGCCTTCGCGGACCTTGGGTGAAAGAGAAATCCATACAAATCCTTTAGTGTGGCTACCTCCCGAGTGCTTTAATAGAGCCGGTGAGAGTGGATTCCCAACCGGTAATAGGCTAAAGCCAAGCCCTTCCAAACTGGTATATAAAAAATGTCATTGTGATTAATGTCACAGTGAACAGGTGTTGATTGCGTTATACCAGGAAGAAGATCTTCCTTAGTACCCTTGTGGTGCGTTAAAACCTACAGAACGTAACTTTTGTAGGCTAGGAGGCCTCCATAACGGAGCTAATCTTCCGCAATTATAACCACCTGAATGGATGCCCTTACTACAAACTATGTTCTATTATCCAAAAACCCTCTATCTATTGGCGCAGAAGGTCAGAGACCGACTAAGATGCCCCACACTTTTACGTCTCTTAGTAGAGACAACAGCCCTTTTGGAAGTAATTCCTTTGGGGTTCGAAGCTTGGTGTGCCTGAGAAGTGAGTGCACATTTAAGGAGGAGCCCGTGTCTCCAAGCTTGTAAGTTGTCCGCTATGAGTAAGCATAGCTAAACTTTGGTTCAAGTGGGGATTCAACAGATATTGTCCTGGCTATCCTAGGATTGTGGTGTGTCTGTTCTAGTACTATGAACATTCTGCTTGATGTGTCTTGCGTGGGTGAAGCATCAAAACAAACAAACCTCTCAAACATTCAAATCAAACATCAAAACAATCAATGATTCAAAATCTTCACTTCCAGGTGTTAACTGTAAAAATCTTGTCCAAGTTTCTGCACTTGCTATCAAGACTCTGCAATCTATCAACTTGCTGTCCAAACTGCTATTCTACTGTGAAGGTTCTGTCTGACTTTTCATAAAATTTGTGTTCTCATTGACATTGTTACTAGTCTATCTTCTATTACAATCTATTGACAGTCTGACTCGTTGTTGTCTCAAAATTTGACCTTGTTGTGCTAGTCCAAGTGACCCATTATCTTTTTTGATCTTATCAGTCTTTGTCTGCACTGTCCTTATTCTGGGTTGTGAGAACAGGTTTGTTAACCTTGACTCAAGATCAGAGTCATTGCTATCTCCCTCTCAGTTGGACATTATCTCCTTTGTCCTTTGGTCTTGGACTTAATCAACACTTTAGATATCACTTTAGCACCTGTCAGTCAAACGGTTGTTTCATCATACCTCCTTTTCAATCTTCTAAGCAAGTACATCAAGACAATTTTACAATGTCTAAAATCAAAGATGAGATTCTTAGGGAAGATTTATGGAAACAATTTCAAATTATAGAATCTCAAATTCAACAATTAAGGGAGGAACAAGATCCTCATGTCTCTCCAATTTCTTCCAACATGGGTGAATCTTGGTATACCAATCCCAATTTGTATCCCGAACAATGTGATGATGATCCCAATTTTTATCCTGAACAATGTGATGATGATCCCAATTTTTATCCTGGGTAATATGATAATGGACAATGTAATGATACTTATATTCCTAAGCATCATCCTCGTGGTACGTTCGTGCTTACTGGTAATGGGGGGTCATATTGGATAGATTGTGATGGTGATCCATATGACTCTGATTTTGAAAGAGACTTTGATGATTTCAATGAACAATACCTCTTTGATGCCTCTATTGAGGAAAAGAAAGCCTACCGCACTAATTTAAAACATCAATACTATAAGAATCTCTCCTCTAAAGATTCTCATGCTGAAAATAAAGATACTAATCTCAAGCATGATCAATATCAGGAACCTATGTCTAGCAATGGTTTGCATACCCCATCTACTTCTTCCACCATTCCTCCATCTCCTAAAGCTTCACAACCTGTAAAACCAGCTCTATCAAAAATTGAACCTAATGATGACTATGTCTATCCTCATGGACTATCTCTAAAAGAGATCCAAGCTAACTCGCATATGACTGCAAGTCCTTCTCAAGTTTCAAAGATCATAGACCCCAAGCTTCCATGTGCTTCAATGCCTATCATGCCTATTCCAAATGACTACCCATCAAT
>MU225448.1:385436-396514 GCA_018584345.1 Thuja plicata
AAGTTGGTTCAGTAAAGATACATGACAAATCAGTGTCCACATCAACAAATACTGTGTTAACAGCAATCTTTAAAGGTAAAACCTGCCTGAGTATTTGTGGAGCTCAAAAATGAAGAAGGACCTTATCTAGTCCTTAGCAATTAGGCTTTTCTTGTCTTTGAATCAGAATTAGAAGGTACAAGGTTCACATAGACATTTCAAGCATTGTGGTTCATACAAGAAAAATCCCTAACACCGAAATCAGGAGACTTGGAGACTACCTTGTCTCTAAGTCTCTGAAACTTTTCACTAACCTCAGAGTTATCTGGAGACATGGCAACTACCTTATCTCTAAGTATCTGGATGTTTGGGACTTATCATTTAATATCTGGTGACCACGCAACAGTAGTTAGTCTCCTAATCTCCTGATCTTTTCACACTAACTACCAACATCCAGCGACCTAGCGACTAACATTTGGCAATTAACTCGATGGTTACTCTCTGAATCTCAGAATCCTAGCGGTTATCTCCAATTCTTCATTTGAATTCATGACCATGTGCCACATGTCACCTTCCATGTGTCTACCATGCCATCTCTTTTCTAAAAAATTGGGTCACCGTTTGGTCACTGGCATGGAAATCAAGGTGTTGTGCCTCCTACATGCGTGGAGATAGCCTCTACTTCAACTTCAAAGTATACATTGTGCTTTGTTGTTTATAAACTCTTCATACTTCCCCAGTGGCATGAATGTGGGATTAAATCCTTCAAGTTTTTTTAAAGTATTTGAATTTCAGCGCCCAAAATTATGGGTACCACCATGCATTATAACCTCCTAGCACCATAGGGCCCGCCAAGAAGCTCTGGGCTTCTTACTTTACAACATATGGGAACGCTGTTGTATATAAATATTCAAAATTTCTAGCACCCAACACATGTGGGATAAATCTTATTTGCATTTTAAAAGTTTTTTAACTTCTCTTATATACCTACACAACTTCTAGTCGACTTGCCTCTTTGTTCTTTGTATTTAAGATGTTGCACAGGCATCTATGCATTTTCCATGCCTTGCGCAAGCTTTGGCTGGCTGTATTTGCATTTTGGAATGTTTTAAGATTGAAAACTCTCCATTTGATGGGTTGCCCTGTAGCTGGCTTCCACATTATAACTCCACACAATGATGAATTGTTATTTTAAATATATTAAAATACTTCATTTCCCTCCTCCATATCAGCACAAACTTTCCATCTCTTTCATTGCGTAGGATTCCAAGTGCACTTTGCAGTGTAGTTTGATATATTACGCAGCTTCTCCTATGTGTTGCGTAGCCACCATGTAATGGTGTTAAAAAGATTAAAACTCATAAAGATCACCAAAACATTGCGCAGGGTTCCTCTCACTAGTCACACAGCTACTGGGAAATGTCTTTTAACAAAAAAACTTTTAAGAATCCCCAATACATTGTGTAGCGTATGCATTGCATTTTATTTTCATTTGCATGAAATGTTTAAGATTTCCTCCTTACTATATTGTGTAGGGCTTTATGATCTCCAGTGCAGACTCTTAATAATCTGCTATTGCCATTTGTATTTGGCATGTTTTGAATGTTTATTGTTGTCCTCCATGTGCTGCGCTGGAGTCAAATTTCTTGTTTTATCTCATTATGCATGTTGCACTGGAAGTCTTCAAATTTATCTTATAAATTAGATTATTTTCTCCATCTTATACACAGTTTTCTCCCCATTCAAATTGTATATCATTGCACAAACTTCGGTGATTTTAATTTTCTATGCAACTTTGGTTTTACTAGGTTGCTCCCATACAATTACTTGCAATGTATTCTGGAACATTGTGCAAGATTATTTTGTTGTTTGAACTCATGCATGAACCTTTACAATTATGTTTTCACTTTCCCTCATGTTGTACAACACTTCAATGTTCTTACCAATTCACTAGCTACGTTGACTCCCAGTTTATTTGCTACCTGCCAAGTCTCGTGCAGCCTCCTTTGGGAAATGCTTTTAGTTAATTAAGTTTATCAAAACATAACCTCCACTTTCAATAAACATAATGTACTCTCCTCCTCAAGCTACTGCATAGCCTCTCCACTGGTTGATTTGGTGTGTACACCTACCAAATTCTTTTATATGAAATTCTCAAAATCCCTCCTTCTCCATTTTCCCTTTTCTCATAACTCATATAAGAGTCTGGAGGTCTTCTTCCTAATGGGGAAACATATTCAAACTCATATTGTTCCATATCAAAATAAAATTTCCCAACCTATTGCCTCCTCTACATTAGACATCCATGCAAGCATAGTGGATGCGCATATGATAATCTCACAAATATGATGTTGTCAACACATGTTTGGTTTCATATCCTTGTGCTCTTTCCAAATCTTGAAAAATCAACTTTGCCAAGTACAACTGATTGTCTATTTATTGAAAAAATTTCAACAAATCTAACTTGCACATTTTAGTCAACCATTTTTCTCGTATGTGTCCTTCTGATCCTCGTGTACTTTAAACTTGAATCCATGCTCTGAATACAGGCCATTATGCAAATTTGATTATAAATAGCAGCCTTTACGATCACTTTTGTCATTTTTGCAAACTAACCACATAACTGCAACTAGTCTCTAGAATGAGCTTTAAAAAACTTACTAAATAACCCCTTGCAAGTATAAGGACTGGAATAAATACTCTTCTCCAGCATGTGAATACAGGTGTCAAAGGTATTTACATGAGGACATTAGGGTCAAAAGATAATACCACTCAAAGTGAGCAGTTTATCCAATCTGCAAATTAAATTATTCAAACTTATACTAGACATGCAATTTGAAAAGACATCAAATCACTTCTTGAAGATCTGTCACTTGGCAGATGACTCATTTATCCACAATGAAAATGCATGCAAAAGGGATTTTCCAGAATCAGCCTTAGGTACAATGTGCAACTGATCAAACTTGGACATTTCAGAATACTATGCAAGTGCAAATGCTGAAATAGCATAAATCTCATTTGGATCAGTCATTGCAAGATTATCAAAATATGCCCTAAGACTTCACCACCATTTTAGGTAGTACATTCACATGCAATGAGAATGGTGTCACAATAATTTCTTGAAAACAACTTTCAGACAAAAATTTATCACTTCCTTAAAATGACCATTCTGTTTACTTCAGTTTTGTTCAACATTGGCAATCTGCAAAAAAATTGTGTTTGATTCTGATTTCAAATGCTAGAAAAAACAAACCATTAGAGTCTGTCCCTCTGATCATAGATTAATTTTCATACAAGGAACATTAATCTTCAACTTACTTTCTCCAATGATCAACTGATTAAATGGAATCAATCTGCAAAGTCAGCACTTAAAAGACTCTTCTGAACTTTAACACAGTGAAAATGTAGAAACTGGATTTGGAATTAGCATAGACAAGTGATCAACTGGGTTGGTCAAGGTCCAAAAATCTTCAAGGAAGTAAAATTCCAAGTCTACAATATAGAACAAATTTCAATTATACTTGACCTTGAACCGGGTGCAAATAGGGAAACCACAAAGTAGGTCACTTAATTCTGGATTATGCACATTCAGTGAAACTTAATAAATTAGAAATGGAAAGGCTCTGGAAAAGTGGATAACTAGATTGGTGTGAATCTGAAAATATTTGGGAAGGTACAATTCCAAGTTTTTAATGCAGGGGAAAACTCAATTCTTCAAAATCTTGAACTGAAGCACAACTTGCTGGACCTCAAAATGGGCTACTTAATAATTCTGCATTTCACACTTTTCAAAATCAGAATTAATTGCAAATAGAATAGTTCTCAAAAAACTTGTCATTGATTTCACAGGGATCTACAAATAGGAATAGAGGTTCATTTGATGCTTACAATACCTGGGAACACACTATAGTGTCATGCCTATCCATCTGATCAAAGATGCAGACCTTCAAAGTAAAGCATTCAGAAACCTGTATTTGACAATTCCAAGAAACTCAACAGAATGCTAACAGAAACAGATTGGAAAACTGCTTTAATGGATTCATCATGATCTAAAAACCATAAAAATTAAGTATTTGACCCCAATAAAACAATCTAAAAGGAAATTTTTCAATTTAATCAACTGGTCAAAAGTTATAACCAGTCAAATTGGGCTATTCAGATTTCTGGGCAGATCAAAGATACAAACAATTATGGGCAACCAACTTTTGGGGAATATGGAAACTTATCAATAGGACTTAAAATGACTTGAGTTTTGAAACATATGATCTCTGATATATATGCTAAACATTCCCAAAGTAGTGGCTTATGAAACTCAATAGGGCGTGAGTTATTCAGAAGCAAACTAGGCCTAGTACAGCAAAATGATACTTAGCAAAAATGCAAATTTATGTAACCACCTTCAACTGGCTACTCCCTAAACATGCCAGAATTGAAATTTAGGAGATGGAACCTACTGCATATGTCAAATGAAAGGTATTGAACCCTCTTCCCAAGTAGTATATCATGAAAATCATCAGGGTGCCTTTTAAAAGCACTCCCAGCTTGTCCTCTCATAAAAAAATTTCAGGGTTACTCACCTTGCCTTATAGAAAATTTCAAAATGGTCACTCCAAATTTATGCCAATTTTGAGAGTACCAACAGGATCTACAACTAGAAAAGCATCAGACACATCAGAAGAAAGCATCATAAGTCTGAATGAAATCATGATGAACTATAACTAATTGAATGTTTGAAGATATTAAGTTGATGATCATGCAAGGCATTAAATCAGTTAATGTATTGTATTTTCATTGATGTCAACTTGATATAATTTGTATGGTCATGGACATACTACCAAAGGCTTCAAAGAATTGATGAATCAAAGGCTATGTTATAACTAATGCATATAATTCAAGTATTCACAAAGTGACTATATACACCGACGGAGTGCACACCGATGGTCAAAGTAATCGAGCAAAGTCACAGTGTTACCCGATGAGAAAATGCACAGTATTACCGACGAGAAAAGTCACAATGCTGCTCGATGATAAAAACACAAATTAACCCAACAGATAGAATTACAGTGTTTCCTGATGGACAAAGATCCTGAAGACAATTGAAGTCACCCTGACAAAATAGTCAGTTATCACCGATGACTAAGTAAAGTATTGACCAACAGAACAGAGAGTTCAGAAATGAAAAAATGCTTAGCTATCAAGAGCTAAAATAGACTTAACTGATACTTATCATTGTTTTATTCAATAAGATAAAGCCAAAGATAAGTAATTAATTTAAAGCTGACTTGTCCAGTTTGCAAGAAGATCTCTATGAGATAAAAATAGAGTTTTGCTTTAAATCTAATTGGTGAGAATTGTGGATCATGCCAAGAATCAAGAAATCCAAGAAATAGTCAATCACGTCTATAAAGAGACAAACCTAATTCATTACAAATTGGGGGGGAAAGAGTGAAAAGAGGAAAGATGCAAAAGAGATTATGAAGGAGAAGAAAGTCTTCATTCAGACCTGATCAACAAGCTGAGAAAAGAGCTAGATTCTATAGACATCGACGAATAGTGAGACAACATAACAGAGTAGAACAATGTGGAGCAAAGGTATTGAATTGATTATATTAATCGGAGAGGTAATGCACTTACAATAGATTTGAAAATCTGCAATTCAAGTTGTATGTGTGAACAGATCAATTTAGTGTTTCATTTTAACCATTGAAGCATCAAGTCTCTTAACTGAGCAGGACTTAAAATTATTTTACAATTGAGATACATCCCAAGGATTATCAAAAAGTGTAATCATACAAAGTAGCATTGGATATGCCTAATACCTATTGACAGGCCAAGTGAGTGTTTGATCAAGGATGGTAGCATTAGATGCCAGATACTAAGTGACAAACTATCTTTTAAATCCTCTAACAAGGTCACACCTAACAGTGTGTTTGTAACCTTTAACAGGGTTGTCTCTTAACCGAGCTCACTTCAGAAGAGTGAAAATTTGGAGTACCGGTCCCAGTTGTTTTTCCCTTAACAGGGTTTCCACGTTAAAAATTCATGTGTTATGTGTTTATGTTTCATTACTTTACTATTTTGCATCTCACATAAGTTATTCTGGATTGATCGGTATACTCTAGTTATTTACTGTGTTTTGGTAAATAGGAAGACTGCTTATCGGTAAACATACAAAAGAAGGTTTTACAAAGCATTTCGACAAGTAATAAATAGCTATAATTATTTATAGGCATTCATCTTGTTATACTGAGTATAACTAGAGGCTTAAAAGTGGTAATAAGTTTTAAGGTTTTATTTAAGGATTAATTTTTTAGGCCACTGATTCACCCCCCCTCCTCTCAGTTATTACTAACAATTGGTATCAAAGCTTGTCTTCTTAGAAGGAAGGTTTCAAGACCTAAGCTAAAGATCACAAGATGAACAGATGAGATGTGCCCAAGTTGAACAAAGACAATTTTGCTTCATGGCAAAGCAGAATAAGACTCCACTTATCAGGTATTGGAAGCGATGTTACTCAATACTTAGATACTAAATATGTGTTTCCCACAGGAGCACCCAAAGTTGAAAAAATGAGAGAGAAGAATGAGCACAACTACATGATGATAGAGCTTGCTTCCTCACTCTTAGATGTTGAGTTTGAAGATTTCAAAACTTGCAAAACTGCAAAGCAGATGTGGGACAAATTGATGGTTGTACATGGTGGTGATAAAAATATTCTAAGAGCAAAGGTAGAAAGCCTTAGAGGAAATTTTGATGATCTCAGAATGAAAGAAGGTGAAAACATCACACAGTACAACACAAGAATCAAAGAGGTAGTCAATGCTATCTGAGGAGTTGGAGGTATACAAGAAGAAGATACAGTGGTAAGTAAAATTCTAAGAACCTTACTGCCTACTTATGCTATTAGAGTATCTTCCATACAAGAAATGAGAGCAGTAGAAAATAGAAATGTTACTCTAGACAGTTTGATTGGAAGACTGATTTCATTAGAGATGAACAACTTTGATAATAGTGTCTTACCAAACATAGAATATGCATTCAAATCTTCTTTTAGAATAAGTAAATCAAGTCATAAACACACTATAAGAAAAGATAGTGATAGTGAAAGTGAAGAATAAGATCTTGATAAAATTGAAGCACTTATGGCTAGAAGAATGCAGAGAGGCAAAGGTAAATACAAAGTTAAATTACCACTTATTTTTTTTAATTGTAAAGAGATTGGACACCTTGCTGCAAGATGTCCTAACAAAAGAAATGACAAGTCATTTGAAAACAAGTTTGACAGAGGTGATTACAGAAGCAACTAAAAATCAGAAAGAAGAGATACCCGAGACTACAAGGACAAAGGAAAGAATGTCAGTTACCTAGCTAAATGTAAAGATGATGACACTGACACCGAATCTGATGAAGACATCAAGATGGTGTTTGTAGCAGTAAAAAATGATTCAGATGGTGATGAAGAAAGGTATGTAGAAACTACACTCATATCTAAAGTTATTAAAAATGGTTTTGGATCATAGATAGTGGCTGCACTCACCATATGACCAGTGACAAGCAAAATTTTGAGACTTTTGAATAATATAATGGTGGTTCAGTAAGAATGGGTAATGACACACCTTGTCCAGTTGAAGGTAGAGGAACTATAATCTTGAATAATTTGATAAAATGTGAAAATGCTTATTGAGTGAAAGGAGTGAATTATAATCTATTGAGTGTTTCTTAGTTGAATAATTCAGGTCACAAAGTAGCATTTGAAAATAAGAAGGCAAAGATCTTCAATGAATCATGAAATCTGATTGGTACCGGTGAGCAGACAAAAGGTAACTTATTCTATCTGAATGATACTAACACCACTTTCTTAATGGCTAAGAATGAAGACATATGGTTGTGGCACAAAAGATTGTGTCATGTGAACTTTGACAACATGATAAAGATAAGAAAAAAGAAAAATTTAAGAGGCTTACCGACGATGACTAATCCCGATAATATCATGTGGAAGAATTGTCAAAAAGGTAAGATGATAAAGTCTAGTTTCAAAAGCAAAACTCATACATCTAATGTCATTCTAGAATTAGTCCATACTGATTTATGTGGACCCATGAGGACAAAGAGTTATTATGGTGATAAATAATTTATTCTCTTTGTTGATGATTACTCTAGAATGATGACAATTATGTTTCTAAAAGATAAATTAGAACCATTCAAGATGTTTAAATGGTATAAAGAAATGGTAGAGAAACAAAGTGGTAAATAATTGAAATGCCTAAGATTAGATAGATGAGGGGAATTTATTTCAGACGAATTCACTAACTTTTGTAATGAGCATGGAATCAAAAGATAGGTCTCTACACCGAGAACACCACAGAAAAATGGAATTTTTGAAAGAAGGAACATATCCATTATTGATTGTGCAAGGACATTGATGATAGAGAAAGGGATCACCCAAATATTCTAGAGGGAAGCTGTCAGTACTATTTTTTACACATTAAACAAAGTACAATTGAAGAAAGACACCAAGAGGACACCTTATGAGCTATGGTATGGTTACACACCCAATGTAAGTTACTTCAAAAAATTTGGTCATCAATGTTATATCTTAAAAGATGATATAAATGGAAAACTTGACTCCAAGAGTGATGAAGGAATCTTTCTAGGGTATTCCACCAAGAGCAAGGCTTATAAATGTCTCAACAAAGCCTCTAACAAAATTGTTGAAAGTGCAAATGTAAAGATAGATGAATTTGCAAAGAAAAATAAAAAGAAAAGCACAAAAAAACCAGAGGACTACAATAGGTTTGTTTACAATGAAGAACCTGACACTCTACCTGGCCAACAATGTAGAGCTCCCAAGCAATAGATCATTGCACCTGAGCATCAAGCTGCAAATATCGACAATCAGGATATTGCTCAAGATGATGTACCAAGTGATGGAGAATAGAATGAAGGATAGAATGATGATCAAGATGATAGACAAAGAGTTAAACCTATACTTGCAAGATATGTTAGAAGGAACCATCCATAGAACCAAATCATTAAAGATAAGAAGGCTGTTATGAGAACCAGAAGTAAGTCTCTAAACACAAGATGTCTAATTTGTGATTTTGAGCCAAAATCTATCAATGTTGCACTTGATAATAATGAATGGATTAGTGCTATGAATGAAGAGATTGAGTAGATTGAGAAAAACAAGACATGGACACTTGTACCAAGACTAGATGACAAGAATGTCATCAGTACAAAATGGATATTTAGGAATAAACTAAATGAGAATGGAGAAGTCACCAGAAACAAAGCAAGACTAGTATGCAAGGGGTGTGCACAAGAAGAAGGAATTGACTATGGAGAGACCTTTTCACCCATTGCTAGGCTAGAAGGAGTGAGAATATTACTTTCTTATGCTGCATATAAAGGCTTCAAGGTATATCAAATGGATGTCAAGTCTGCATTCCTAAATGGAATCATTGAAGAAGAGGTATACATTGAACAACCAAAAGGGTTTGTTGATCTAGACAAGAGGGACATGGTATGGAGACTACACAAAGCCTTGTATGGATTGAAACAAGCACCCTAAGCCTAGTATGAAAGACTTCATTCCTATCCCATAAGTATTGGATTTGTAAGGATTAGTGAAAACAGTAATCTTTATTTGAAGGAAGATACTGATGGTAACATTTTGATTGCTGAGATATTTGTTGATGACATCATATTTGGAGGCAATGATATGCTATGCAAATAATTTTCAAATGAAATGAGCAAAGAGTTTGAGATGTCTATGTTTGGAGAGATCAATTTATTTCTTGGTCTACAGATCCTGTAACAAGATGAAGGTATTTTCATTACACAATCCAAATACATCAAAGAAGTGATAAAAATATTCAAGATGGAAGATTCCAAACCAGTTGGAACACCAATGGAAACTATATGTAAGCTAACAAAGGAGGACAAGTCATTAGAGATAAATCATACTTTGTATAGATCTATGATTGGAAAACTCATGTATGTTGTACATACTAGACCAGATATTGCACATGCAATAGGAATAGTTGCAAGATTTTTTGCTAATCCCAGGGAATCACATATGACTGCGGTGAAAAGAATCCTAAGATATTTGAAGAATACCGAGGAATATGGCTTGTGGTATAGAAAAGAAGGCAAATTTGAACTTAAGGTCTTTATCGACGCTGATTGGGCTAGAAGTATTGATGACCGGAAGAGCACAATTGGAGGAGCATTCTTTATGGGTGACAGACTTTTCACATGGATCAGCAAGAAGAAAGGATGCATCTCTCAATCTACTGTAGAAGTAGAGTATGTTGTTGCTACTACAAATTGCTCAAATATTGCATGGATCAAATAGTTACTGGAAGATATGCATATGAAAATTCTTGAACCAGTAATTATCTATTGTGATAGTACAAGTGCAATAAACATTTCCAAGAATTCAGTCATTAATGCTAAGACAAATCATATTTCCATCAAGTATCATTATTTGAGAGAACAAGTTCAAGCAAAGGAAGTGATACTTGAATATGTGCAATCAAAAGAAGAATTGGCTGATATCTTCACCAAGCCACTGCCCAAGGATGCATTTGAGTACTTGAGAAAGAGACTAGGGGTCATACCCTTGTCTACTGGTCAGTAAAATGACTAGAAGGTTGCATCAGCCTACATATTATAAGAATATCATTCATTTTGATGCAAGCAGAGAGATGGAATTCAAAGATAAATCTACACAGCAAGGTATTTATCTACTCCGAGCACCAGAGTTATTGTATTGTCGATGGATTGGTAAATTCAAGGAGTATATTATGGATAGAAGGATTTGTTTGGCATTACTGTCAAAAATATTTGTTTGGCATTGTTGTCAAAGGGAGAGATTATATCCATTATCACTTCAGGGAGATATTATATCCATGGGAGAGATTATACATCAGGGAGAGATAGAAATATAAATTATATCCATCATATTATCCGGGTGCCAGCAAGAAGTTGGGTCCACTTTTTGGGCAAAAAGTGGAAGTGTTTTCCCTGATTTTCAAGTTGTCTGTCAATTGATGTCAAAATTTGAGGCACTTAGAGATTGAATATCAAAAAAATCC
>MU225448.1:455652-486650 GCA_018584345.1 Thuja plicata
TGTGAAATGTAAAACACTAAAGTAATAAACCATACACACATAACACAAGGATTTTAACATGGAAACCCTGTTAAGGGAAAAACAACTGGGACCGGTACCCCAAATTTTCACTCTTCTGAAGTGAGCCTTGTTAGGAGCCAACCCTGTTAAAGGTTACAAACACATGGTTAAGTGCGACCTTGTTAGAGGATTTTTTATACATAGGTTGTCACTTAGTATCTAGAACCTATGCTACCATCCTTGAATCAGTCTCATGACTGTCCATAGGATTTATGCTAATCTTATTACCATCCTTGAATCAGCCTTCTTCTTAGACTATCAATAGGCTTTAGGTAAGACTGATGCTACTATCATGAGTCAACCTTCTGTTAATCTGTTAGGATATACCTCAATTACAAAAGACTGTTAAGTCCTACTCTGTTAAGAGACTTAATGGTTCAATGGTTGAACTGAAACAAAATGACCTGTTTCCAATGCAACTGTATTGCATATTTTCATATCTATTTACTTACAATATCTTTCTGATCAATGTATCAATTCAATTCCTTTGTACTTAACTCTTTCTTCTCTGTGACGTTGTGCTTTTCTATTCGTCGGTGTATGTAGAATTCTTTATCTCTCCCTTAGCTTGATTGATCAAGACTACATGAAGTTTATCCTTCATCAGTTTCTCTTTAGCATCTTTTATCAGTTCACTCCCCCATGTATCTGATTTCATACGGAAGTGAATTATGCTTGTCTCTTATATAGACATGATATTCCTTAATTCTTGGTTCTTGATTCTTGATTCTTGGCATGAAAAACAATCCAGCCAAATTGATTTATGGCTTTAACTCCTGATTTATCTCGTAGTTATCTTCTTGCCAACTGTACAAATCAATTGCTTAACTGCAGTTTGAATAAAACAAATAAAACAACCAGTTAAGTCTATCCTTAAGCTCTGCCAGCTAGATATTTTGTCATTTTCTGATCTCTCTATTCTGTAGGTCAATTCTACAGTTCGTCACCGGTGACAACTGCCAATTCCATTGGTGCAACTTTAGTTAGCTTTGGGATCTCCGTCTGTTGGGCATCATTGGATCTTTCTCGTCGCGCAGTACTATTTTTAGCTCATCGGGCATCCTTTGATTCTGCTTCATCGGGCAACACTATCTTATGCTCGTCGGGTATCACTGTGACTTTATCTTTGTCTTTACCGATGGTGTGCACTCCACCGGTGTAGTTTGTCACTTGGTGAATACTTGACTTTTATGCATTGTTGAAAGCATAACCTCTGTTCCATAAATTCTCTAGAGTATTTGGCATAATGTATATGACCATATAGATGATATCAAGTTGACATCAATGGCAATACAAACCATTAACTGATTTAATGGCTTGCATCATCTTCAACTTAATATAGTCAAACATTTAATCAGTTACATGTCATCACATGTAAACTTTAATGGATCTGTAATCAGCAATTGTAGATTGCATACACTCAAGTCAATAAGTATTTTTGTCTACATTCTAACAAGTGTAGAAAATAGAAGAAATCCTTTCAAGAAAGGTGGATTTAACAATCCTACTATAAATCTCTTAACCGAGTGCACACTAAATAGTGTTGCTAAAGCTCTTAAAAGAGTAGACCTTAACCAGTCTCCACATAATACTCCTAACGGGGTAGATCATTAGAAGTGATCAAATTATAAGCCTTAACTAGCCCCTTCCAATCTGCAGATAGTGAATTTTTTGTGGGTGACATCCCCACTATATTTTTTACCTTCTAACAGAGGTTTTATGCGTTACCATGTCTTGTGTTATGTGTTATTTATTTCATGAATGTTTCTATGAATGTCTACATACAATTAAGATTTTGAATTGATATCACATGCATAAAGAAATAACAATAGATATGATCAGTAAAGAAAAGATTTGATTACATAAGGTTAAAGGTTAATTAAATAAAAGTTTTAGAGGTACTGATTCACCCCTCCCCTCTCAATACACACTTCCCATTATTTCCAATAGGTAAATCATGATTAACATGAATAATCTCAAACATATCATCAGAACCGCTAGCATGAATATCATTGTTAGTTGCAATAGGAACATCAAAAGCATCATCATAAAGAGTATCTTAATCATCCAAATTAATTATAATAGAATCCAAAATACGAATAGCATTATCATGTTTGTTCAATTTGATATTTTTTAAGTTAACTTCCTCCATTGATTCAAGCATAGGTTGGTCAAAGGGAATAAAAAAATTAATGCTTATTTTAGGTGAAGCAATGTTTTGGAAAGCATGTGGATGATCTCTAGCATGGATTTTACGATGGTGGTCAAGACCATGATAGTTACATTTTTTTTGCTGGAAATTGTGTTTGGTTCATGAGAAATCAACATTGGACCATTTTCTTCTTTAGGAGGAAGAATAGAAGGAGCCACACTAGGTTAAAACATAACATCAATAGAATTCTTATAAGATATAAGAGGTGGAACTAAAGCATACATAGGAGGTGTAAGAGATGTAGGAGGAAGTATAGGTCTAGAAAAAGGAGATGACATATCCTTAGGCTTTCTAAGTTTACAAATATTTGGATATTGTAGGCTTGAATTATCAGAAGAGGTTATCATAATGGGTTTGGATTGATTGAGGCATAGAAGGAAAAAAGAAAGCAATATCAAAATACTCTTGAGGCACTCAAGGCTGATAGAAGCTATAGTTAATAGTCATTATTTATTTATTATGAGGAAATTTTAAACATTTATGAATAGGATAGGTCAAGGTTTTCATTGAGGTAAGACAAGGAAGGCCAAGTTTGACTTGAAATTGATCAAAATTTGAAACCAAAGTGAAGGTAAAATCTAAAGTTTGTCCACCAACTTCAACAGGAAATGAAATAGAACCAAGCGAAGGATAAAGGAAACCATTACAAGTTTTGATCATAACAACAAATTTATCATAAAAAAAACACATTGCAATGGTATAGTGAAAAGATTTTCTTTAGTTATCACATTCACCATGCATGTAGGGTCAATAAGGACACCACGAGAATGAAAGCCTTTAACCTTTGCAACAATATAAAAGGATCATCAGGTGTTTTAATTGTCTCGGTATGGTCAAAGGTAATGAAAAGCTTAGGTTAAGGTTAAGTTTTAGGTTTAGTTTGATCAATGAGGTTGAAAATGTTATGTTTTTCATTACATGTATCATTATAGTCAACAAGAAGAGTGGAAGAAGAAGACAAAGGTTGGGCAGACTCAATGATATTGGTCGTATGAGATAGTAAAGGGTTGGTATAAATTTAAAATTTTTGGTTAGGAGGTACTACGAATTTGTTTCCTTGATCATTCACACCATTAACGAATATAGCATTGGAATCAATGAGGTCCTGAATAACAAATTTCAAACAGAAACACTTTTCAGTATCATAATCAAGTTGACAATGGTATTGATAGAAAGATTTGTGATCAAATTATTTGGGTAAGGGTTTGTATGTGTCAATTGTCTTAAAAGGAGGAAGATATAACACTAATTAATCAACTTCAACATCAAATTATGCAAAGATTCAGAAAGCTGGGAAAAATTGTGAGAAGGTCAAAAAAAAATGACAAAGGAGTCACACCTTTGGATGTTGTTGCCACTTACTCATCAACATTATTAGATATATTATTGATCTTAATGACGTTCTTTGGTTTTTGAATCTTGTTCAATTTTTTGGATCTAGCATCACTCTTATCAAGAGGAGCCATTGGGGTGGTTCTCTCAAACTGAATCACTTGCAATTGATAATTATGAAGCATTCCACATAATTGAGTAAAAGAAGAGAAATAGTAATGAAAATTATTAAATTATTAAAGAAGTTCTCTCTTATCAAGAGGAGAATTTTTTGTAAATTAGTAATGAAAATGCATTGAACATCAATATTAGGCACAATTTAAGAATTTGAGCATGAAAATTCTTAAATCTACCAATAAAATCAGTCAATTTTTCTTTAACACCTTGTTTATAATACATTAAATCATTCAAAGAAATCTTAGGACCAATGTTGTTTTGAAACTATTGAATGAAATAATTAGCGATATTTTGAAAAGAATCGATTGAATGAGGCAAAGAATAATACCATTGCAAGGATTTGTCTCGAAAGGTTCTAGTAAATATCTTAGCCATGAACCTATGGTTGTCAGAGAAATCACTACACAAGGTTTGAAAGGTTTTGACATGAGTCAAAGGATCACCTTTACTGTTAAAGGTCTCAAGATGAGAGATCTCCATGTATTTAAAGATAACATCATGAAAGATATCCAAAGACAAAGGAGTAGTAATGTCACAAGTAGGAATATTGAACTTGGATTGGTTCACTGAAGTATTTTTTGTTGCAAATAAGATACATTTTGAGCTAAGCTATTAACGGTAGAATCAGTAGAAAGAATGGTAGGAGATATGTTTGAAATATTTGGATCATTATGAGAAGTGTAAGGAATAGTTAAATATGAAAAGAGTTCACTATTGTAAGTGGGAATTGATGAAGGCAATGAAACACATAACACACTTGAAGGAATATAATGAGCAATATGATTAGGGATGCTAACATGTGGTAGGTGGAATGAAACCTAGTTGTTGAGCACAATCTCTAAGAAGATTAATATTGTTATTAGTGAGATGAGAAATTCTACACAAGATGATAACACCATATTCATCATTATGAATCATCTTCTTTAAGCCTTCTACAATGGAAATGACCTATGTATCAGAGTTTTCTTGTCCTAACCGTTGTTCAAATTTCTGCAAGTCATTGGAAATCTTTTGGACTTGCATAGGAGGAACTCTTAAAGCCTCATACTAATCATGAGAAGAATGGGTAGAGTATTTCTCCATGATAGGATTGATGTCACGAGTATGCTTGTTGGTGTCATCAAGATTCTTAGGAAAGAGAGGATGTGCAGGATCAAACGAACACATAAGTCTACGCCTTATCCAAACTAGAATGCTATAAGTAGGACTCAAATTGATAACACTCAAGCATGATGGAATGAGAGGAAAGATATAAATCTAATGAAATTGTAATATTTGAAAGAGATATGAAATCCAAGCAAAGAAGATCTTTTACGAAAGACACATCCAACCATCAAATTCAAAAATGTAATGTAAAGAATGCAGAAAGAGATCTAGATCTAATTATCAAACAAAGAAGGATGTAATGTGTTAGAGTAAAAAGGTATTTTCACTTATTAATTAAATCATTATTGATTTAATTATTAAGTCATTTTTTATCTCTAGTTCACTTAAGCTAAAATTTAGGCATATAATAATTAATTCTTTATTAATTATTATCATGCAACCTAGGTTTCTCCGCCTTCTGGGTGTTCAATTTCCTTTAAAAAGGATTGATATCTTTACAATTATTAATTCTTTTGAAATTACCTCTATTCTCTCTCTAAATGAATATTTTATCTTTCAGATCATTATGAGTTATGTCTCCATTATTTTCTTTTGTGACATGTATTTTGCATACAGTGGATCTTGGTGATTGAATTCTTTGAATTCTAACATGGTATCAAATTCTTGTTGCAGCCCGTTCTTGAGTTTTTGAAGATTTTTCAGAGCGTTGAGGGTTTTAATTTTTTAGAGTTTTTTGTATGGATATGGGGGAGAGATATTTTTTGGAGCACTTTGGGCACAAACCCACCTTGTGATTGTGCTCAAATGGCCCAAAAACCCCTATTTTCATATAAGGCTCATCCAATTTGGAGACAGTTGAAATCTGGGCCCTCTTTTTTGCATGCATGACCTTGGCACAGTTTTTAAAGAAAAAAATTTATCGGTTTTCACGCTGCCTTGGTTTTTGTGCCACCTCATTTTTCACGCCACCATACTGGCGAGAAAAAAAATATTTGTTAAAAAAACATTTTTTTTTCCTTGGTTCCTCTTCCAATTTTGGCAGTCCCACCATATTTAGCGACATCGCCAGATTTAGTGGAACTCGACCAGATTTATCCAATATTTCTTGGGGTTCTTCATCTATTGGATCCCTCTTTGGTTTTTGCTCATATCTTGAGGAAACGGAGGCATTTTTCACCAAATGAGACATCGTTGGAAAGCAAGTTCCGAGCCTAATTTAATATTCCAGGTTTCATTTTCTGATTTTTTCCATCTTGCAGGATTTTTTTTTAGTCAAAGTCAGGGTTCCTTTTTGCACTCTGGTCGCCATATATTGCTCTTCCGGACTCCATTTTTTTACTTTCACATTTCATCAAAAAGATGGCTTCATTCTCCTTCTTCTTGTATGGGTTTCGTCGCCAGAATCTGCTCCAGGTACATTTTATTCAATTTTTTTTCTTTTCTGCAATCTAGTGGATATCTTGGACGTTTCAGGTCCTGGGATCATTTTCCTTGCATGGGATGACTCATTTTGTAGTTGTTACTTATGTACCTACAATTTTCTGTCATTCTTGAACATTGTAAACATCTATTTATGTAGTTTTTCTTGTTTGCAAATGCACTGGGATAAAGTGTCATCTGATGCTTGGGATCTTGGACATTTTTGTGCCTATTTGTTCTTGCACTACATTATAAAGTGTCATGGTGGATTTGATTTTTGCTTTATTTTTTTATCTTTATTTGTCAAGTGAGTGTTCCTTCCATGACATTAGCCTTGTGATGTGTGTCAAGAGAGTGTTTCCTCCATGCCATAATATTTTATATGTGCTTGTACTTTCTATTGCACTTTCTATGTTCCTAGTTCTTCATCATGCAGTTATTCTTGGCAGTTTGATTCAGTGTACATGTTATGCCTCTCCCTACTCAGCATTATGGGGGGGTTATTTCATGTTGATTCTAATGTTTCCTTGGTTTGATGGAATGAGCTATGTATTGAGTATTTGTTCCTATGTACTAGACAGATACAGTGGCTGGATACCTATGCATTTCAGTGAGATGGATCATTTACCATATGGGCACTCTTTAATTCCTATTTTGGAGGCATCCTTCCATCTTTTGATTTTCTCTTCAAACTTTGGTTTTTTTTTCCATCTTTATCTTCAAGTTTTGATGTTTTCCTTGTTTTCCATCCTAATTCAAGTAGTGTCATTTGAGGGCACTCGTGAAGATTACAGTCTTCTCTACTTGATAAAAAAAAAATTTAATGGAGGTTTCAGCAGTTATTCTTTGACAGTGTTTTCAACTTCATGCTTCAGTGGTGTTCTGCATGTTCTTCTTTTGATCATATCTTCAGACTTTGGTGTTTTTGTCATCTTTATCTTTGAGTTCTGATGTTTTCCTTTGTTTGTCATCCTGATTCGAGTAGTGTCATTTGAGGGCACTCATGCATATTACAGTCTTCTCTACCCGATCTTTGTTCCTATCTTCTGGGACATTCTCTAGTTTGGAAGCTTCTTCGATCCTTCACTAGGCTTCATCTCTTTTCAGAGAAGGGGTTTTTCCCACTGGGTTTTCTCCTTTTCTCCTCTTTACAGAGATTTTATGTACTTGGGTACCTTATTAGGCCATATTTTCCAGACCCATTTCCTACTTTCAGTAGTTGTTTCTAGGTTTTTAGCTTCTCCCTAAGTTTATCTTAAGGGGGGGTGTTAGAGTAAAAAGGTATTTTCACTTATTAATTAAATCATTATTGATTTAATTATTAAGTCACTTTTTATCTCTAGTACACTTAAGCTAAACTTTAGGCATATAATAATTAATTCTTTATCAATTATTATCATGCAACCTAGGTTTCTCCACCTTCTGGGTGTTTGATCTCCTTTATAAGGATTGATCTCTTTGTAATTATTAATTCTTTTGTAATTCCCTCTATTATCTCTCTGAATGAGTATTTCATCTTTTAGATCATTTGAGTTGTGTCTCCATTCTTTGCTTTTGTGACAGGTATTTTGCATACAGTAGATCTTGGTGATTGAATTCTCTAAATTCTAACATAATGCATGCAATGAAGTAAATTCAATCTAACTACCAAAATCAAAGGGAATGTAATTTTTCGGGGTCACCAAAATGTACAATAGGAAAGTAGCAATGCAACATAAAACATACCAAGTGAATTACTTCCCCATTTCATGAATTGCACATTAGGAAGGAAGAATATCTCCAATAGGCTCAAGAGGTGACTCAAGCTCTAATTGGAAATATGGTCTAACCTTCACTAAAAATGTAATTGAAATGAAATGGGAATGATTATGTAATTTAATTGATATTGAAATAGACTATTAAAAATCTTATTAAAATAGACTATTAAAATTTGATATTGAGCTAAAACTGACGGAAACAAAAATCAGAAGACAGAACTGACTTCTACTAGAAATTTTAGTCAAAAGTTGTAGGGACATGGTAAAAGTTGATGTTTTCCTAGGGACAGAGTGGGATTCAATGTGTACCCAGTACTTTCGGATGAAATCGTTATGAGATTTGTAACTATTCTTATACTGCCCAAAAAATATCCAAAAGCTTCATAACCTATTCCTACACATAGAAAAATGGGGAAAAGGTTGGGAAAAGGGGTTTTCCTTGGTCAAACCCCTATTTAGGAATTAGCCTTGAAATATGATAGAAACTACATAAAGGAAATAATGTAAAAGGCAAAATGTTGATTTACCTTGTATAAACCATCATGAATGGATGTAGAAATCGCTCAAATCTATGAAGATTCTTGAATTTATTTGGAATTCAAAGAGTTTACCTTGGAAGGTGATGTATAATCAAGGATGCCCTCATAAAGGCATAGATACATGATTGCCACTCCAAGATCTATAATGTATATATGCTTGATAACCACATGCAAAGAAGGATAGAGAGAAGGATGAATGAATCTTCTTGCTAGATTTAAAATTCCTCTACTTGGCCATCATATGAGAGAAACAAGTACATAAATTGGATAAGATTGCTTTTGATTTTATGGATCTTGAAGAAATGGAGACTTGGAGATCTTGAATTGGATGTTTTCCTTCAAATCTTGAATCCAAATCCTTAATTGCTCTTTCTTTCTGAAATCTTGATAACTCAGTTGCAAAAATGCTTTCACTTGGTTGACTTATGAAAAATGAGGAGATGGGAGGTCCTTTTATACTAAATCTACAAATTAGGGATTCAAATTTGATCTAGGTCGACCACACTTGAAAACCTCAGAAGAAGACCCTGATATAGGACTTTGGGTGAAATATGGGCCCAAAACCCTAGGTATAGATCGTCATTGGCAATGTGTCCTAGGTAAAATAAGCTCAAATTTCACTCTGACATAGGGGATGGTGAATAGGTGAGAGAAAAGAAGAATCAAGTCGCATGGATCAAGCATAATTGACATTTAGACCTCAAAATCACCAAAATGGGGCCTAATAGATCCTAAAGACATCTGATTACGGGTGCTAACTTTCTAGTAATATACATGAATTAAGGGTATTGGTCAATCTACAATGGCATAAATGATAGGGGATAATAGGGAAATGTCCCATGTGGTACCAATAACACACATGTAATAGAAAATTCACCCAAGAAGATGAAGAATCCACTAACCATATGTCATCTCATATATATACATTTCCATACTTGTCACTTTGTCTCAAATACATATAATATGAACATCATTACCACAATTCCCAAGAAGGCATGAGACATATATCCAAACTCGCCTATACCAACAAAGCATTCATGAGAATAGCTCAAGGTGGTAATCACAATATTTCCAACAAACACATTTACACTCAACACAATTACATGGATAAACACAAGACATCCACAAAGAAAGCATGAAAGTAACCTACAAACATTCAATAATAAGTGATTCTATTATGTCAATATGTCATTTCTCGTTTAAGCTAATCCTCTAACTCAAGGCCTCGTTCACAATTTTTTCACTATTCATGCATATTTAAAAGTCACTATTCACATATGCCTCAAATCCTAACATCACAATAATTGACTCAGCATAATCCTAAAATAGTATCATAATCCATAACATCAATAATATCAAAATCAATAACATAATGATTGATGCCATTATAGTTGTTAATATTATCATAATCAAGATCATCACAATCATCACAATCATAAGAATCGTCATAACCGATATCATCATATTCACTATTATTGTCATCAACAATATCATCACAATCATATTGGTAGAAAATCCGGCCTTTGCTATGGCAGGGGTCATGCTAATGCATATGGACAAGAAATGCAACGATCATTGATTTGTGATTTGTGCCTAAGAAAATCTAGGCCTTCCATTTCTTGTTTTCAAATCAAACTACATTAATTTTTAATGCATCGCTCACAATTGAAATCAAATTCTATATGCATTGGGCTAGGGTTTTATTATTTTGAGAATATATCAAGAGATATCTCATATGTCAAATCACATGCCTAGCAATTGTTAATCTATAGCCCATGAATATAATATGATCAATGATGTTGGCATTAGTAAGGTTGACTTAATCAAACTTCCAAATTCTTCTCACCATGATAAAAAAGACAAGAACAAGTTGGTGGTTCATAGAATCCAAAGAATCCATGAATATAAGTATTGAATATGATTATAAAGAACTAAAAAGGCATCGATTAGACTCATGAAGGATCACACTGACTAGTCATTAGCGATAATGGTGTTCTAATGATTGAATGTGATTATAAAGAAAAAATCAATATCATGACAATTCCACTTATCTATTAATAATGATCAACATCCCTCAATTATATCTAATCAATGATTAGATAGAACATTAGAATAATAGACAACAATAAAAATTAGAGGGACTACCTATTTGTACTCTTCGCTCAATTGAAACACCCTCCAAACTAGATCTCATACAATGTTTGAGATGAAAAATCCTAATGTCAAAATGGTTGCATGCATATAGAGCTTCTCCTCTCTTGATTATGAATCCCCAAACTGCTATCAAATGATGCTCAATGATGTAAACTATCGCTGACAATCTAAGATCACTAGGAGTCTGAGTATTTGTGCATTCTAGTTGGTATCCTCACCAGTCCAAAATATGTAATTTGTAGATAATATATACCCGGTGATGATCTTCTGCCTTGCACGGAATCTTCAACATTGGTGTCGTTTGAAAGATCGACTATCAATACATTGTGATGAAATCATAATATCTCCATGTTTTTTTATTCATGGAGGGAAAGATACCAAGATCCCCAATGAAAAATATCATAACAAAATCAACTTCTTATTCCAAATAATAACACTTCATAGAATATTTAATTGAAATCCAAAGAACTCGAGAATAGTTGGCAAAGTTCATTCTGTATCATGCCATTAATAAAATAATTACCAACTTGAGTCCACCAATACTAAGGTTGTGGAAAGTAAACAAAAAACCCACACACTTGATTATTAACACGTCAAACTCAAAGGAGTCTGGCTTAGAAAAATATTATTGTATTACGTGAATACTCAACTTCTAAAGTCAAGTATATCCTTATAAATGTCTACTCAAATACCACTCAAGGAACATTATACTTTAATTCACAAATAAAAACCAACGCGCCATGACCATACACCACCATAGAGAATAGAATAACACGAAAATGATTAGTTTTCCAAAATACTTCTATTAACATCATAAAAATATTTAACTGCAACAATCATCAATTAAATCATTAAATTACAAAAAATGTCAAATTAAACATAAACTCGCAATCGCAATAAAATTCCTACGACATGTGTATAAACATAAGGACACTCACTATAGGGTCTCCACATAGGGTTAGGGTAATTAGATGCTACCAATGGTGATAGTCGAGGGGTGTATTACAAATCTCATTAAAGACAAATCACACTTAACTAAGGATATGAAGCTAGGCTTAGGGAAAGTTGGCCAATGTCTCATCTTCGAGTAACCCCCGTTGGGAAAGTAGGCACGCTATGACATGTGGAGTTGGGTGGAGTCAGTGCCTGGTACCTGCCCATGTTAATAAATTTGCCGAAGTGCATATACCAATAATTACTTGCATTAATTAATGATACTATATCAATGTATCATCATCATCGTAATATTAATCCACTTGATCTAACATATGCTTCTAGCTATACTGAAAAGTGTTTAATATCAAACATTCTTACTTCATTTTACATCCAAGTATGGTCCGGAATCATATTACCTTATTTTCATGATGAAGTTGGAGTGGGACTACATTTTTTATGGATATACTCAATAGACATGTCACACAATTCACTATTTATTTAAAGTGAAAACATGTCAAAATCTAAACAAATTTGAATATAACTATGTTATTTTATTTTTTATTTCAAAAAATAAATTAGATAATTATACATCACTAGTACTTGGAAAATGTGTTTAAATAATATTTTAGATCATGTTAGTCATGATAAAACTATATTACCACTAGCATGGTCCATAATCATATTACCTTCTTTTCATGACGGGGTTGGAGTGAGACTACATTTTGTATGGATATACTCAATAGACATGTCATACAATTCACTATTAGATTAAAGTGAAAACATGTCAAAATCTAAACAAATTTGAATATAACTATGTTATTTTATTTTATTTTTCAAAAAAATAATCAGATAATTATTATACATCACTGGTACTTGAAAAATGTGTTTAAATAATAATTTATGTCATACTAGTCATGATAAAACTATATTATCACCAGCATGGTCCAGAATCATATAACCTTCTTCTCATGACCAGGTTGGAGTGGGACTACATTTTGTATGGATATACTCAATAGACATGTCATACAATTCACTATTAGATTAAAGTGAAAACATGTCAAAATATTAACAAATTTGAATATAACTATGCTATTTTATTTTTTATTTCAAAAAATAATTACATAATTATTATACATCAGTAGTACTTGGAAAATGTGTTTAAATAAAATTTTAGATCATGTTAGTCATGATAAAACTATATTACCAAGTAGCATATTGTCTTTTAAGAAATGGTAGCACAATATTTGTTGGAATATAAAGGGTACACCAAGGAGCTAAAAGGAATGAGTCAAAGCATATTATTGTATACTCCACTTAAAGTGCCACATGGATCATGGGATGATTTTGGTGGGTTTATTAAGGATACAAGAGGGATTAATTTTTTTTGGTTTTCTAAAACATATAATTTTCATCATTATAAGAAGAAAAAATAATAATGGAAGTATAATGATCGTTGTTTCTAAGGAGAAGTAATTTTATATCAAACATTTATGTAATGGGATACAAAGATATTGTAGTTTATTTTTACATATTATTTATATTTTAAATAAATTATTGATGAATTTTATTGAAAAAATATTGATACATATTGTTTTACATTAAATTTGTATTAAATATGAATATATGATACAATATTTTATGTTTTTTAAAGATTAAATTTACATTCTTTTTTAATATAGTGAATTTTTATTTAAATGTAGTGGTCTAAATAATTGACTGTAAGAATATGAAATAATTATTAAAATAATCAAAAAAAAATTATATTGAATAATATAAAATACAAAAAAAAAACTTTAGAAAGTGTATGTATAAATTTTAAGATTTATCATTCGTCAACAAATAATTATACTATGTATGCTCTCGTGTTTGAAATGCCTACTACTTTTGAAATGCTCATTTGTTCTGGGTTTGAAATGCTCGCTTGTTATGAGTGTTCAGTGGCTCCTTCATCATCTCTTGCAGTTGTTGTCACTGACAGGGCTACCACTGGGGGAGAGATTTGTGTTGATTTCTTTGGATGGCAGTGGGGGGCTTCCCTCAAACCCTTCGTCTCTTCTATGCTTGGGTTAGAGGTCATTATTATCATTATGGATGCTAAAGGTGGGGGGTTTCTACCTCTGGGCTATTAAGGATGGGGTCCCCCTCCTAAAATCGATTGTTACTGGTGGACGAAGCTATGCTCGTGCTGCGAAATCTATTTCTACTATTCCTCCAAAGGTGAAATCTTGACCCATTTCCTATGTCAAGGCATCTCATATGGTGGTGTGTAGTCTGAATGTGGTGGATAATGTGGATTTATACCAACATTTTGGTTGGTTTACAGATTTTCTAGTCTTTGGCCCTCTCTTTCAATTTTGCATCACTGGGTAACAAGTTTTTGGTGATCCTTAATCTCTGGTAACATTAAGCTTTTCCCTTGTGCAAAGGGATTTTGTATTAGTACATTTTCTTCTTTTGAAGACCATGATTAAGTGTTGAGAAAGTTGTGGGTTTGGGGGAATCACTCTCTTTCTACCAAACCCTGGACAGTCTACATCAACCCTCTTACTGAACCACTCAATGTGTTCTCAGTGTGGGTTCATCTTCCTAATCTCCCACTCTATTTTTGGGATATTTATTGCTTTGATGCCATTAGAAAATCTATTAGTTGTTTCATGAAGGTGGATGAAGCTATGACTTCATTGGGCCACTCTACTCTCACTCGCATTTTGGTTGACATGGATATCTCCACACCACTTTAGGGGGATGTGGTGCTCATAGTTGGGGAGAAGCCTTGGAATCAATTTCTAGATTATGAGGGTCTTCTCTTTTGATGTCGGCAATGCTTATCTACTGATCATATGGTTGTAGAATTTTCTCTATTGTGTCGTAAAGGTGCTTCTACTTGGTGGAAGGATGAAAATGATGATCATTTGACCATCCAATCCTTTGATTCTCCCTCCAATTCTACCTCTGAGGACTCTTCATAGGATGATGAGGAACCCCTCAGGGTGATGCTCTTGTTGAATTAACCTCATTTGATCTAGTGGACCTAAATCCACCTCTTTCTATTAGTGTGGTCCCCTCTGGCCATGCGGACCCTTCTCTAATTGATACTTATGATCTTCTCTAGCCTTCGGCAAGTGATATACATTGTTTCCAGCACTCTACTCTTGATGTTGAATGTCCCACAATTGGGGGCCTGCTTGTTAGTATTTTAACAAATATGAGCAATAAACAATATTAAGCTAATACAGAAATAAGAGAAGATAAAAATGCAATAACATAGAGATTTAACATGGTTCACCCAATATGGGCTACATCTAACTGATAAATAGACATCCACTTATCGTATTATCTAGCAAAGAGAAAATTACAATCTGATAATATTCACATCACACAACTATTTACTTATCAAGCCTTTTGAGGTGGTTTACAAATTTGGTTAACAAAATTAACTCTAACTCTAAAATAATATTCTTGTAATCTTTTCCTTGTAGGTTTTTATTCTCGTACTCGTACTCATACTTGTATTCTTGTACTCGTATGAAAAAAATTTAAGGGGTCTCTCTCTTTGTGTACAGTACTTGCATGATCTGTCACCACATACCAACAAACTCCCACTTGGAGACTGATCAGGCTCCACACCAAAAAATTTCCTACTTGTAGACTGGCCCTATAGCAATACCATTGCCTTAGTATCTCCTACTAGCTTGATGCACCTAGAATGGACTATTTCTCATTCCACTATGATCAAGCTTGAAGACCAATAGAAATTGTTCAGGAAGTCATTTTATCTCGAGTTACTACCTTGGTCAGCATATCCGCAGGGTTCTTGATAGTATTTACAATCTCCAACTTGAAGTGTCTAGCCTCTAAAATTGATCAAAATTAAATGGTACTGAAGTTGTATGTGTTTGGTCTTAGAGTGAAGGGTTGAGTTCTTAGAAAAATGAATTGCACTCTAGCTGTCACTATACAACATGTTATGCTCTTGTATCTTGCCTAATTCCTCCATGAACCTTTGTAACCAAATCATCTCCTTACTAACCTTTTGTAGAAGTGACATATTTTTCTTCAATTGTTAAAAGAGCTATAATATTTTTTCATCAAGAAATCCAACTAACCGTTGTGTCACCTACAGTAAAAATATACCTTGTAGTGTTCCTCCTACTATCAATATTCCCCTACTAAATCCTAATCAACATAGCCTTGTAGACCTCTAAAACAAAAGGATTGATTTTTTGTACCTCTCAAATACTTGAGAATCCACTTTACTGAATTTCAATGCTCTTTTCCAAGATTGTTCATATACTTGCTTACAAATCTTATTGCATCTCCAATATCTAGCCTAGTAGACACCATTGCATACATCAAGCTACCAACTACTAAAGATTTTGGAACTTTAAACATATACTCCATCTCATCCTTTTCCTTGGGGCTCATCTCATTGGATAATTTAAAATGACTCTACGAAAATGTGTAATAACTTGGTTTGCATCTTGCATCTAAAATATTTTCAACACCTTCTCTATGTAGTCACTTTGAGACAACATTAATGTGTGATTTTTCTTGTCTCTATTTAACCTCATAATAAGGATTTATTTTACTGCTCCCAAATCCTTCATAGAAAATAACGGTGTTAATTTTTGTTTAAGGTCATTTATATGCTTCATATTAGACATATGCATTTCATCAACATATAATAAAAGGATAATATAGCTACCATTATCCACTCTCTTAAAATAAACACAATGATCATAATGAAATCTATTATAACCTTATTCAACCATAAAATTATCAAATTTCAAATACCATTACCAGGGTGCTCGTTTTAGCCCATACAAGATCTTCTTCAACCTACAAACTAAGCCCTCCTTACCTTTGACCCCATATCCTTGTGGTTTCTGCATATAAATCTCTTGCTCCAAATATCCATCAAGAAAATTTGTTTTGACATATAATTGTTCCAAATGCAAATAATTTTTAGCCACAAGACTTAGAATAGTTCAAATTAAAGTCATCTTAACAACAGGAAAAAATAGTTCACCAAAATAAATACCTTTCTTCTGTGCAAAACCTTTTACCACGATTTTATCCCTGTATCTTTTCTTTCCTCGATTCTCTTACTTTAACTTGTAAACTCATTTTTTAGGCAATGCTCTTTTACCTTCAAGAAATATTGTAGGCATATATTTTAGTGTTTTCTCTTAGAGTGAAGGGTTGAGTTTTTAGAAACATGAATTGTACTTTGATTATCATTGTACAACCTTTTATGCTCTTATGTCTTACCCAATTCCTCCATGAATTATTTTAAAAAAAGCATCTTCATACTAGCCTCTATAGAAGAAACATATTCCAATTCTATTATTGAAAGAGCTACAACCTTTTACGATCTATAAATCCAACTGACCATTGTGCCACCTACGGTAAAAACATGCCCTGAAGTGCTCCTCCATGAACCTTTGTAACCAAAGCATCTCCATATTAACCTCTGTAGTAGCAACATATTCCACTTATGTTGTTGAAAGAGATACAACCTTTTGCAATCTGAAAATCTAACTAACCATTGTATCACCCATAGTAAAAACATATCCTGAAGTGCTCCTCCTACTATCAATATCTCCTACTAAATTTTAATCAACATAGCCTTTTAGAGTGGAATGATAGCCTCAAAAACATAAGGAATGAATTGGTGTACCTCTCAAATACTTGAGAGTCCACTTTACTGCATTCCAATGCTCCTTTCTAGGATTATTCATATACTTTCTCACAACTCCCACTGCATGTACAATATATGGCCTAGTACACACCATGGCATACATCAAGCTACCAACTATTGAAGAGTATGGAACCTTGGACATATACTCCATCTCCTCCTATGTCTTGGGGATCATCTCCTTGAACAATTTAAAATGACTAGGCAAAGGTCTACTAGCTAGTTTTGCATCCTACATCTGAAATCTTTTCAACACCTTCTCTATGTAATCACTTTGAGACAATGTTAATGTGTGATTTTTCCTGTCTCTAGTCATCCTCGTACTAAGGATTTTTTCTTGCACCCAAATCCTTCATAGAAAATGGCTATGCTAATTTCTATTTAAGTTCATTTATATGCTACATATTAGACATAACAACAAGCATGTCATCAACATATAATAACAGGATAATATAGCTACCATTATATACTCTCTTAAAATAAACACAATAATGAAAATGATATCTATTATAACCTTGTTCAACCATAAAATTTTCAAACTTAAAATTAAATTGCCAGGGTACTTGTCTGAGCCCATACAAGCTTTTCTTCAACCTACACACTAAGCCCTCCTTACCTTTGACCTCATATCCTTGTGATTTCTACATAAAAATCTCTTCCTCTAAATCTCTATGGAGGAAAGTTGTCTTGACATCTATTGTTCTAGGTGCAAATCTTCTATAGCCACAAGACTTAAAGTAGTTTGAATTGAAGTCATATTAACAACAGGAGAAAAAATTTCATCAAAATCAATACCTTTTTTCTATGCAAAACTTTTTACCACAATTCTAGCCTTTTATCTTTTCTTGCCTCCATTTTATTCCTTTAACCTGTAAACCCATATGTTAGGTAGTGCTCTTTTACCTTCAGGAAATTTAACTAGCTCCCATCTTTTGTTTTGTATCAAGGAATCCATCTCCTCTTTCATTCCTTTTTCTCACTTTTTTATGGTTTCAACGTACATTTAGTTTGCATAACTTCATGGTTCACCTCTATCAGTCAATAATACATGATATAATGCAGGAGAATAGCCTTAAGGCTTGGTCTAATTATCCTAGAAGATCTTCTTAATAGAGTTTGAGGAACCTATTGTGGTTCTAGAGATTTTTGTGGTTCTGGTTCAATATTTTCTAGCACTATTGGTACTACATTTACTATGATTTCATAAAGTACCATGTGTTATGTGTGTTCCTGATGCAGGAGCATCTTGGGTTCTTGACAATCTTGTATCAACCAAAAACATTTGTTTTCCTGATTGATCATTTTGGTGTTTCTTTCTACGATCAATATGTGCTTATTTTCAGTGGTTGTGATCCTTCCAGTGTGTTAGTGGCTTCGTTATTTCACCCTCGTAGGGTCGCGCATCATTTGGTTAATTCACGTTTGATATCTTTCAAATTATTGACGACACTATCGTCTTCTTTATTTTCTGGTTATTCTTCATATATTCTAATCACACGATGGTTTTCCCAATCGAAGAATCTTATCAGGTCATTTATTGATGATGTCACATGTGTGGATGACCTATTTGAGGGATTGCATTTCATGTCCCACTCATTGGAGATAGATCCTTATGATTTTTGGTCTTGACCTATCTGTGAAATACGATTTCTTTTCATTGGGAAATGTAATCTTTCTTGGTCAACATGATGTTTTTGAAGGCCTTATATACTCATGTAATTGTTGCCATTAGATATAAGAGAGAGAGAGAGAGAGAACATAATAGTGGCTTAGTATTTGTAGGATTATGATCAATAGATCAGACGGAAGAAAGTTTCTACAGAATGTTCATGTAGCTATGGTTGATCGCAAATGGTATAAAAGATAACCTATAGAAGGTTCTAATTAGGTCTCTAAGCCTATAATGTATCACTAATGCATTTTTTTCATGTAACTAATCATATGATAATAAAAAGGTTGATCTTGCATTCATTTCCTCATGTTTCCTTTGGATTTTGTTATGTGACTCGTGCTAAAAGGTTTGGTTGGACTCAGTGAGTTCCCACTATCCTTGGATGCATCAAGTGGTATCAAACAAGGTTTTTTTTACCTAGGGTTTGCTTGTGGGGTGGAAAAAGAGAGGATCTAACCTACAATGACTGAATATTGTGAAGATGGCTAGAAGGAATGCTAGAGGGGGAGCGAGGAATGCAGATCTAGTTGGCTCGGATTTGTTGAAACAAATTTCTGCTAGATTAGAGGTTGTATAAATTGCTCAGAGAAGCGAACAACATATACAATATGCAAGTGATGAAGAAGGAGATGAACAAAATTAGAATCATAAAAGGGAATGAGATAGCAATGAGGCACCACCAGGAGTGAATTATTAAGAAGAAAGGTTCATCATAGCTTTGACTAATGTGAATAGGAGACCTCATTTCAATCCACTTAATTATCATGGTAACCTGGATTCTGATGAATTGATAGATTGGATCACTGAGATCGACAAGTACTTTGAACTTGAATGAAATAGTGAGGAGAAGAAGGTAAAATATTTCTGCACTAAGTTAAAAGGACATGCATCCTTATGGTGGGAACATTTACAAATAGATTGACAGAGAAGGGGTAAGGAGAAAATCAAATCTTGGGATAGAGTGGTGAATAAATTAAATGATAAGCATTTTGACAGAGGGTTATCAAGTGAGTCTATTTTGGAAGTTGTAGAACTTGAAGTAGAGAGACTTGAGTGTTAAGAGCTACACTGAGGAGTTTTACAAACTAAATATTAGATTAGGCCATATAGATGATGAAGTTGAACAAGTTGCTCGCTACCTTAATGGTTTAAGGGTGTCAATACAATATGAAATCATTTTAATATAGATTAGAAGTGTGTAGAAAGATTATAAGTGGGCTTTGAAGGCTAAAGAAAAGTTGAACCAAAGGCATGAACAAAGGCAAAGAGGTAGAGGAGGAAGATTTCAGAGAGGTCAAACCAGTAGTAATGTTGGGGGAGGTAGATCTTCTATAGATCAAGGTAGAAATGAGTCAAAAGCTAAGGATAATGATTTCTATAGGAGGAATTATAGGAGTTCCTATCATAATGAAGGACAAAGCAGTGGTGATAGAAGGAAGTTCAGTGGAATTTGTTTCAAGTGTGATGAAGTAGGGCACCGAGCCTTTGAATGTAAACAAGGAAACTTTGAGAAGAAGTTAGATGGGAGTAGGTGAAAAACATTTGAAAATGAAGAATCCACTAGATCGGTAAACAAAAATCAAGCAAAGGATAGAGAAACCTTGATAACTCAGAGAAACCTCTATCATAAAGAACAAGATATCGAGCCTTTATAGAGGAAGAATTTCTTCTGAACCATATGCAAGGTGCAAGGCAAGGTGTGAAATGTTGTCATAGAAAGTGGTAGTTCTGATAATCTTTCTTTTGAGTAATTGGTTGACAAATTGAAGTTGCAGATATTGAGGCATCACAAACCCTATCATATTGTGTGGATACAAGATGAACACAAGGTGTTGGTAAGTGAACAATGCCTAGTTAAATTCAATATTGGGAAGTATTATGATGAATTTTTGTGTAATATTATGCTTATGGATGTATTTCATATATTTTTATGTAGACCATGGCAGTATGATAGACAAGCTATACATGATGGTAGGAAGAATGTGTATACCATTGTTACTAAGGGAATGAAGCAAAAAAAAATTCTTTTATAGGAATGCCTTAAGAGTGAAGTGTGTACTAATGAAAGAATTTGTTTAGTGGATGGAAATAAGTTTTTGGATGGTATGAGCCATGATAATGTGTGTTTTTCTTTAGTACCTAAGAAATCTAAGAAGATTTTCTTAGAGGAGGAACATCCTGATGGAATCACTCGATTGTTAAATGAGTATGCAAACATCATATCAGATAATATTCCTAATATATTTCCCTTCATAAGGATTATTAGTCATTGTATGGATTTAATTCCAGGGGCTAGTTTTCCTAACAAAGTAGCATATAGGATGACACTAGCAGAGAATAAAGAACTCAATATACAAGTATAAGATTTTTTGCAGCAAGGATTGATCAGAGAAAGTCTCAGTATGTCTACAATACCTATAGTTTTAGAACCAAAGAAAGATGGAAAATTGAGAATGTGCATTGATTCTAGAACCATCAACCATATCACAATTAAGTATCAGTTTCCTTTTCCAAGGATGGATGATTTGATGGATTGTCTAAGAAGAGATAGATATTTCACCAAGGTAGATTTGAAGAGTGGATATCATCATATTAGAATTAGATAAGGTGATGAGTGGAAGACTACATTCAAGACAAATGAAAGATTTTTTGAATGGTTGGTAATGCATTTTGGATTGTCTAATGCACTGACTAATTTCATGAGGTTAATGAATGAGGTTCTGAAGAAATTTTTACAAAAGTTTTTCATTATGTATTTGGATGATACTTGATTTTCAATAAGAGAAAGGAGGATCATTTGATGCATGTTAGACAAGTATTGTAAATTTTAAGGGAAGAGAAGTTGCTAATCAATCTTAAGAAGTGTACTTTCATGAAGGAGGAATTAGTGTATTTGGGATTTGTAATATTTGTTGAAGGGTTGAAGATGGATACTAAGAAAGTAAAAGCCATTGTTGAGTGCCCTACACTGAAGAATGTTGGAGAGGTAAGATCATTTCATGGTTTTTCTAGTTTTTACCAAATGTTCATTGGAAACTTTAATTCAATTTGTGTATTGATTATTGAAACCATGAGAGGGGATAGAAATGAATTCAAGTGGACACATGGAGCACAAATAAGTTTTGAATTGTTGAAGCAAAAGGTGATAGAGAAACTGGTGTTATTTTTACCTGATTTCAATAAGTTATTCCAAGTAGAATGTGATGCTAGTGGAAATGCAATTGGATTTGTCTTAAGTCAAGAAGGAAGACTTGTTGCTTACTTCAGTGATAAGTTGAATGATGATAAAAGGATATATTCAGTGTATGATCAGGAATTTTATGCCATAATACAAGCCTTGAAGAAATGGAGACATTATGTGTTGCCTAAGGAACTTGTTCTTTATACTGATCATCAAGCATTTAATTACTTGAACAACCAAGGTAAGTTAAATTAGAGGCATATGAGATGGGTTGAGTTCATATATTGCTATACATTTGTATTGAAACATAAGAGTGGTGTGTCAAATAGAGTTTCTAATGCCTTGAGTAGGAGAAGGAGTTTGCTGACTGAAATGAATATTGCAGTGTTGAGATTTGATGAATTAAAGGAATTGTATGGGAATGACCCAGACTTTTTTGAACCTTGGGAACCTTAAATAAAACCTATTGTTGTAGACAAAAGGTAGTGGTTAGATTATCTTATTCAGGATGGAATGTTATTCAAAGGTAGTCAGTTATGCATACCTAGAAGTTCTATGAGGGATAATCTCATTAAGGAGAAACATAGTGGAGTTTTGGAAAGACATTTTGAAATTGATAAGGCAGTAGCTTTGGTGAGTGAGAACTACTTTTGGTCACAAGTTCAGAAGGATGTGAGGAATATTGTTCAGAATTGTGAAGTGTGTCAAGTTGCAAAAGGTAGTAGTCAGAATGTCGGATTGTATACACCATTAATAGTACCAGTCAGACCTTGGGAAGAAGTCAGTATGGATTTTGTGCTTGTTTTTCCAAAGACTTGGAGGGGTAATGATTTAGTTTTTTGTGGTGGTAGACAGATTTTCTAAGATGGCACATTTTATTCCTTGTGAGAAAACTATCAATGCAGTAAATGTAGCTAATTTATTTTTCAAGGAGATTGTGAGATTAGATGGATTACCTAAAAGTATTGTTTCAGACAGGGATAGTAGGTTTTTTGGCTATTACTGGAGGATACTTTGGAGGAAGATGAATGTTGAATTGAAGTACAGCTCTCATTTTCATGCATGAACTGATGGACAAATAGAAGTTGTAAATAGGAGTTTAGGGAATTTTATGAGATGTTTAGTTGGTGGAAAAGTATGAAATTGGGATTGAGTTTTGCCTCAAGCAGAGTTTTCATATAATAGTTTAGTAAATAGGAGCACAGGGAAGACAAGATTTAAGATAGTTACTAGTTTTAATCCTAAGGGAATGGAAGAATTAAGGGATATTAGTCATGATGTTAAGATGAGTGTTGAAGGAAAAGACCTTGCAAATTTTATAAAAGCATTGCATGATGGAGTTAGATAGCATTTGGAGAGTATGAATCATACTTATAAAAAGAGAGAAGATATGAAGTGAAGGCATGAGGAATTTCATGTAGGTGATGAAGTAATGGTATACTTGTAGAAGGGTATATTTCTTGTTGGAACTTATAAAAAGATGAGGATGAAGAAATTTGGACCTTGTAAGATCTTGAGGAGTTTGATTAGGGGAATGCTAATGAAGTGGAGTTACCAGAAGACATGGATATATCGCTTGTATTCAATGTTGTGAATTTGTATGAGTATCATGAGTCATATTTAAATAGTAGTGATGGATCAGATGTGGGACAATAGTATCTTAAGAAGCATTTGATTCAGATAGAGAATATTTTGGATAGCAGAGTTGGTAGAAGTACAAGAGGTAAGCAGTACATGGAGTATCTTGTCAAATGGAAGGACAAACCCATGGAAGATTCTTCATGGATTTCTTAGGATGAGGTTGACCGTTTTAGTTTTTCTTTGGCCTCAGCAAAGTGAGAGGCTCACTTTTTAAATAACCCTGGGTGTCTGATGCAGGAGCATCTTGGGTTCTTGGACATCTTGATCAACCAAAAACATTTTTTTCATGTTTGATCAGTCTAGCATTTCTTTTTGTGATTGTTTTGTGCTTATTTTCAGTGGTTGCAATCCTTCCAGCATGTTCATGGATTCATTCTTGTCTCCCTCTTAGGATCGCACATCATTTAGTTACTTCACATTGGATATATTTCAAATTCTTGACGAGATTGTCCTATTCTTCATTTTTTGGCCAGTCTTTGTATTTTTTTATCATGCAATAGTTTTTCTGATCAGGGAAGCTTAACAGCTCATTTATCAATGATGTCACATGTGTGGCTGACCTATTTGAGGGATCATGTTTCATGTCCAACTCATTGGAAAATGATCCTTATGATTTTTTTTATATTAAAGATCATTTACAAATATCAATTTCTTTTGAGCAAACACACTGGAAATCATAAGCCAAATAAGAAGAAAAAGAGTCACAACGTGGAATATCACGTAATGTATTCCTATGGAGATTTGAACTTGGGTCTCCATAATGAAAACCCAAAGCCTTTAACCAATTAAGCTCAACTCCTTGGACAAGATCCTTATGATTCTAGATCCTTACCTATCTGTGTAATACATTTTATTTTCATTGAGAAATGTAATCTTTCTTGGTCGACCTAATGTTTGTGAAGTCCTTATATACTCATGTAATTGTTACCATTAGAGATGTGTGTGTGTGTGAGAGAGAGAGAGAGAGAGAGTAGCTTAGAATTTGTAGGATTCTGATCAACAGATCAAACAGAAGAAAGTTTCTACAGAATGTTCATGTAGTTTTTTTTTATCATAGATGGTATAAAAGATAACCTATAGAAGGTTCAAATCAGGTTTGTAAGCCTAGGATGTATCACTGTTGCAGTTGTTCTTGTAACTGATTGTATGATAATAAGAGGCTAATCTTGCATTCATTTCCTCTTGTTTCACTTTGGCTTCTATTATGTGACTCTTGATGCAAGGTTTGGTTGGAGTCGGTGGGTTCCCACTATCCTTGGCTATATTAGTTCCTTTTCTTGCTTCTTTCCATGTATCTAATCCTTGTACAAGAATTTTTCATTAAATATGACATATCTACACCTAATAATTTTGTGATTCTCAAAATCCCATAAATGATAACCAAAATCATTAAATTCATTTCCAAATTTTGCCTCTAGCTTTGATCAATTTTCTATATCAATATGGAAAAATGCTTCACACCCAAAAGTTTTCAAAAATGAGTAGTTTACCTTTTTGCCTATCCATGACTCCTTTAGAATACTATCATCTAAGGAACTTGAAGGTCCTCTATCTATTAAGTAAAAAATAGTATCTACAACATCTACCTAAATTGTAAGGGAAATCCTACATGCAGTCTCATGCTCCTTGCACACTCAATGATCATTTTATTGATCCTTTAAGACACACCATTTTCTTGTGGTGTTCTAGAAACTATCTTTTGTCTATAAATCCCATAGTATGAACAATAACTATCAAAATTTGTGTATCTAAATTGAGACACTTTAACTTGTTTCTTGTCTCATTCTCAACGAAATTTATCTCTCTCTTAAAGATTTGTTGGGAATGAAATAGACCCTATTAGGAATGGGAACACTGAGAGGGGGGTGAATCACTGTTCAACAATTTATTATATTTCAGCAACTTGAAACTTATCCCAATAAATAGATAAAAATTTCAATAAGAAAAGAATATAACACACAACACAAGATATGTTTATGGGGAAACCTTAATCAGAGGAAATCCCCGGTGGGAATTAGTACCCACAAATAATTGCACTAATCTTATGAACTTGTTAGAGTTCCTTTACCCTGTTAGGAGCAGTTATTACTATGTTGAGTACAATGACCCTATTAGGAGTCTTTTACAAACCTTTTTAAAGGTGGATGGTGCACTGCCAGAGCTCACTGCTCAATAAGAAGAAGGCTACAACCTCCTGATAACAGATACTCACAATATCTGAAAGTTGAACTGATGTTATGACGCTGCTTGTCTGATCAGTTCCTTTTGTGCGCTGAGACTCTAATCACTGGTAGAGATTTATCCCATACTGATTATTCTTATTTTACTTCTATCTTACTTACAATCATTATCAAAATTCACCATTCGACCCACTAATACAAAATACATGTTAAGTATATATACATACTCAATAGACGCAACCAAAACTTAAGAATTAGTCAGCCCAAAATCAACATACACAATGCTTCCAAGTTAATTGGCCTAAGCATGCTTACATGAGTAATAATAACATCATTAAAAACATATTAAAATAGGTGCATAGCCATAACAAAATGAATTAATATACGCTAATCAAAATCTGTAGTCGGCTCCATGCCTTGTTTTGCTGAATTGCTAGTGACAATTAGATTTGTTGTAACTTCATCATACGGACATATCTGATCATGCATGTGTAGACTTAGTATAATTTTGTATCCAAAAGATTATTTTTGAAGACACAAATCATGATGAGTTCATTCGCATGTGCGATGGTGCTCTGATCAACGGGTATATCTCTATCTGCACTGTCTTCTATACTTAGCCAAATTCTGATCTTTAAAGTTTATGAACTGACTATCAAAAATTCATATGAGTTTTTTTCCATTATGACAACACAAAACTAGTCATATAATCTTACTAAAGTCAAATTTCCAACAATCTCCCCCTTTGTCATTAATGGCAACAAAGGAATGTGGCCAAGTTACTAAACTTTGACTTCATAAAAAAATTGTACTTATACTGATATATCTCCTCATACTATTTTAACTTCAGCTATATATACTATGCTCCTTTATACACTATACTCCCCCTTTGACATTAATGACAAAGGTTCCAAAAAATGAAAATCTCTAAGTACTTACTTAGAGTACACATCTGGATATGCAATTTGCATATTTTTGACTTCTTGCTGCCAAAACACCTTGAGTGCATCAATTGTCTGAAGATAGGCGCATAATGCATAGGTGAGTTTCTCCATTTTTATCAGATCTATGTAGGGGCCTTGATCATATGTGACAATAGTTGAATCAATCTACCTGATATTCTCATTTATTACAGCTAGGGAGGGCGCAAGTGCATTTCTCAGTTGTGTTTGTTTGGTCCTTATCTTGCTAATCTCTATCTTGGATTTTTCAATTTTATCTAAATTCCCTTGATAGATGTTGTTACAAACATTGATTTCTTGAGAAGAGACTTCAACTGATTTTCTTATAGTTTCAATCAAGATGTCTGCTTCCTTAATCTTCTTTGTATGTCCTTAAGTGAGCTTACCTTTGGCCATACAGTTAGCTATCACTTTTCTTCATTTTGTTGCTAACTCTTTCAGAATTTCTTGACCAATCTTCAATGAGTTAAGATTTAATGAGAAGTTCTATTAATTCATCCAGCCTTTCCTTTTTGTACTTGTCTTCTACAATTTTAGTAGCTGAGTCTACTAGACTTGTGAAATTTTCTTTGAAGCTTGTCAAGATACTATCGACATCATCAACTGATTGAATATTTGTCAATTTCTTATCTGTCGGCACTATGTTGTTCAAAATGTTGACTAACTCAAGAAAGAGAGGATTTCACATTACTTGTTTCTCTTTTGCTTTCTCCATGGCCAATACACTTATTTTGATCAAATCTTCTTCTCCCCATGCATCTAGGTTTGTTGTGTCAGGGGTCAAACTTGACAATAATGACATTGATGGTTTGATAGATGGAGTGAATATTGTATTTTTACTCACATCCATACATTCACTCTTCACTAGAATCTCAACAGAGGGTATTTCATTAGGTTCATCCTTTTAATCTTTATCTTGACCTATTTTTTCTTCAGTTGGGACTTGTTCTTGCTACAAAGAAGCTTTATCAGTGCATAATGTCTCAGCTTCTTCAGTACTCACAAAGGCTTCTTCAAACTTATTCAAATCATTATCTGAGGCTGACATGGTTATCTCAACATCATTTATCATAATGGTTTCATTTGAATCTCTGACTGTATCAAAAGGTGACAAGACTTTGGGCGCAGAATCCTATGGACCTGTCATGGGCACATTTAGAATCTCGAATTCTTTTTCTTACTTGGAGGGAATTAGAGTCACTTTAGTTGTAGGTGTTATTAATGGATACATGTGTCTATCCAAAAACACTTTCTTGAATTCTTTTTCAGTCTCTTTTCCAACCAACTCATACTCTTTATTCATAATGTGTAGAGTTCTTGTCTTAGTTCTTAGATGAGGTTTTACCAGATCTAACAGTATTGCATTCTCATCATGTGAGCAAACATGGAGAAGATTATCTAATTTTTCTTCTCTAATCTTCATATCCTCTTCTATGGCTTGTCTTTTTAATAAGTCATGTATGTTCCATAATTTGTCTAGAATGAGTGTCTTAAGTTCCAAAAATGACCTTTTGAACTTGATCATATGTGAGATAATCATAGAATATATCTCTAATCTATCAATCTCTTGATATTTATCATAGACATTTGCAATTAAATCTAATCATCCTTCATTAATGATTTTTTTTCTCAAGATTTCAAGACTAGGTCTGAATCCTACCTCAGGAGAAGCATGAGTATTCTTTACTTTGCTTTGAGTTGTCCTTGAGAATGGGTGGCTTGTGGGGACTTGCTTCCTTCTTCTAGTCATCTTTCTTGGCACATAAGGTGGAGAGGATTCCAGGTCAATGGTAGTAGAGGGCGCAGATATGCTCTCACAAGACTTATTCCTTTTCTTCTTATGGATATTATCAGATTTTTCAATTTTGACTTCTGCAGGTGTTTGTTTAAGTTCTCTAGAAATTTTAGCTTTCCTAGCTTTATCTAGGTCTTCTTGGGTGACACCATGAACTTTCAGAATGTTAGAGGTAATCCTTGATGCTTTCATCTTATTATCTGCACTGTATAGGACATAATCAACTTGATTTGTCTTTTCTCTATATATGCCCCATCTAGGCTCATTTGGATATTTAGGTGTAGATAGAAGGAATTGTGCATATCCTTCCAGAATATGTTCTTCTACCTCATAACCAAGTGGGTGAATCCATTTGGTTCTTGGCTCAACTGCTTCCATGCATGTACAATCTGTTTCTACCATAAAGAATATGGTGTCCTTTTATTTGTCAACTATCTTCTCAGGTATTTTGAACCTCTTCTGCATCTTAATCCTGAATGTCTTGATCTCCATATCCATAGAATCCTTTATACTTCTTTCAGATGTAGCTTTCAATGAAATTTGAGACAAGGTAGGTTTGTTTTTGTCTAGTTAAAGATTAGAAACCTTACCAACAATGTGGAAGTACATGTATATAATCAAGGATCCAAATCTGGATATTTTGCTTTTTTCATGCTTAATAGCTTTAATATTCTCAATTAGTTGTGCGCGCAATATCTCACAAAGGTTATATTGAGTATTATCTCTTACCATCCTTATTGCTGCCAGAACTGTAGCTGCAGATACACAATTTAGTCTGCTTGCATGCTAAAACTTGTAACCAAGTATCATGGTGATGAGTTTGATGTCTTTCTCCACAATAGGATCAACAGACATTCCACGCCTATCACTCCTAGATAAGCATGCATGCTTGACCTATTTATTGACATCCTTTCCAGTGGGAAGAACGGGACCGACTTTAGAGAGTCCAGTCATCTCATGAATGAGATCAAAAGTAATACAGACAGGAACTTCACCAATCCAAAATAGATCATCATGAATCCTACTGAGTAGAATTTTAACCCATTCTGGTTCATAGAGCTCATGCGCATTTGTATACCAAAAATAGGGTTATCGGAGAGATGTGAGAATTCATCCTTGAATGAGTAATCAGGGTTAATCATAGATTCCATGAGTGTCATTATGTTTTTATCACCAATAGAATCCTTCTTACAGTAAATGTAAGCACGTATATCCTCAACATGCACGACTCCTAACGGAGTCTTGGAAAATGCTCCTTCAACATCATCCAAAACTGACTTGAAAGGATGCTTCTTAAACACATATCTCTTCTTCTCAGAGATTTCAAAAACTATAGGATTTTCCATTACTTACTTGTAGCTTGCTTAAATAGGGTTTTCACAGAGATTCTGAAATGATGCATCTATGCTAGGGTTCCATTACAACTGCAATCCACTTTGCTAGCTAACCAATGGTAATTAGTCAATACTAAGATGCTTGAATCTCCTGTGCTCTCCAAATTCTCAATCACAAATGTAAAAGTGAAGACATTAGATCTTTTAGTGAATTATAAATGTGTTACTTCAATTAATGCTTGTTGTCGTAACACAGTTTCCACTGTGAATTCCAAATTTAGTTCCTGCTCCACTTAGAACCTTGCGCTCTTGCATACTGTATCAAAATGTTACCAAGAACATAAAATTGAAGGAACATACTCAGAGGTGAGTATACCTACTGCGCAGGGGTTTAGAGCTTATCTAGCTCCCCCTATGACCATGAGGGTCATCTATCTAGAAGTAGAAGTTTCATCCACTATGGATGCATCTACCACTTTGATGAAGGGTGCTCCCCTTAATACCACAAACACATAACATAAACAGAGAAACAACAACAATATGCAAGAACAGAAAATTGGCTTCTTATTATCTCCACAAATGTGAAATTACAAACTTTCAGAATTACAATATGCAAAGCCACATGGGCATTCCCTTACAATATTATGTAGGACAAAGCCTCGAATTATTACCCAGATCTGCTACCCAGAACTATTCTGAACTGCCTAAGACAATGATACAGCCTTCCTTATATAGGCAATTTTTCACCGCCTGGGAAGGTTCCAGAATAAGGCCGACCAAACTTAGAATTATTTTATTTTACATTTTATTACATCATAGTCGGCTCAAGATAACCTTTGAAA